>CP073643.1:20245000-20845000 GCA_018223645.1 Jasminum sambac | reverse complement strand
GTCTTATTGCCTCACAATTTAAGGTTGCTGTCTGAAAAGATGATGTTTGTATGAGAGGCTATTTCTAACCTTTTTTGGAGCCTACAAAATATATCCCTTCGCTATTTGAGTAATCGAGTAATCCTCACACTAATATAGATATATTCTATCCTCATTCACAAAAAAAATAAAAAATAAAAATAAAATACTCCGTAAAGAAAATGGAATTTAAGCATAAGAAGAAATGATTTTTGTACAACTTATATCTTAAGCACTGATGATATGACATAATTAATATAAGTTATTGATTAATAACAAATTCATTTTGAATCTTGATACTTCTATTGACCAATGAATTAATGTATTATTTAAAAAGTAGTCGGAATAAACAAGACAAATGTAATAGATGTCATTCGTCTGCACATAATATATGTGTAATGAAACTAATTAAAATCATATTGTGTTTTTTTTAAAAAATAATCGTACTGTTAGTTAATTGGTTAAAATTAACTTTCGACAAACATTTTAATGTTTGTCCATTATTTCGTTGCACATTATGTAACCCAACAATTGTTACCAACTTTATTTACTGAAAAATTCAATCAGAAAACAAATAGTTGTTGACATGTCAAAACATTATGAGGATTTACAAAGAATTGTTGTACATCGATCAGTCGATATTTAATTACGATAGTGTTACTTTCACAATATTACATTATTAATTTTGAGAATCATTTTCGACTACACATGTATGTATATATATATATATATATATGTATGTATAATTTTACAATCAAATAATTAATGTCCTTACAAGGAAAAGAAAAACAAAATTATGCAAGATTTCATTTAACAAAGAATAAAGGCTTGTATTCCCAAAAAAAAAAAAAAAAGAGAGAGAGAGAGAGAGAGTAGAGGCTTGAAACTTGGGATAAACCCCTTCCTCCTGCAATATCTCTCTGCAACCAACTCCGCATTTACTACCCCCCCAACCCCACCCTGCCCCATCCCCAAAGCACAATTTCTACTTGCCCTGAATATTTCTTTACCCGTTTTGGAACCCCCTTCAGGTGATCACTGCAATCTTAGCCTTTAATCACTAACCCTAAAAAGAAAAAAAAATCAAGAAATTAATTTCTCTTCGTATTCAGCGCAGCAGCTAGCATCACTTTTCCATTATATATACCCACTCACAGTCACAGTGCAATAACCTGTAAACCCTAAATTCCCCAGTTCTCAAAATGTTATCAATGGAAGAAATCCTGTGTGAGCTTGAAAGATACGACATGAAAGAACAAGGGTTACCCCCTGGCTTCAGATTCTACCCCACCGATGAAGAACTAATAACCTTCTATCTCGTCTCCAAGGTCTTCAATGGCACCTTCTGTGGAGTCAACATCGCTGAAGTTGACCTCAACAGATGCGAACCATGGGAACTTCCAGGTATATATATATTGCGGCCTTAATAGGCTCTGATCCCATATTAAGATTTAGGGTCCCATCTTAAAAGGTCAATTTGCTACGTTAAAGAGAATCAGCATAAGCTATTATATATTGGTTTATTATTCTGTAATCTTTTCATGTGGGATTTATTCTTTTAAGAGTATATACTTATCCCTTATCACAATTACTGCAAATTATTTAACATATGTTTCAAGATTTCTTAATTTCGATATTTATGTGTAGATGTGGCGAAGATGGGGGAGAGAGAGTGGTATTTCTTCAGCTTGAGGGATAGAAAGTACCCAACTGGATTAAGGACGAATCGAGCGACGGGGGCTGGATACTGGAAAGCTACGGGGAAAGATAGAGAGGTGTACAGTAATGGTGGGGCAGTTGTGGGGATGAAGAAAACCCTAGTTTTTTACAGAGGGAGAGCTCCGAGAGGGGAGAAGACGAAGTGGGTCATGCATGAATACCGCCTTGACGGAGACTTGTCCTGCCGTCACGCATGCAAGGTCACTTCATTCACTCACTCACTCCTTTACAACATTATTTCTACTGTTCTTGTTCCACATTTTGTGCTTAACTTGTCCTTAATCGGGTTGACTTATTTTTCTATTCGTATTTGATGTCTCATTTCTCGTTTTCAGGGTCTTTTCCATTTAATCGAAAGTATATTAATTCAGTAGTGTAGTACGTTTTGATGGGATCATAGAGTTTAGGAGAAAGCTTGAATCTTGTGTCTAATTTCTTATTTTCTGGGTGTTTAATTAATTCAATCAGAATAATTTGCACATGTGACACTACAAACAGACAATAAATCTTGATTCTTGAATAAATTTGTCTAGCTAACTCGATTATTAGAAATAAGACTTTTAAGGACAGCCTGTTGTTCCTATAGATTCGTTCCTGTAGGTACTTAGAGATTACATGCCATTCCTGAAAGTTCAATTTTTTGTAGTGCCCGTAAACACATTTGCAAACACGTTTTTAAAGACTTGCGCAACATTCTGTCATTATTCAAATCTCTATTCTCTATATACTATTATTGTTCAAGAGATGTCTTCTTGTTTGTTGGGAAAATATCATTGAGTTTGGTGGCGTGAACTACAAGAAAATAATTAAAGAAACCACTGAGTCAGTCGGCTGGTAACAGAGAAAACAGAACATGGGATTTTGTAAAATGATTGAGACCTCAAATCTAATCGAAATCTTTTCAAAAAATAAAATTCATTTCTCTGTTCTGAAAATTTTGTTTGTTTTGCAGGAGGAATGGGTGATTTGCAGGATCTACCACAAACTAGTGGAGAAGAAAAATCCAGCTTTATTGTACCAAAACTACTGCATTAATAAACCAACTCTTTCTGGTTCATCTTCTTCACCTCTCACCACTGGTTCATATTCATTGCCGCCATTGCTAGAATCATCAAGCTCTCAAGATCCGTTACAAAATAATCTTCAAAATCAAAACCCATTTCTGGGCAATCATCGTCAGGAAATTTCTGACCTCAAATCTTTGATAAACCCTAATCACTTCCCCTTAAGTATATCCCCCAATGCTGCCATTGGTGCAATTAATCAACTAGACTCACTCCTCTTCTCTCACGATCAAACTAGAATAAACCCTAGTGAGTATATGAGATGGGGATCTGAGCAGATTCTGGAAGACTATCAGAATCCTTTAGGGATTGGTGGAATCTTTGGAGTCCCATTAGCGGCTAATTACAGTAATGGAATGGAGGATTTTAAGTTCAACAGAGAGGGTTTGGAGATGATGATAGATCATCCTGTTGGAGATTCTTGCCCCATGGATCATTAGATACATTGTACTGTGTATGTATATAAATGGATGTTGAAGATTCTTAACCATGTAATGCTGCTCAACATGGCCACCATGACTTAATTTTCTCCGTGTAATGCCCAAAATTTCTATGTAGCTAAGTTGAAATTGAGTTGATTTGGCTTGATTTAGCATGTGTTTACATAAACTTCTTTAATGGTAAATGCCATAATGACATGTATGGATAATGAAAGTGTGTTTAAAAGGTGATAGGATTGTATTTTTTATGGTTCTTTATGGATTTTTATGTGAAAAATGATAGAGAATGAATGGGTTGATTGGTGAAGATTTGTGTAGCATACGTAGATTTTATGAGATATGTGGATGTGATTGATTTAAAGTAGAAAAAGAATTAATAAAAATAGATAAAAAGTTGAAAAAATTGCAAAATTTCAAACCTAACGTGGGCTAATAAAAGTGTTTCAAAAAGCATAAATTATGTGTTATGAGAAAAGTCAAGTTTTTAAATATTATGAGATTAAGTGGATACGAGCATTTGCTACAATAAACAAAAGCTTAGGAAGGGCGAAAAATGTAGAAAGTAGCTCTATTAACCTTCATGTTTAGACATTAGTTTTTTTTTACATAAAGAGGTTATTCATTCAGTCAAATTAACAAAATATAATGAAGTATCACGGATTCAACACCGCTAAAACCAAAATGATGAAGTTGTGAAGAAACTCACCCGGATTTGTAGCATGACATGGCAAAATGCCTACAAATGTGAAAAAACTAAAGTGGCTGGAATACCCAGACTTCCGGATCTACAACATTGACGCCCAAATATGGAGTGAAGTCATGGTGATTCGAAACAGAGCACTAATTTGAGGCCCACGACCAAACAACACTGTACGAAGATGATGAAAAGCCAAACGCCGCACCAAGATGCCGAAATCACAAAAAGGCCAAGAAAAGCCTTGATTTATGTGAACAGACCACTTCTTGAAAGATAATATATACAAAAAGAGAAAAAGGGGGTGATTTAAGGGCAAAAGGGCCCAGAAATTACCCCCAACAGGGCTGGGGAAATATCACGCACAGGGAAGAGAGAAGGGAGAGGAGAAGGGAAGAGAGAGAGAGAGCGCTCATATTTAGACATTGCATGTTTAAGTGAAGTAAGAAATGAATGTTTTACAAAGAAACGATAATGAGTAATTATCTAAATATATGTGATTACTACTGAAATTTAATGTTGATTACGTGTACAGTGAAATGAGCTAATCAAACAATTAGTAGTAAGAGGTGACTTTTAATGTAGAAAATAGTTTATTTTTTAAGTTTTGAGAAATAAAACTATTTTGTTCTAACAAAAGATTAATTAATATTTAATAGGATCAATTTTGGGAGGGGATGAAATCAAGGGTGAGTGGGGTGATTGGTTGTGTGTGATGTGTGTGGATCAGTTGATGAATGAGGTGACGGTATGATGGAGTTTTATTATTTTGACGTCATCTATTATTTTATTATTTATTGATGAAAAATGAATGATTTGTGATTGACGATTAGATCTGGGTCCCTTTCATTTCACCCGTTTCCCCCCTTCCCTTACAGCTACAAGCCTATGGTGTCTGACCCTTTTGCGCAGTAGCCATAGCATACAGACAAATTTTGCTTCGTTTACCTATGGAACAAAATAAGGGAGCAAACGTGTATTCGAATTTGGAGACAAGTGACAATTTTATAACTCTCAAGTAGCATTTAGAGCATCTCTAATGCAAAATGTACATGGCAATTTTGCAATTTCAAATGAAATGGAAAAAGAAAACAAAATGAGAGAGTTATTTTAATTGAGATGAGAGCAAGAAAAACTTATTATTATAGAAAAAGGATGAAAAAATAGTGATAAAGTAAAGAATCTTAGAAACAAAATCAACAAATAATGATAAAATAGTATAACAGAGAATGTGTGGATGAATATATAATTTAGATAGATGAAAAGTGCGGAAAAAGTTGGATAAAAGAAAGAAAAATGATTTGAAAAATAATAAATTACTAGAAAATGGTAAAAAATATGTAAACCATATCAATTTTCTTCGACACCACCCCCCGAAAAAAACCACCGGAGAAAACATGATCAACAAATTATTAATACTCCGAGGGACAAGTCAAATGTTGGTGTGAGGGAAAGTGTATATAGTGATGTTGGAGGGATAGGACAGAAGAGGAATGAGCGTACAATTACAAAGTGGGTGTGCTTATAACTCTACTTCTCTAAACATTTGCATAACAAAATAAAGCCTCCAATGTATTACTCTGGATTGATAAAGGAGAGAGATAATGGAGCTATAAATTGACCAAGAAAGATGAGAGGAAAGAGAGAATGAAAGACTCAACGCTAACAAATTACTGCCGCAAATTTAGTTGATAGTGTCTGTCATAATTCATACCATAAGATATATACACTCTTGCTCGCCTTGTCTATAGTTATTTTGATCAATATAACTCAAATTTTCATGATTAGAGAAGAATCCAATTCATAATCTATCCCTAACCGTGTCTTCTTCTTGTTTTCTTCAAAACCCACAGACCCTTACCCAGTTGTACGCCGCCCTGCCCCCCCAAAATCAAGGAAGACAGAGAACCTTAACATCATCTATTCTACAGTCCAGGCATCAAGTTAGACAAAGAAGCTTAAAATTATCTGCTCTACTGTCCAATCTAGCTACGGCTGCATCACTGCACCAAACACAGACATGTATACATCTACAAGATTACTCATACTAACGACATGGATTGACTTCTAAATCCAGACGGATGATCAAAGACAATGAGTCTAATACCACACATTCAGCCAAGATATTATTTCACTAGGTGATTAATTACTGAGCTATAATGACAAAGTGTGCAAAAGGGTTCAATTAATATAACGTGCATCTAGAAAAATCTGTCAGAATGTTAGCACAGCACAATAGGAAGGTAAATTTTCTCTTCAAGAAATATGGAAACTCAAAATCCTGATTGTTTACAACTGGTGCACAGCAGCAACGATTATTCATTACATACCATATTTCTCCAACACATCACAAGGAAATTGAAAGATTCAAGTTTAACCATTCCAAAAGCCCTGCATCAAGAATGAAGTCACACATCAGATTAATAATATGATTTGTATTTCCTTCATTCACAGACAGTAAATTTTATGTTCATTGTGCAATACTGCAAAATATGGAAAATATCATCACCAATATGTCGAACAATTAGATACTCGGTCCCTTCAAATGTGAGTTTCATAAAAGAATATTGATGCATTTAGATAGCTATTAGACTTAAATAGTTAGTCTCTTCAACTTACTGCATTTCCCCTCTGAATACTAGTACTAGAGTTTAAAAAGGATCAGTAACAAAAGAGAATATGGTACCACCCACATCAACATAATTACAAAGCGAACCAAAGGAATACGACAAGAAATCAACATATGGATTTTCTTGATACAACATCTGTTTATGTCCAACATAATTTTCCTTCCATTGGAATTCAATGTTTCTTATCTTTTTAAGATCACATTGCCATCATAATTTCACACAATTTTGTAAGCCATTCGTGATTGAATAAAAAAGAATCATCTTAAGGTTTTTCCATTTCTAAAATTCGTCTATATATCTGTAAATATCACCCTTCCTCTGTTCACCATTACATTCCCACATAACTATTTTTCGCACATTTTTCAGTATACAATCAATAAGGAACATAAACTTCCCACTGTAAATCTTCAACAATTACAAAATAAACAATTTGCAAGCAACAAAATTAAAAACTCAATTGCTTCTTTTTGAATAACAGTTAAATCAACAACCCAGATCCATATGATTGTTAACCTTATCTAAAGTCAAATTATCATATAATATTCTACTTATCCTCTATTTCCTCTTTCTTTCCGTTAAATCACCGAATAGCCACTCATAATCACAAAGCATCCAGTAAATATATAAACACTGCATACCATAACTTAAACAGAAGCGAAATCAATGAAACTGTTTAATGCTAAAAGAAATTGCACCTTGAATCTAATGGGAAGAACTGGAAGGTTTAGACTCAGAGGATTTTTTGGATGAAATGTAATCGGGAGGAGAATAAATGAGAGCGACGATCATGGCTCCGGGAAGCACGCCGTACTGTGGGCCACCTTCGCCAGCTTCGTGATTAGCGGCTGTCCCTTCAATACGCCCAACATCTTCAGATTCTTCTCTTCTTCAGCTCTTCTCTTGAGGAAAATACCGAGGAAAATTCACCACGTCGCAATCCCTTTTCGGCTATCGAAGCCTGTAGAAATCGATTACGATTTCGGATCGCAGAAGAAAAGTATTGATTCACAGATTCTGAATACCCAAATTAGGACGAACCGGACCCGCTTTATCGGTTTGGGCTCAGTACCGGTTGGGCTCTCTTTAAGTGACCTGTAGTCATAGAGCAACATATGTGTACCAACTACTGTGGCCACATTCTATTCAGAATAATTTTTATTCCATACTCTTCTTTCTTCTCTTTTTAATCACATATACACTTTTCAATATAATATTAACCACATATTTTACACGAAATACCGCGCGGATAACTTTTATCTCCAATCAAACAACCCCTAAGTGTTTATTTGATTTCTCTAATATATTTATTGCTTGAAACTTTTTTCCCTTCTTAACAACACTTATTCCTATGATTTTTAAATAACTCTAAATAAAATCTTTTCACCAATTTTTATAATTTTGTTTTTCTTAACGTGCATTCTTAAAAAAATTATTTTTATTGAAAAATAGTGTCAAACATGCCCTAAATTAGGAGGTGACATCGGATTACTCCATTCACTTCCATTGTAGGAAGTGGAATGTTTCAAGTTAGGTTTGAAAACCCCACCTAGAGCTGGATGATTGAAAAATAGATTAAAAAGGAAATGTTAAATCAAATGTTTCATTACAATCTATAAATATTCAACCAGCACTAAAATTTTACACGATCAAATTTGCATTATAAATTACATATACCACAATGTACAAAAAGATAGAGACATTCAACTGCAACTATAACTTTACTCGAAATATACATGCTAAAATTACGACATTCAAAATACAACAATAATCACAATCTAACAGAAATTTGGAAAAAGGTTAAAACTTCAATTTCAGCAACCATACTATTTTATATGTCAAGTACCAATTAACTTTTAGTTCCATCCACCTACCACTGGTCCACCGGTGTCAATACTGTCCCTCACTAATGATGGACTAATATGTTACGGAAAATGTTTCAAATTTCAATATTTTTGCCACTTGTCATTGTTGTCAGTTCATTATTGATGGTGGATATATTAACACTGGAGCACAATGGATAACTAATCATGTTGCTCCAAAGCTGGTGGCTCACTTTAATTTCCTATCAATGCCAGCAATTTCATTTGCAGAAATGCTAGTTCCGCCGCCTATGGCATCTGTTGCGGAGGCGGCGGCAGCTTGAATGGCTTGATAAGCCCTGGGGCTAAGATGCGCGTCGACCCCATATCCTTGCTTCTTGTATTCCTCCAAATCACTATATTTTAAATAGGGACTACTCTCCATTGGCAATTTTGACAATGTTTTGTGCTCTTCTATTTCCATTTCCATTTCCATTTGATCATTTCTTCTCATTTGTTGCTGTTGTTGTTGATCTTCAATTTCCATGGCGTCTTCTTGTTTAGACATTTTATTTTACAGAACAAACAAAATAATATGTATGTACGATGTTAATTGTTGAAGTTGTGAATGTTAATTATTTATGCATATATATGATCAAATCAAATGAACCTATAAATCCGCGCAACCTATTATTTCTCTTCATGCTTTATCAACAATAATAATATAGAAAAGAGGTTGGATTACCGTAGATATTTTAGGCTCCACCGTAAATTTTGATGTCTAGACAAATGGATTTTTACAAAAGCATGTTTTTGGATTTTTTTTATTCATTTATTTATTTACTTCTTCCATATGTCTGGTAAGGCTACTGGTGGTTGGTTCTTGGCCAGTTATGCTGTATAAAGTTACGAGAGTTTTGTTCCGTTGCCTACATAGGTGGCCCCACATGGGTTTATGGGCGCCACCTTCCCCCTCCTCCATCACGAGAGACATGTGTCACCAGTGGCGGAGCCAGGAATAAATTTGACTGGGGGCCAAAAAATTCTGACCCGAGATGTTGGAAGCGGGATCGCCCCGCTTCTCTGGATTCAGGGGATTTTTTTATCCAATATCATTGAAATAAAAAAGTTTATACAAATTTAATTTTAATAGGATTACAAATTTCAAACATGTCCATTTAAATTAAGCAAATCTAAATATCTAACGAAGAAAAAAAACTATATTCAACAAACATTTTCATAATTTCAAATCAATTACCTTAACTATTAACATAAATATAAAAATATTTTCGAATTAATTATGTATAACAAACTAAAATAACTAATAGTATTTGTCATGAAGACTAATGACAACTGGTTGATTTTTGCTAATACAATTAATGGTTGGAATTTGCTACAATATATCAAAAAAAAATCCATACAACAGTACTAATTGCAGCAAAACTTTAAAAATTGAAAGGGCAGTGGGGTCCTGGGACCCCACGGCCCCATGTGGCTCCTCACTGCGTGTCACGATGCTCTACGATATGTATATTAAAGATAAATACGTGAAAGAATAATATTTGCAGAGTTATGAACATAATAGATAATTAACACAATGGTTTCAATCACATACTATACATTTGACAATATTCTTACATGACAACATTCTTACATTATTTAATAATTAATAACCACACATTGTATTGTACATGAATTTGTTATGTGAACTGATCAGATAGCTAATGAAGTACGAACAGTGCTATAATAATGTTTTAAACATCTTATGACATCACACGAGGATGAACAAATTTGATAAAATAGATAACATCCCAATCTGCAATTTTACAAATTATCTTTTGCAATACCTTCAAATGTTAAGGGGATGAAATAAACTTTGAAATATTTCCTTGATTTTCAAGTTATAATTATTGATACACAAAATTATTAAATGTTAAATTAGAATTACACTTGTGTCAACAATTTCAATTGCGATGACAAAAATGCCCCTTAATAACTATAACGATACATGTTTCGTTATCTCATGCTTCGGAACGACAAAACAATCGTGATGGTTTGTATAATTATTAATATTAATGCAAAATCTCTGGTGACCGACGAATGGTGGTCGATGAAATCAGATGAATCAGACATGTGCCAAAATCACTCATGAATCAAGTGAGATAAAAAATTTCCAAATGTTTCTTTATTTCGCGCTCGGAACCACATAATAGTCAGCCATAGTTTGAAAATTTTCGTTATGAAAAAAAATTGAAAATTTTTTATTGTGCTTGATTCATGAATTATTTAAGCGTCCATTTGATTTCGCCAACCACGGAATCTTAAGAGTCATACAAATTATCATATCTGGTCTGTCATTACGAGTATGAGATAACAAAACATGTATCATTATGATTATCAATAAGCATTTTCGTCAAAATGATTGAACTTATTGATAAAAGTATAATTTTAAATTAAGCTTGACTAATCACTAACTAACAGTTTATATTTTAATAAATCAATAAATCACTCGGTAACTTTTTGTTCACATGGTCTGTTTTGGCATAGAGCTTCAAGACAAATGGTGGAACCCTGGGTTGGACACCTAAAAATGACATCATTTTGGGATAAAATAATGTATTGGGACCAACCATGTCAATTGTCGTCTAATTATTTGATTTATTTCCACACGAGACAAAATTTTGCGCACTAAATTCCGCGCGTAATTTGGCCAATATGGAGAAACTGAACGTAAAAGCACGAAATTTCACCCGTAAATATTTCGATGATCAAGATTCTCTATCCATAATACTAATACAGTATAATGAGAGTTTGAGTAATATTCTCCTTCAGGACGAGGAAAGATGAACCATAACCCCTATTGATGTGATAATACCAATTACCATTAATACTAACGTGAAATTTGCCACATCATCATTGATGATAGTGCCACATCATCACCCTACCTGCAAGGAATATGGTTTATCTTCCTCCACCCTTGCATCGTAGGAGACTTGGTGCATAAGATACATCCTAGTTCTGAAATGTGGGCTGAAATTTTAGTGCACAAATGTGACAATTAGAGTAATAAGTATAGCAATAAATGGTGACAAGATTTCATTCACCATTCTCTTATCCTGTCTCTGTCAGGGTAAGAGGGTTAGGAGAGAAATAAACAAACGTTGTAGCATTGCTCTTCACATATTAGGCCAATACAAATGTCTGGCTCACAAAGCACCAGCTGCCTCCTCAACCTTTATCCATTAATGGAACTTTCTTGACCTCAAAATTCTCACACCCTTTTCCTTATTCTGATTTCTGCCTCACCTTGTAACCTCATACCTCAAATTCTAGTTAACAAACTCCTCTCCACGTCCTTTGTTGTGTTCACCATGGCGGCCAACAACCAGGGCAGGAGAAATTCAAACACTCCAGCTATTGCAAGAACTTGAGGCACTAAGTGAGTCTCTCTATCAATCCCACATTTCAACTGCTGGTAGAAGAACTGCCTCTTTAGCACTCCCAAGAAGTGCAATTCCACCCATCTCGACCGATGAAATCGCCACTGAAAAAGTCAAAGAGACAGTCAACCCAAAACCACGATCGAGGCGCATGTCCCTGTCACCATGGCGCTCTCGGCCGAAGCTTGATGATGAAGACGAGCAAAGAGAAAGCAGTAATAAGGTTTTAACTAAGAAAGATACCAAGAAGTTGGTTGATGAATCACCAGCTACAGCAGAGAAGAAAGGGATATGGAATTGGAAGCCAATTCGAGCACTATCCCATATCGGTATGCGGAAGCTGAGTTGTCTGTTCTCGGTCGAGGTTGTCACAGTTCAAGATCTTCCAGCTTCTATGAATGGCCTTCGGTTATCTGTTTGTGTTAGGAAGAAAGAAACCAAGGATGGGGCTGTTCAGACAATGCCATCAAGAGTTTCTCAAGGAGCAGCTGATTTTGAAGAAACTCTGTTCATTAGGTGCCATGTTTACTTCACCCCGGGTAGTGGGACCCACATGAAGTTCGAACCACGCCCGTTTCTGATATACGTGTTTGCAGTTGATGCTGAAGAACTTGATTTTGGTCGAAGCTCGGTAGATTTAAGTCACTTAATTCAAGAATCCATTGAGAAGAGTTTTGAAGGCGCAAGAATTAGGCAATGGGATACAACGTTTAACCTCTCCGGTAAGGCTAAGGGTGGTGAACTTGTACTGAAGCTGGGGTTTCAGATTATGGAGAAAGATGGAGGAATTGGGATTTACAGTCAGTCTGATGGCCAGAAGAGTGGGAAAAATAGGAACAACTCGCATTCTGTTGCTAGAAGACAGTCAAAGTCGTCCTTTAGTGTGCCTAGTCCAAGATTGACTAGCCGGGCAGAGGCATGGACTCCTTCACACGAAGGAGTGACATCAGCATCAGATCTTCAAGGAATTGATGATCTGAATCTTGATGAACCAGCTCCACCGCCTTCCAAAACCTCAGCCCGAACAAAATTCTGAGGAACGAGAACAAAAAATGGAAGACCTTGATCTTCCAGAGTTTGAAGTTGTGGATAAAGGAGTTGAAATCCAAGGTAAAGATGAAGATGAAGGGCAATCAGAAGAAAGCTCTGATAAAAGATCAGTTTCTAGTGAGGTTGTCAAGGAAATTGTGCAAGATCAATTCCACGTGACAAGATTGACAGAGCTTGATTCAATTGTTCAGCAGATAAAAGCTCTTGAATCCATGATGGGGGAGGAAAAATCAGATAAAGCAGATGAAGAAACAGGGTCGCAAATACTAGATGCAGATGAAGAAACAGTAACTAGAGAATTTCTGCAAATGCTTGAAGGCGTTGAAGCTAATAAGTTTAAGATTGAACCTGAAATCCATTCTCCAAAACTGGGAAGCAATGAAGATATAGAAGATACCAAATCCAATAGTTTTCTGCCTGATCTTGGGAAGGGATTGAGCTGCGTAGTTCAAACACGGAATGGAGGCTATTTGGCGGCGATGAATCCTCTGGATACTAGAATGGCAAAGAAAGACACACCAAAACTGGCAATGCAAATGTCAAAGCCATTCGTTATCCAATCATATAAGAATGGATTTGAGTTATTCCAGAAGATGGCTGCTATTGGTCTTGAAGAACTTATTTCTGAGATCTCATCTTTGATGCCATTGGATGAGCTGTTTGGCAAAACAGCAGAGCAGATAGCTTTTGAAGGCATTGCTTCAGCCATTATCCAGGGGAGGAACAAAGAAGGGGCTAGCTCGAGTGCTGCTCGTACCGTAGCCGCTGTCAAATCCATGGTATCTGCAATGAACAGTGGCAGAAAGGAAAGAATTTCAACTGGGATATGGAATGTAAGTGAAGCCCCTCTTACAATTGATGAAATTCTAGCATTCTCAATGCAGAAGATTGAAGTTATGGCAATAGAAGCACTGAAAATCCAGGCAGACAAGGTTGAAGAAGATGCACCATTTAATGTTTCTCCAATTGATGCAAAAACCACTGGGGCTAATGGAAAAGTGTATAATCACCCATTGGCTTCCGCAGTTCCTATTGAAGAGTGGGTAAATATTACCAGCTCAAAAGGTTCTGATGATGATGCTTCAGATCCACCCTCTATCACAATATCTGTTGTTGTCCAACTACGGGATCCAATGAGGCAATATGAAGCTGTTGGTGGCCCTATCATAGCATTGATACATGCAACACAATTCAGTGATAAGACTGATAGTTACAAGGAGGAGACGAGATACAAAGTGTTGAATTTAGCTGTTGGGGGCTTGAAAGTGAGAACTCCAGGAAGAAAAAATGTGTGGGACACTGAAAAGAAAAGACTAACTGCACTGCACTGGCTGGTAGCATATGGAATGGGGAAGACAGGCAAAAAGGGAAAGCGCATTGAGACGAATGGACCAGATCACCTGTGGAGCATTTCCTCACGTGTCATGGCAGATATGTGGCTCAAACCAATAAGGAACCCGGATGTCAAATTCACCAAGTGAAAGTGAACGTTAGAATTTTTCGTTTTTACCAGAAAACCAAAGTTATTCATTCTTGAATGTATGTAGATCCTTGGGCAGAGAGTAACAGGTTCCTTTCATTATTCTGTCCATTTGCGACATAGAGTATCAGAAACTCAAATAAAAGCCTATATAAAGATTCGGTGTATTTTTTATAGCATTTTTCAATTTCTTGTGAACATAAAAAACATTTTACAATGAAAAAGTATTGCTCTTAAGTTCAAAGAAATGTCTAGAAGAAGCAAGTCATCTTGAAGAAAAAAATTCATGTGCTGGACTACCAGTAATCTCTACAAGAACAAGAACCATCGGCGAAGTGATGGAACCGATGTGCATCCCTTATGATAAGTTCCCTTGAAGTAACAGAGGATATCAACTTCATTATCAAATGACAATCCTGACATATTCGTAGGTTCTTCATTATATAGATAGGCATCCCAGGTGGCAAAGTCATCAATCCAAAAGCCACTGCAAGCTTCTCACTGTGGTAGCTCCTCGGCCCAGAAGAATACTTTTCATGGATGTACTTTCCTGTATTCCTTATCTTCTCCATAATCTTCTCCAGTGTTTTGTAGACATCCTTGATTTGCGGGTGACCAGTATCATCTACTGTGAAGACATGCACCCTGTTGTCAACTTCAATCCAGCTGCACCCTGGATTTTTCCTTATTCCTTTCTCCCTCATTAAGTTTCTCATATCCAAAACACCTTCTAACTTTCCAGAATCGGAATAAATATTGGCCAGAAGGACATAGCTTCCAGAGTCAACCACATCAATATCTAGTAATTTTGATACTGCAACTTCTGCTAATTCAGTGTTTCTGTGGATGGAACATCCACCAAGCAACGCACCCCAAACTGCAGCATTTGGTTGCAGTGGCATTTCATTGATCAAATTTTTCGCCTGTTCCAGCAAACCTGCCCTCCCAAGCAGATCTACCATACAGACATAGTGCTCACATGTTGGAGAGATACCATGATCTTTAGTCATCATATCAAAATAATATTGACCTTCAGACACGAGTCCAGAATGGCTACAACCGGATAGAATGGACACATAGCTTATATGATCAGGTGTGAATCTCAATTTTAACATTTTTTCAAAAATCTCGATCACTTTCCTACCTTGACCACTCTGAGCATAACCAGACATCATAGCATTCCAAGTAACAACATCCTTTGTGATCATAGAATCGAAAACCTTCTTTGCATCTCCAATTCTGCCACATCTTGAATACATGGTAACAACACTATTGAGAACTGTCACATCCGAACCAAAACCACATTTTTCAGCTTGAGCTACAATCTGGTTTCCAAGTTTCACTATTGCTAAATAAGCACAAGCACTGAGTGAAGTTGCATAGGTAATCCAATCTGGTTTAACTTTTCTTCTAAGCATAACAACATAAAGTTTGAGACCATCTTCCCAAAAACCATTTTGTATATATGTGCCTAACATTGAGTTCCATGTTATGATATTTCGTTCTGGCATAATATCAAAATATTCTTTTGCCTTTTTGACATTTCCATCCTGAGAAAATGCAGTTACTAAAGCTGTCCACGAAATAATATCCTTGATTGGCATCAAGTCAAAAGCATAATTGGCAGTTTGAACACTTCCACATTTTGCATACATTGTTATTAGAGCATTCCCCACAGGCACAGAGGAATCTACTCCTATCTTCATTGCATATGCATGGAGCTGTTCCCCAAGAGATTTGTCTTTTAAACTTGAACAAACTCCAAGAACAGTAGCAACAGTAAATTCATCAGATGCCACCGGAACCTCCCTCATTTTTCTGAATATTTCAAGAGCTTCCTCTTCAGAACCAGCTTGTGCAACTCCCCCAATTAAAGAAGTCCATGACACCTCATTCTGCTCTTTTAAGTTACTAAAGACACGCTTTGCATATTCCAGCCATCCACATTTAGCATACATATCAATCAAACCGCTTCCAACATACACATCAAGAATTGGCACCACCCGTAGAATTCGAGCATGTAAATGAGCACCCCATTGCAAATCACCAATGATGGTGCATGCACTAAGAACAGAAGCGTGAGTCATCGAGGTTTGGTACAAAACCTTGACTGCACATTTTAACAAACATACCAAGTGTCTGCTTGCCATCCCCATGCTGTGATAAGATAGAAATAATTGTATTCCACGAAACAATATCTCGCTCAGGCATTCCGACTGAACATTTCAAGAGCCATATCGGCACCATAAAATTTGGAAGACCCATAAATCATACTATTCCAACAAAATAAATTAGGATTAGATATCCTTGAAAATAGTCTCTCAGCATAGTCCAGCACACCCGATTTTATATACATATCAATTATTGACGAACTAATTGAAGTACCTTCCCTAAATTCAAACTTGGTGACAAAACCATGAAGTTGAAAAGCAAGCTTCTTATAGCCAAGACTTGCACAGGCCTTCATTGCACAAGAAAAAGAAAACAAATCTGGGACACAACAGGAATCTCGAACCATCAAAACAAACACTTTTATTGTATCACTGACTTTACCATTGTTCAAATAACCAGACATCATTGAATTCCATGAAACAGCGTCCTTCTCAGGCATTTCGACAAACAAGTTTTCTGCTTCTTTCATCAAACCAGAATCTGCCAGACCATTAATCATTGTGTTCCAACTAAATATATTTCGAAACTCATTTTCTGAGAAAACCTTCACGGCATCACTGACCAATCCAATCCTCGAGTATGCATTTATCAGATGGTTGTGAAGAAAAGTCGAAGAGTAAAGGCCAGAGACAACAATCTGGGCATGGACTTTTTGCGTTAGAAAATTTGACTTTTGAGAAGCAGAAGTTCTGAGGGCCTCGCAGTACCTCTGGGACAAATCCATATAGGATATATGTGAAAGGGTGTTGTCTTGACATACCAAGTTTTGCTGGGTTGATAGATAGCGAACAATTCGCCATCGGATTGATGCAGGATATGATGGGAGCCGTACGTACATCTAAGAACTTGATTAAATCATGGGCATGACATAACAGGAAAGTGACAATCTTCTTGAACATATGGAAAGTCAAAATCCTGATTGTCCACAATTGGTACACAGCACCAAAGCCCCAATTGAAACACATACCATATTCATCCAAATCCAACAAATCAGGGGGAAATCAAAAGATGCATGTTCACCAGCCAAAAATCCTGCATACAAAATGAAGTCACTGTCAATTTCCGAGCATAGGATCTTTCCTGATCTTCATTCACAGAAACATGTCAATTTTTATTCCTCAAAATTCAAATACAACAAATGTGGAATTTATGAGCATGCAACATGTTCAATGTTTAACAGGCATACTTGCGCACTAAGGTGTAAGCCACAATGTAGGATAATAAAGGAATTCAAAAGAATATATAAGTACAAATTTACACAAGTAATATACCATACAACCTTTACAGAAATATGCATGATAATCCTAGTTAACAAGTGTAATTTGAAAACCAACACAAATAAAGAAAATGATAACAATTAGCAATTATCTAACAAAATTATAATCTGTTATTCAAGTGGAGACAACTCAAAATATATATCATAGAAGTTCCTTTTCCTTGTTCCTCATCGTCTTTCAATCGAAATGGTGTATTCTTCTCTCCAATTTCCTTCTGGCGTAATTAAGACACATTTAGGTAAAAAAAAAAAGTAACAAAATGAACCCATACAACATTACAGGTTTATAAAGAAATAACCCAAAATGTTCTCTACGTAGACATGACATACACAATAATGCAACATATCGCCCAGTAAGTTAATTGGTCCCTCGTAAAATGAGCTTCATAAAACAAGAGCTTTTCGTAAGAAGTAGAACACCAATACTAGCACAGATATTTAGCTAGTGTAGTTGGTCATTTCAAAAACGTTCCTTTCCCCTTCGCATATAAAAGGCTGAAATAGCACAGTAAACGTGAAAAATGTTACCACAACACACGTTAGAACTGTTACTAAATCTGAATTACCAGAAGGAAAACACTAGTTTTATGCTTTACCATATGCATGCTCTCTCTCCAACCCATTCATCTCCATCACAATTTCTTTCCATTTATATCATCCGCCATAATCTTGTTCCCCTTCAAATTGCACCAGCAAACACACAGAGTCAAGCTTGGCTGTTATCACTTCAATTGGAAAAGGACACCAGCAAATTTCCATATCTACATTTGTCTACTCCAGTGATATTTCATCCTCTCTCATTTCACACACAACTAGATATACAGAGAATGCAGAAATCCAAAGCATATCTTTACCAGTAAACAATTATGGATAACCGTTGCTTAACAATAGTTTGTTCAATTGTTCAATAAATCAACGGCAATGTCTCTAGTAGCCCACTATTTTCCCTCCTTCATTCCTCTAAACCAAAGAGAAACTAAACTAGCAGCCAGTCATGAACAATTGAGCAGGCAATATAGATATCAATAACAATGAACCCTAAACTCAAGGTCCCAATTCTAACTTAACCAAAAGCGAAACCATTGAAACTGATTAATGCCAATAGAGAGCAAAGCAGACAGTGGCGGATCCAGCACCTGTCGAGGCTTCGCGGCAGCGCGTGCTGGATCTGCAGGAAGTTCTCTATACTCACCGGCAGATGCGCAGAAAACCAGAGACAAGCAAGAAGACGAATACTGCGGGGTTTGGGTGTTTTTCATTTTAAATTGGACCATTTTTGTGGACTTTTATGCTAGAAAAATGGGGGCTTCTCATCCTCCGTAGCTTACGGTCCGCCCGGGCGATTTTTTTTTGGCAAAAAATTTTGACTAATTTTTGATCGGTCACCACGGATCGCCACGGTGTCCAAAATTTTTTTTCCAAATTGCTGAAGCTCCGTCTCGTCGTGATGAATCTAACAAAATTTTCGGATTTCAAAACGGAGTCCGGACGAGGGAGAAAATCGCCCGGACGAACCGTAAGCTACGGAACGCCCGGGCGGATGAGAACATTTTCGGGGGCCCTAATATCAACAAACCCCACTCATCCTTCAGGCTTCTCTATGCGTGCGTCTCGAATTTGCGTCTCGGAATTCAATTTATGTACTTGAAATTGAATTCTTAAAGGTTATTTTTCACGTGTATGTTATTTTATGTTCATTATGCCCCCATTTTTCAACTTTTTTTTTCACTTTTTATAAATTTTTTATCTATTTTTCTTTATTATAAATCAATCACATTCACATATCTCATCACATCCACAAATCTCAACCATTCGACTCCACTCATTCTCTCTTATCTTTTACATTAAAAACTTTAAAAAACTATTATAATATATTCCCTAACACACCATATTTCTCTTACTTTGTAGTTGATTTGAATTTTACACTAATGAAATTAAGGCCTGTTTATCCAAGATAATTTTTATCCCACATTCTTCTCTCTCTTCTTTTCAACCACATACACACTTTTCAATATAATATTAACCACACATTTTAAATTGAATACCGCGCGCATAACTTTTATCCCCAATCAAACAACCCCTAATTTAGTTTATCTTAGGTTTAGCTTAAACTTAATTTTGATTTAGCTATTTAGTATAGAGGAGAACTAGGGTATGATTAGTTAATTTTTTATTTAGAGTACTTCGTTTAGTTTAGTTAGTTTAGTATTGAAACTGAATCAATAGTGGATCTTTGTTGATTATTTTTCTTTTATATTAAGGATTTAGTTAATAATTAGTTTAGTTAATTATTGATTTGAACGGACAATTGTTGTTTAAGTTCTTTTTCCAATTCTTTCTTTCTTTCTTTTTTGAGATTTTAATATATTTTTGCAAATTTTATGTGTTATTAAATTGATTTACAAGTTATGAAACGTCTTTTTCAACCTAAATGTAATATCTAATCCAACTATTATTTCTAGTTTAATACAAGATTTAACACTTATTGACAATAAAATGAAGTCTCGAGTTCAAACTGAAATACCATTAAATTCTTTCTTTTATTATTGTGGGGTTTAGTAGATTATATTTTAATAATATTATATGTTTTCTCTATATTTTGATGCATTTATATCTATATTAGTAATTATTTATATCATTAGTCAACGATCGTCAACGACGGTCAATGACTTGTCACGCCCCGAAGCTTTTTAAAAGGTAATAGAGACAGATTTGTTGGAAATACAATTATAATTCTCTATAAAACTTTTACACAAGACGTTGAGTATTCTAAATCTTGTATCTAGAATAATCCCTTGTAAATATCATGTAAATATTTTAGATATTTTTTAGAAATTTGTAAATGATTCTAAATGACGAATGTAGACCACTAAATCAAATTGATCACCACTATTCATTCAAATGAGGTGGGAACTATAAATAGGGTTCTTGCCCTTCATTTGTCACTATCCAAGAAGTTATAAAGCAATAAAGATCTCATAGATTCTCCCTAATTCTTTTGATAGTATTTTAGCTTTTGTGTGTCAATTTTTTTTACTTGGCTTTCTTCGTCCAACAAAGGCTTACTTGGTGTGATTACCGCAAGGGGGCAGAATTTGAGAAACGCTAAGGCCACACGTTATTTGGTGAAAGCTACGAATATGTGATAGGCGGGTCTAGCTGAACGAATTTCCTGAATCCGTCCCTGAAAGCAAAAAAGATGCATCTTGAATGAGAAGAAAAACTGGAATTAGAATCAGAGGGTTTCTAGAGTAAAACGCAACTGGGAAAACCCAAAGCAATCACAGCTCTAGGAAGCACACCTTTGTTATCAGGCTCTTCCTTCAGGACCTCACGCACTTATGCTTCCCGAATTATTCCCTTCTTCCGGTTTGCTCAAAGATATATTGCAAACTTTCCCTAAACTGGAATCACTTATCAGGTCTCAAAGCTTCTTGTGATCGTTTATGACTTCTAAATTTCTGATAGCTGAAGTTTTACTTCAACAGATTTAAATAGAGTATTTTGAAGATTGAAAATTTCAACATTGGAAGCTTAGGTTCGCGAAATATGTGAAACTAATTCAAGATGAGAAAGATTGCTCTTGAATATCGACACTTAGCTATTGAATGAAATTTTGAAATTTCAGAGGGGAAGTATTGTGGCCGTAACTCGTAAGGGTTTAGGCATTTGGGTGGGTTTGCGGAGGGTGACTGAAATTTAGGAAATTTTTTTCCCCAATAAGGAAAATTTCTTTTCTTTTATTAAGGCCTTTCGGAGAATTACTTCGAAAATCATTTTTCTTCACGAAAATTCGAAAAAAAAAGAGAAAAATTTTATTAATTAAAGACGTAAATGTGTGAAAAAGAATAATAATAATAAGATATCTTCCTAGCAGTTGCTAAGGTAATAAATAATATGGTCTCAATATAATCAATCCATCAAAAATTATTTTTAACACAATGCATTCTATAAATACTCTTAAAGTACATCAAAGCAGTTGTTGCTTTAATATAAGATATATTCTCTTACTACAATAATGTTTAAAAATTAATTGGACAAAATGTCAACGTAACAAATAAAATTGAAAAAGTAAAAAAAAAATGATTTTCAAAGTAACTCACATTAATAACCCGTTAGGCTTCTCTTTTAAACTCTTTTATACATTTTTTTTAACTTTTTTCTCTCTCCTAAATCAATCATATCCACATATCTCAATACATCCACAAATATCAACCACTCAACTTCACTAATTCTCTTTCCTCTTTTACATTAAAAATATTTAAAAACTATTATAATCTATTCCGTATCACCCTTTAATTCGGACACTTTCAAATTACAGCAATCAATATTTGTAATGGTAGTGCTCCAAATTAAAGAGTTACGAACCAGCTAACATTTCTTTACTCTACAATCCACAAGATGAATCTATGAAAATTGCACAGTTCAAAATTTCAGAGTTCAAATGTGACAAAAGGAAGTATCAGAGAGAAGAAAGAGAGATGTTTTGGATGTGGAATGATAAAAAAAAAAAACAGGAAATGGAGGGCCTATTTGCAGGAGTTAGAAAAAGCTTTGTCTAAAATGACATAATTGTGGAAAATAAAAGGCAAGAACATAGTAGACAATTTTATCCATCTTCAAGTGAATCAAGTCCAGGTCTAATGCACATGAGGATTAGGGGAAAATACATACATATTAACGTATATATATAGAGTTGACATCACGAATCCTCCAATGTAGTGTATTGGAAGAGAATATGGAAACATAAGCAGATTTACATATGAGTTATGACACTTTTTCAATAGTACAAATCATGTGGAAAAATGTGAACCTGAGTTGACAAAGAATAAATATATAACAATGTGAGGGTTAATGACTATCTCTAGAAGAAACATGAGACATTAATAAAGTGGTGCATTTATTATTAACCACAAGCGTTATGTTGCAACCATGTCAATCAATCAGGCACCAAATAGAAAGGCCCTCACCCAAGTGAATCATATGTTAGCAAGGCCTTTTTACGTCCCTCAAACTCAAAGAGGCATGGTTAGAGCCGGTTTTGAGATTTAGAAGCCTTTAAGCGAAAGCTTACAAGAGGTCTTTGATATAATAATAATAATAATAATAATAATAATAATATTATTATTATTATTATTATTATTAAAAACACCAAACAAAACTTTCAAAATTACAAGAATGATAATATAAAATATAGAATATCGAGAGATTGCTTCATATTTAAAGGCTTGTTCTATTCACAATAACTTTCATCACATTAAATATACTTTTTCTCTCTTATAATTTTCAACTATTCAAATATTGATGATTTCATAGTTATACTTTATATTATTTAATATACTTTCTCTAATCACACACATAAAATTAACTTTAATATAATGAAAGTTAATGTGAATCAAACAAGCCCTAGCCTTCTAGTATTTTTCCATTGAAAATTAGATATTAAACTGTTATAAATGTAAATTTTGGGGGCCCTAAGCAAACCGTTAAGGTGCTTAGCCCCACGACCATTCCTGAACATGGTTAACTCACATGCTCTCAAATTGACACGAGGAAGGAGAGGCACGATTGCAACTCGACCATCAATTGGGATTAATTGTGCAATAATTGGGTATCTATCTAACATACACGTCCATTGGGTATCTAACTAACATACACATCCATTAAAAAAAAAAGGGCCCAAAAGACAAAAGAAGCCTAACATACACATCCAAATCAACTCGATCAACTCCTGCAAAATGGGTAAGAATATAGTCACAACGAAAATGTTATATTCCCAACGTTATTCTCCCAGCTACTCACAACCCACTTGAGGCTACAATGCGGTGGTAAGGCGCTCTCTCACATTTTTTCTCCCAGTGTTTCCCAACGCTCTTAACATAACATTCCCGATAGTCACAAATGGGCGTGTAAGGTAGAATTTAAGGCAATTTCAATGTTATTTATGACTTATTGAAGTGAAGTAATTCCCAAATAATTACCGGGGGGCCTAAAAGAGTGTTTCTTTTTTTTGGGGAGCGGGGTGTTTTTTCTACTTTTATCACATTTTTTTCATACATAGTACTTTGATTATGGGCTTGTTCTATATACAATAAATTTTACTAATTCCAATCTATTTTTTTTTCAACCATTCAAATATTGATTTGACAATTTGTTTATATTTTCTAATACATCTCTTACAAATTTCAACCACCAATTTTAAACGAAATTCAAGTAAACAAAACTTATTTTCTGTTGAACAAGACATCTGTCTAAGTGACATTAACGTACTTATTGGACTGCGAAAGATTGTGAACTTATAATTCACTAGTAAGTACCTTAGAACTCATCTTAGTTATATTAGCAGGATAACTAGAATTTTGGTAACTCTTGGTGCCTAACGTCTCATTTTAATATGAAGATAACACACGAAATAGTACGGATATAACTAGAAATTTGTTGACACAAAAAGGTACTATAAGCTTATTTCCCCCACAATAAATTTATACTACTTTTCACTAATTTTTTCTTCCTCGTTATTTCAACCGCTCATATAATTATTTTATATTTTTTAATATATTTTCCTAAATTTTTAATTACACATCTAACACATAAATCAACAAATTTGTGAAGTGATCAAGGCCTATATATCAATCATTCACTGGCAGAGCCACTCCAACGCTTCATTTGATCTGGGCTTTGATTTAGGCCCAAAACGTTACCCAACCAAGAAGGGGAAAAAGACAAAAAGTTTGTTAACAGCCATTCGATTCGTTTTTATGGAGCGGTACAGCAGGTACTGGTACAAAATTAATTTCCGTCAAGTCGGTGCTTGATTTCTGGTCTCCCAATCGCCCGCTTTCACGTTGGCCGCTGCTCAATTGCTCTATCTCTCAGCCGTTCTCGATTACTCATCGCTTGTCTTTCGTTTTCTCCACTATGTCAAAGTCGAAGCCTTGACTGCTCCTATTATCGCAAAGGTAAAGCCCTAATAACTCTAAACTCTCCATTGATCTTTTATTTTTGACTGTATTTATGTTTGACAATTAGATATGCAATTAATATAATGTTTGAAATTGATATGCAATTGACATTTAGGTTTTATATATGTTTGAAAATACAAATTTCAGATCTGCAAATTGCACAGTGAGTTATGATTTTTGCAATCGAAATTACTAATTAGACTATTACAGTGTTAAACCCTAATTTTAATTTAGTAATTTTGGGTTTGTGCTTAACTTAGAGTAGTTGAGTTTAAATAATTAAATTTGTTTAATATGAAAAGCCCTAATTTGGTTTGATATGTGAAAAAGTTTATGAAATGTAATTATGCTTGAAGTTGAAATTATATTTGGTTTATTGGTTAATTTGGTTTAATTATTTATGGTTGAATATGATGAATTGTTTTATTGAGTTGTTGGATAGATCATATTTCATGGATAAATCGGATTTTTTCTTTTGTTGTTGGATAAATTGTTGTAATTATTAGATAAGTTGCTGATTCCTTGAATATGTTATATTATTCTTGTTGGATATTTAAGATTGTGGAAATATATTTGGAAAAAAGAGTTAATCAAATATTGTTGAGGAGAGCACAAAGGTGAGGGCTGGGCAAAATAACCACCAAACCGACAAACCGACCCAAACCGACCGACTTGGTTCGGGTTGGGTCGGTTTTTTAGGCAATCGGGTCGGTTGGTGGGTTGGAAGTGGCTAAACCGATGGTGGTTCGGGTCGGTTGGTGGGTTGGTATTTTGTCGGGTCGGTTAACCGACCCGACCCACCCATATTTAAAAAAAAAAACAGAAAAAGAGAAAGAAACTAAGAAAGGCAGAAAAGTTGTGACTTCGGGCCTTCGGCATTTCACAATTCATGACTTTAAAGTTTAGTTCTTCATTGCAAGTGATTTTAATTATCAAAGTTTTTTTGTCTCACTCAATTGAAGATTCCACTTTTTGGCAAATGGAAGTTGGACATGGCAATGGCTATCTGAATTTTTATTTAGCGACTTAGCGTTATGGGATTGTAATATGAGCTATATATTTATATTTGCTAACTTTTGTTATTGGACATTGATTTATGTTTTAGGACTTTGAATTATTTTGTAATTCCATCATATTTTGTGGTTTAAATTGTTAAATATGACTTAGAGAAAACATGTTGCGAGATTCATCTAAAAAACCGAAAAACCGACCCAAACCGACCCAAACCAAGGTGGTTTGGGTTGGTTCGGTTTGGTGGATTGGGTGGTCGGTTTCGGTTTGTTTTTTTTGTAAACCGACCACCGGTGGTCGGTTTTGGGTTGGGTCCAAAACCGACCCAAACCGACCGACGCCCACTCCTAATGAAAGGTCTTTGGATAGATCAAATAGAGTTGAGGGGGGGCACAAACATGGTTTTAGAGAGCATTAGCCAAAATTGCTCTCTCATTGAGTCGAAATCTTGATTACGCCATTGTCATCATTACATATGTTTAAATAATATAATAATGATTAATAGCATTCATAGTTAACTTTCACTAGCCATTTGTTAACAAGGGACTCCAACATAGATATGAATTATTTAGAATCTGTTGGGGACTGCACTGTAGATGGAGCCACATGAAAACATAAAATCCCTATAATTCATTGAATCTGTTAGGTGATGGTCTCTCCATGATTGGGGCACCCACACATGCATGCTTATCAGTTATAACCTTGTTTACTACCCTACAAAATGATAGTGTGCCATCAAAGGCCGTTTCTCATGATTTTGTTGAACCAATAAGAACATTTGTCAAGGTATATGCATTAATAATTGTGCTTTTGAGACAAAAGTTTAGACACAGAACATTGGGAAAATATTCAAGTATTCTTAATATGTGTACCAAATATTGGAACCCTTTGATAATTAATTGCTGGAAGGACTTGAGATTTCGGGGTTTTAGGCAAAACTTGATATTTTTACCCTGATACAAAGTTTGATATTGAGACATTTTATAAGAGCTAGGAATTTTGGGGTCCTTTTGTATTAACAAAAAAAGTTGAAATTTGTGTGAAGCCTAAATGGTCGCCTAGACTGCTTATCCTTAAGACCGCCACTGATTAATTGCTAATTTTTTTATCATAAAACATCATAATTAACTAAAAACGGTGCATTTTTATTTATAGGTGCAGTGTTAGCTAGCCTAGAGTATCCAAATACTGAAGCATATCTTTTATTAAGTGCGTGGTTTTTCAAAAATGTCTAACTATATATAAAAGAGGCAGTGGAAGGTTACTGTTCATTTTTGGTCGTCCATAAAGGCCTGTTTGGTTCGTCTTTTTCCTTTTTAATCTCACAATACAAAAGATCCCATTCTTCATATATACCCAGACGCGGCACTCTCTTCTTACTTACTCTATTGTTTTAATCCAACATGGGAATGGGAATAGAGAAATCTTTTGTCTCTGAATCTCCTCTGCTAATTTTTCCTTCCTTGAGTGTGTATTATCCTTTTACTCATTTGATGAGTTTTTCTTTAGCCATCTCTAATCTCTGACATTAATTTATGTATAATCGCTACTTCCTCTCACAATTAAACTAATGACCCTGGTTTTTTTCTAGATTTTGGCTGTCGAAACTCCAATCTACAACCAAGGTGTAGAATTTTCAATTCAGCGTGCCTTCACATTTATTGCTCGTTCCCAATCAATTTATCAGAGAAATAAGGTAATTTTCCCCCCTTTTTCTTAAAGAGTTTTGCCGAGAAATCAGGTAATTTTTCTCTTCTTGGTAAATCTGTTGAGGATCTCACCGCCACCCATTTAAAATGAATTGTGCACGTGTTAGGCTTTGTTTGGAAAAAATAAATCTCGTCTACACGTGAGGGGGCGTGTTGAGGATATTAATTAAATAATCTAAATTGGAATCGATCTATCAGCTTAAGGTTTTAGATCAGATGGTTCCATAACTTTAACATGGTATCAGAGCAGGCAGAGGTCCTGAGTTCGAATCTCACCGCCACCCATTTAAAATGAATTGTGCACGTGTTAGGCTTTGTTTGGGAAAAATAAATCCCGCCTACACGTGAGGGGGCGTAGGCTTTGTTTGGGAAAAATAAATCCCGCCTACACGTGAGGGGGCGTAGGCTTTGTTTGGGAAAAATAAATCCCGCCTACACGTGAGGGGGCGTGTTGAGGATCTCACCGCCACCCATTTAAAATGAATTGTGCACGTGTTAGGCTTTGTTTAGGAAAAATAAATCTCGTCTACACGTGAGGGGGTGTGTTGAGGATAGTAATTAAATAATCTAAATTGGAACCGATCTATCAGCTTAAGCTTTTAGATCAGATGGTTCCATAACTTTAACAAAATCGTATATTTGAGTTCATGCATTTCAAATTGGGTTTGTTTATGATGTGTATTTGATTGTGAAACTTTTCTTGTGCATACGAGATTTAAAATCATTTTCTTCTCTATTAAACATACCTTTATGTATCTGGGTGTTCGTCAATTTCTATGTATTGGAATATGGTGGTCATTGTTGAACAACCGCTACACAAAATTTTTAGGTTGGTGAAGTATGAGATTTATTTCTGTTATTTATGCTTCAAAGGCATTTTTCAATACCTGCTCAGGTTACACCCGCAAATTTATTTTTGGAAATAAATTTTGTGTGGTTTACAGTTAGGTTTTTTTTGTTAAAACTATTTGCGGGTATAGCCCGCGCTGGAGCTGGAACATTCTCTAAAAAGGCATGTACTCGGTTTGTTATTGTAAGGGACTAAGGAGGGTGAACATAATTGTTTCCAATTTATCAAGTCTCAATGGATACGTTATCTTTTAATTATACCAATCACGCAAAGTCTCCTCTAAATATAATAAAGTTTGAGTCATTTGTTATTGACAATCTATTTCTATATTTTCCCTGAATTGCAAAGATTTGATTGAAGCGTCATATCTATTACATTCGTACCCTCTTGTGTTTCAATTGTTCTCTCCCTATCAGACAAAACCATGGAAAGAGGAAGAGTTGATGGATCATCTCAGTGACTCAGTCATTAATTTATCTTAATATTGAGGCATATGAGAATTGAGATAATGCCCTTCTAAATGAGCAGATTTTATTTCTACTTAAAACTTATAAGCAAAAATTTTATCATCATTTGTTGAATCTTTGCTGACAAATAATTGACACTCTTATGCATTGAGCAGTTGTGACTTGTAACTATTGACTACTAACTGCTTGTTTTAGACATGATATCACAACTAATTAGTATACCCCTTTGTTCTAAGGTGGTCTCAACTCCAAAGTATTTCGCCTGAATTGTTGCATTTTCCTAAACATTTCCTTCTAAAAATCTTCCAAATATCAATTTTATAGCTGCCATAGTAACAGGCAAATGTGTTGGTGAATATGTTGGTATAAATTCATATTACCATTCTGTATATCTCAGCCTATATAGATTGAAACTTCTGTTATCTTTTGAACAATTTGTTTATTTAATAATGGACTCTAAACTTGAGAAGGTTGCAATAAAATCAGCTTAACTTCTTAAAAATCACGTTAAAATTATTAATGTAAATCGCAAAATTAATAACTAAATTCCACGTTCATTTAAGGTATACCGATATCTGCAATGCAACTACAAGAGTTCTAATTAATCATCAATAATGATTTATTTTGCAATTACATTTCTTCTCACACTATTCCATGCATTGCAGTGGCCAACATACGTGCAACACACGTAACGACACTAGTCTTCTGCAAAAACGAAATTTAAAGTTGAAATTATCATGTCGTCATCCGATAGGCTGACGTCCGTCGCAGCTGGAGACTTGCAGCTGGTTTCGGTGGCAGAGAGACAGGTGAAAGCGCTCCCTCCTCGTCCCCCAGCATCGTCTTCTTCGACTGCTCTAGTCGAGTATACGCCGCCCCAGCCAACCCTGAAGACGAGGACCTTGAAGTGAAACTACGCCGTATCATTGAATGCGTGCCTGTTCGAGTCAATAACACCTCCGGTAGTTCTGCTGGTTCTGGCTCTGGTGACTTTCATCAGGTATTCCTACTGTTTTTAAGCTCAAAACCCCATGTATCAAGCAATAAAACGTTAAATTTGCAATGTGCTTTAGTTCCTTACTTCCTTTGGATTAATTTTTCGTGGAATTTGTTTTTTCTAATCCACCGGAGTCATCTTATAGTACTAATTCACCTGAACATGGGCTATTAAGGCCTTGTTCTATATACCAACAACCTTTATCAATTTTTTCTCTCTCATCATTTCCAACCATTCATTCAATTATTTAATATATTTCCTCCAAAATTTAACCACACAATCAACACAGATACTGAGTAACTTCTCTAAAGAACAAGGCCTAAATGTCTATACTCGAGATAACTTGTTGCCATCTGCTAACAATTTCACTAATTATTCCTTACCATCATACTTATTTTACATGGTAAAGATCCCATAGCAATTTAGAACAAGCAAAATGGTGATTCTTTGGGTTGAGTTCTATGATTCACAAGTCACAATATATTTGTTGGAAGATATTGCTCCTCTTGGTTGAAGGTGGTTGAAGGTCGGTTGGGGAATAGAGAGAAGAATTATATATGATGAAGATCGGGTTATGATTTTGGTTCTTCAATTGGAAGGGAATCTGGGATAGTTTTAGTGGAAATAACTTTGATGAAGAAAACTCGAAGGATTAAAGTAGTAATACCAGGTTTTGCAATTTATCTCATCACAAACGACTTGATCCCATGGGAAGACATAGTAAAAGGGATTTATGATCAGGCCAAATAAGTTGCAGCACTTCTGCGATGCTTACATGACTGCTAGCTTTGTGGTCATGTTGTTTGAATTTACTGTAATGTATACAAATCCCAAGCCTGTAATCCAGTTATTAGAAACCACAAAACATACTGCTTCCACAGGCCTTTTTAATATTTTATATTTTTTAGTCTTGTTAAAAGTAGCCAATCTACAGCAGTAAACAAATCGGCTAGAGTTCGAGACCTAAAACTAAAAGTTGACCGGCCAATCTTTGACGCCGAGGCCACATTCTCCTTTCTTCATGGTGTACATCTAATGTCCAAAGATTCATAACACTCAAGTTGTCACCTTGCAGACCTCAAGTCACAAGCCTGACACAGTGACACACCTCTGAAGCAATGGACTCATTATCCATGTAGACACCATCTTGTAAAATGCAACCCTTTTAGTCATGGGTAATGGGTTTATACCTGATAAGGCATGTTGCTCCGAACTGTTACCCATGCTTACCTAGCGATGAACAATCCCACTTGTTCACATGGCAATTGAATTTCGCAGGTGGATTTAGAGGACAAATTTGGGCTTGTAGCAATGTATTGTTATTGACCCTCTTCTTGGTATATGGTCCTACAATTGAACTTTTAACCTGACAATAACTATGCTGTTAAACGGATCATGATTCCTTTTTTCTGCAATGCCTAGTAGTGGAGTATATATCCTTGATTGTCCACGAGTTGTTAATGAACACTCATTGGTATGATGCTCTCCGGAAATGCAGATGCTGCTTCACAGTGGGAATTGCAGAGTATTTTGGCTTCTCCGCAATATTGCCTCAGTTCTTTTAGCAGTGGTGTAGTCTCATACACGAAAGGGAATCCTAACTCCATTGGCACTGTAGAAACACAGATTTGGACCATTTGTGACAGTATGCAGTGGGACCCACAAGATAATTTGGCTATGTGCTTGTACAATTGGATTGATCCCCACAATTTCGAAGCACAGATATATTTAGCACTGTTGGGGGTGTTTGGGGCTTGCTTATTAGTTTTAAATCCTTTTTCTAAGATCATATGAAATTTGCATTGGGAAGATGGAGCACTTTATACGGTAATTCTGGATTATTAGAACTTAGGCTGCCAACTTTGATGCAAGGATATGGAGAATGTAATCTCATGTCTGAGTAGACAAGGATGAGAGACTATGGAATGTAATGATAAAGTGTCTCCACCAATTAATAATGGACAAAGCGCCAACAAAGGACCGACTCCAAAGTTCAAGCTGTAGGGATGAAAAATGATACATTTATGTCCTTATCGCTTGCAAATAATACCTGCCATTTTCAGTCCATGGGAACTTGTTGATGCACTTCTCTGGTCTAATCTAGAACCCGTCTTTTGTGCATGTGTCAGGTCTGTGACACTGTGTTTTGGTTAAGAAGCACTATTTGTTTTGACAGGAGTATTTCCTTATTGTTTGATGGGACTCCCTTCTATGGGGAGTTTTGTGAACTCTGAAATTCGAACATGGAAAAATGAGAACTTGATGGTTGTTGAGCACTTCAACTAACTAAATTGATGTACGGAAGGATTAAATTTATAACTTATGAATTGAAAGCATCAAAATGATTTGAATGTTCCAAAAGTTTGAATGCAAAGTTTACCAATCTCAACCGCTAATTTAATTCTTGTGTATGAATGTTTATGAAGTATGGGTAATTAAATAATGTGGTGAGAGTCTCTTTATTATCACATCCATGATTACCTACTGGTATGAATATTTAACCCTTCATGTTTCATGATTACAGTATCGGCAGATGAGACGGAAAGAACAAGACCGGCTTGCTAGAATGGATGCTGATTACCAGAAAAGAAAAGAAATAACGGAATTCATCCAGAGGAGGGAGGAAAGATTAAAAGCTGCAGAGGAGCGCACGGCAAAAAAGCGTGCAAAAAGGCAGAAGAAGAAACAAAAGAAGCAAGAGAAGAAGACCAAACTGAATGCAGCAGGAGAGGAGCATAAAAACGAACAATCTTCAGACGAAGATGGAGACTCGGAAGATGATGGAACTGAGAGATGAGTGATATGGAGTTTAGATTGATGCTCGGGAGCTATAGACTGGTGCTAAGAATTAAAGCGAGCAGTCTTGATTAGACATAGCAAGAGTAATCTTAAGTTTTCTTATGCTGTATTCTATTGTCAAGACCATCTTGTTACAACAGTTGAGCTGAAAATGAGTGCATCCACAAAAAGGTTGACTTGTTTGTTGGAGTTAAAATGAAAATATGGACTTCCATTTTTGTTGATTGGCAAATGCATTCTGTAATATTTTCTTCATTTACTAAAATAGAACATTGAAAACTTCAAATGTGATGTAAAATACATTCTCAAACTATAGTAGTGGTTAAGAATCAATTGAACAAAATGCAAATGTAAGAAATAAAATTGAAAAGGAAAAAGAGAGAGGTGTTCAAAGTAACTTGTAATTAATATTGACAATTACAACCACCAATATTTGTAATTGCAACGCTCTAAATTACAAGAATTACGAACTAACGAACTTGCTGACATTTTCTCTATGCAATTCACCTGATGAATTTCTGAAAAATTACACAATCCAAAATTTCGAGTTGAAATGCCAAAGTAGGGGAATATATAAGAAAGAAACTAGAGTAATATTGTTTTAGAAAAGAGATATCGTAATAGATGTCGAATGATTTCAACAAAAAGAGAGGAGGAAATGGAGGGCCTATTTGCAGGAGTTAGAAAGCTTTGTCTAAAATGACATTACACGTGCAAAATAAAAGGCATGAACATGTGTGTCTATTTTTTTGGGTAGTGTCACAATTTTATCTCTAAGAACATGTCTAATGGCTAATGCACGTGGATTAGGGGGAAAAAAATGCATACAAGAGTAAAGTCACATTATAATTAAATTTTCCAATGTAAATCTGTATTAGAATATGGACATATTAGCAGATTCACATATTACATTTTTCTAATCTCTCATACAAATGATGTGGAGAATGTCAACGCGAGTTAACAAGGAAAGGAATAAATATTGATAACGCGAGGGATAATGACTACTTCTAGATTGGAGTTGAGACATTAATGAAGTGGCGTATTTATCATTAATCACAGGTGTTACGTTGCAATCATGTCAATCAATCAAGAACCCCATAGAAGGCCCTCACCGAAGTGAATCGCGTCTCAACAAGGCCTTCTTACATCCCTCAAAGGGGGCATGGTTAACTAACATGCTCCCAAACTGATATGAGAAAGGAGAGGCGTTACTGCAGTTTAACGATTTATCGGAAATAATTGTGCCATAATTGACTATCTAACAAACATACACATCCAAATCAACTCCCTTGAGTTCAGCACCTGCAAAATGGGTAAGAATATAGGAACACCAAGCGCGCGTGTGACGTAAAATTTGAGACAGATTTTAAAGTTATTTATGGCCTGTCAAGAAGACTTCCCACCAATAAATACCAAGACCTCAAGTAAGAGTTATTTATTATTATTTGGGGGAGGCCATTGACACTCTTATATTTGAGTCCTTCTGCATCTATCACACGCTTTTTTCACGTCCAACAGTTAGATTCTGTCTAAACAACAATTCACTTTCTAGTTAAATTGCCAAAGGTTGTGAACCCATAATTCACTAGTAACACGTAATACCTAACGACTCATTTTATTGTACATGTAACTTACTAAAAGCATACCTAGAAATTTGGCAACTTGTGGTGTCTAACATTTCATCTTAATATATATGAAAATAGCATAAAAAGTAGTAGCGACATATATAATTAGATGTCTGTTGACACGTAATTATACATTTATATCATCATTGCTTATCTTTAAATAATATAATAATGACTAATAGCAATGATAGTTAACTTTCACTAGCCATTTGTTAACAAGGGACTCCAACATAGATACGAATTATTTAGAATCTGTTGAAGACTCCAATGTAGATGGAGCCACATGAAAACGTGAAATCCCTGTAATTCTTTCAATCCGTTAGGTGATGGTTTCCCCATGATTGAGGCACCCACACATGCATGCTTATAAAATTGTTTACCACTTCCTACCCTACAAAATGTTAGCATGATATCATGGGGCCATTTCTCATGATTTTGTTAAACAAACAAGAAAATGTGCCGAGTTATATGCATTAATTGTGGTTTTGAGACAAACGTTTAGACACGAAGAACATTGGGGAAATATTCAATTATTCCTAGTACATGTACCAGAATCCTTTGACAATTAACGGTAGGGCCGGCTTGACAATTGATGGTAGGACCAGAATCCATTGGGGAAATATTCAATTATTCCTGGAACATTGGAGATTCAGTTTATCGGAATCTCTATTTCCTCCGACCCATTCTTGGACAAATCTCGTCGTCATCTTCTCGGAGCTGTGTACTAGACTTACCAGACACAATTTCGACTACTCCAAGCTCCGACGTACAGATGTTTGTAGCGAATCATCATGAACTTCATGTCAACTCCGGCAATGGTACGTCTTTCTCTAGAATTTCTATTTGGTCCATTACTCATGACCTTTTTTCTTTTCCACTTGCTTTCACAAATTCATTGAACTCGTGCCTTTAATTTCTTGTACATTTTTTTCATGTAGTCATGTGATTATTAGTTGGGACTTCCATGGGCAATCTTGAGTTGGCTATGTTGGAATATAAAATTTTATTGTGAAGTCTATGAGACTATTAAATACATAAATTGATTTGGAAATCTGTGATGATCAACAAAAGACAAACCTAAGTGCAGCCTTTCATAAATGGCTAAATTTTTCACAAAGTGCCCTTTTGTAGCCATAGTTTTTTTTTTTTTTGTGATTTTTGCTTTTATTTTTGGTTTCAATGATGGAATTGAAAATTTCTTTCAACTCTTACCTTGGGGATGCCAAATCCTAAATTAAAGATGGAATCCTTTTCTACTTTTTGGAATTGAGGAACAAGGAGAAGCTTGGGCTGGGAGAAGTCTATAGGGATGGAGAAATGGAGTAGAATGGCTGGGAGTGAAATCAGAGAAGATGGAGGCTCACTTGGCATTGAATTGTCTGGTATTTGACACTTGACAGGGTTGTTTGGTACTTGCTATAGTTTTGAAAAATTTTTAAGGGTAAAATTGTACTTAAATTAAAAGTGGTAAAACTACCTCTAAAAATGTAGGTACCTCTAGCATTATTGATATATATATATATATATTAAGGTGATATTAGTTTGAGTGTATGGCATATTTTCGGGTAGAATTTGTTGTCATTTCCTTTTGGGTAACCGAAAATATTATCTTGCCAGCAAGTTCCAGCATAGACATAGCCCACTCTGAATATTTTGGGGGGGGGGTGGAGAGAGCTCTCTTCCTCTCTCCTGCTGGCAGCAGAAACAAGCTGCCAGCGCTAGCATTGGAAACAAGCTGTTTGTGTAACAGCATTGTGATCTAGTGTCCTATAAATTAAATCTTTGCCCACAAAAGGAAAACTCCATTCTTGGTGGGGGTTAGAAGCTAAAGCCGATGCTTCACTTCAAGGGTGATTATTGCTTTGCATTTTAGTTGTAAGTGAACAAATTAAATATAATTAAATGCTAATAAATACATAAATAATTTTATATAATTGGAACGACAAAAAATGAACACATGCCTATATATATGTGTGTGTGATTGAGACAGAGGGAACAGTAAAATTAATAATTGTGTAATTATAGAACATTAGTTCAGCAATGGCATTAATATTTCTAATAACAATATTACATACAAGGCAAGAGATGAAACATATTATTGCCTTCATGCCTTGTTCATTTTTTCCTTTTCTAAATTCTAATTTAATTTGTTTAATCTAGTAATTTAACATGTATATACTGCCAAACATGCCCAAACCTCTTGAGTTTTGTAAAATAGTGGTACAACAAACCAAGAAATTTACTGCTGGCTTGAGAAAAATTGTATAATCTGATTATAGACAATATCCTCGGCCGTTTCCCCCATGATGAAATCTACATGTGCAAAATCCTTTATAAACTGAACATGAAGCTTATCTACATCATGTAACTTAAGACTATCAACCAGAGTCTCCACATCGTTCATCACATCGGAGAGTGCATCTTCTCCTCCATAACTCATATAAATAGGTAGATCCATATCACGGGGTATTTTTCTCAAATCATAAACCGGCGGTTTTGGTTCCCTGTAATGCTTCTCGTTGAACTCATCATTTCCATAATCATATCTCGACAAAATCCCGTCCCGAACCGCTGCAAGTATCTTTAATTTTCTTTTTTTCGGCTGATTAAACAAGGGACCCCGAACATGATTATCAAGAAACCAGGTTAAAGATTGTGAAGTAATGAGTTACTTTGAGTCAAATGAACTAAATTCTTGGTTGCTGTAGATTGAGGTTCGTTCTTCAAGAAAAGCTCGACCGTGGAGTTACTGACACAGCAATTCTTTCCTGCATTTAGAAAATGAGGCATGTTAGGTGTACAACCAATTTGTATAACTAGATGTACAATCCTCTAACAGAGGGCAACTCCGCCAGTACAATTAAGGATAAAAATGGTATTTTTCATGACCGATCTATTGTACGCTTAACATTATTCACAGTGAAGTACCTGTAAGTGAAGACAGCAAGTCGTAACAGTCGACCTCTGGATCAGTACACAAAACCTTGAGAAAGTTGGCTACTGGCTCCCTTTGATTTAAATGAATGAAACAGAAAACCACATGTTAAAATGAATACTTGAGATAAATTTGTGCAAAAGTTTAATGATGAAACAATCTTTACCCGTTAGGATTGAATTCTGCAAGTCCAAATATTGTAGTCATCTGTTGATCACATTAATCCAATTAAATATTAGAAGTAATTTGCTTATATGTTGACTTAGACTTGTTTATCAGAAATAATGAGTTGTGAAAATGTGTTTTAATTCACCGACAAAAGCTCTTGCTACAAGAACACCGAGTTCTGTTGGCTCAAGTATGCAACTGGGCTCAACAATGCAGCTGATCTAACCTTGTCTATTAGCTTTCCTTCAGAAAAGGATGCCAAGGCAATCAATGTTCCCTGTAAATTAATTAAACGATATTTATCTCGTAATCTCTCAATTGCCTGAATAAATACACCATGGTCTTAACTCTTACCATTGAATGGCCTACATAATGGATTTTCTGCCCGGTCTGATTCATCACGAAGTCACAAATAGCTGGTAATTAAGTCGTGAAAACTTTGACCGACGATCACGGAGGCTACGGAGCCGCCGGAAAAAATTCGGAAAATTCTTGGAACTCCCCCTCACCGTGTTGATTTTAGATTTGATCCGATTTCAAAACGGGGGTCGAATCGACCCCCAAAATGGCATCGATGGTGCCGTAGTTAAAAAACCATCGATGGTTTTGGAAAGGGATTGTATTATATACAGATTATATAACAATTGTGAATTGGAAATTATTATAATTAGAAAATGACTATTAGGATATAGCATATGATAGGATTTAAATTTGATCAAATTTGACTATTTTTTATTTATTTGTATCACTTCTTTCTTTTGTTCAAATCAATCCTTTTATATAAAAATTCATAAAAAAATCAATCATAACACCCTCGTAACGTTAGTTGTTTCTTTGTTGGACCAATTGCCTTTTGTCACTGTACAATTAGTATATGTTTGTTAATTTAATTAACTTTTCTCTACATTTTGCAGATCAATTATAATTTTAACAGTTTAAACACAAACACTGAGTAAATTATTTTTACTTGCCTTACCATTTCCATATTACTTATTATGATATAGTTTTTTTTTATTATATACTTATTAATGCAACTATATATATAAAATAAGATACGTGAAGAATAATTTTTTCAACAAAAACCAATTTGCTGCTTTGTTGTTTCGTGCCTCTTTTTTTTTTTTTTTGAGGTATAAATCTATTATAAATTTTTAGGTCTAATTTGTTTTACCATTATTAGCATGAAGAAATACACAGTGTCACATGGGAATTATAGAAAAAGAAACAATATAATATAGAAATAATACCCGTGATTTGAGAATTTTAAAAGATAGTCTTTTAGCCATTCTTTTTTTTCTTCTCAATTTCGATAATTTAATTTTATTTTTGTTATATTATTTGGTAATTGAAAATGTCAAAATATATTTATATAGTCTATACATTTCGTTTTTTATTTACTTTAAACTAAAAACATAAAAATTGAGAGTTTGGGGGAAAAAAATAAAACTTGATATTTAATGTCTATATTTATTAAAATTATCGAAATAAACAAAATGCAAGAATTGGAATAGTGACTTTTATATATGTTACATGTTGTGTGATTTTTTGTTCTTCAATGTTGCGAAATTGTCCTATTCAAAAATAGAAAATAAAAAATGTTGTCTAATTATGGAGTGGTGCATGCATATGCAATTATTTTTGTGTTTTCTATTGTAATATATCAGTCAATAAGCATGGTTATATAACAATAAATATGGCTCATTTTCCTTTGGTTTTTAACTTTTTTATCTTTTATTTTTCTTTTTATTTATTTTTATTTTTGGGTGTTGGAACCAAAGATTAGGAAAGAGTAAGTGGGTCGGTTTGCGATAAGTTTTGGACCACCTTTTTCAATTTATTTTTATTTTTTCGAATAAAATGTGATTTGTTATCCTAATTATTGATGGAGCAACTGAAGGCGGATGTTCAAGATGTAAAAACATTATTAGTTATTTAATATTTAAAAAAATTCTTTAGTATAGTCAACATTATTTTTGTTAATTTTGTTAATATAAATATATAAAGTTGAGGTACAATACATGGCTCTTTTTTTACAATTATAAATTGAAATTTTAATTGAATTGCTTTTCAAATTATAAAAATTAATACAATGGCGATTCGAACTTTATTCAATGAAAATAAAATAAGCACAACGGTTTCACCTTCAATGAATTTATGTGGTTAAATTGGTTTTGATAACTACATTTTCTTTCTTTTGGTATATATACACATATATGCCAATTTGATATAAAGTTAAACAAATTTAGGCAATTCGTTTAGGGTACAAAAGTTATATTTTTAGAAATCATGGTCTAAGTTGTAGTTTTTCTTTGTTTTACAATTTATCTTTTATAAAATTTTAGATACAATCAATAAATATACCATTGTACTAGTATCCAACCCGTGCGTTGCACGGGTATGAAAACATTTTAAAGGACACATCGTATACATAGAAAAAGAAAATTTTCTAAAGTAACACGTAGTAAAGACAATTATAATTGCAATGATGAAGAGATATTGTTGCACAATTAATGTAAAAAATATAAAGCATGTGCCACATTAGATATAAAATATTGTTGAAAAATATTATAGGACAATCAAACTAAAACATTTATAATATAACACATGGAAGTGCATTTGAATGGTAGATAATATTTCGGCATGCACCTAAAAATATTATAAATCACAAAACACTTATTTAAATATCACATTCATTGTTCTATTTCCCCAGTTGACCATCCTTGTTCCAAATAAAAATGTTTAATCCATCGTTATTTGTAACTCTGGACACAATAACATACGATTGTCCATAAATTTGAATATCTGCCTATTCCAATAAATGCCAACATTAGATACAATGTGGTATGTAATATATCCTTTTAAAATTCAATTCATCAAACATTAGTAATTTTGCACGAGTGTTTTCATTATTAAAATTTCAAATGCATTCATTATTAACTATTTTTTATATTTAATTTCTTAAAACTTTATCCGCACTCATATATTTTCATATTGACGACATTGCTTAAAATAAAAAAGTATTTGAAAGGAAAAAATTTAAAAACCTATTTATATATTATTTTAAAATTGAAAAGCATTACCAAAAAATTTAAAGCAAAAAAACAACTTATTCAAACAAAATAAAAGGAATAAAAATGTAGAAAGAGCCATTTACTGATCCATAACACATCACCTCAGTCACTATTCACTAACACTAATAGCAGGCTAATTCAATTAGAAGAGACCATTTACTGACCCAATAGAATTGTTTTATTAAGTCTTACCCCGCAATTTTTTTTTTTTTTCTAACGAACGATCCGCTTTGTTCGAGCAAAATTTGAACAAACCCCTAATCTCTTTATCGCAAACATCTTTCTTGCTCAAACGCAGTTGCCAATATCATCCTTTCGCTTCAAATCAGTCTACTAATTTGGTCGACAAATTTGAGGATTCAAGAAGGTTTACAATTAATAAAAAGGTAATGCATTTCTTATTGTTGTTTACACTATTAATAAAAAAAAACCCAATTTGTAATTTCAACTCAACATGATTAATTGCAATAAATTCCTAACTTTTTTCTTAGATGCACCATTCACAAAAGTTGATGATTTACCGATTGTCTTTCTGCAATTACACGTATAGGTGCTATGTATTCACTCAACAATTGAAGTACATTAATAATAAGAGACAATAGTTGTTCAAACTTCAAAGTAGTAATGTATACATACCTTTATCTGTTTGATTGCTCTTTCTTCACTTATTGCTGTTGATAGTTGTTGATTTTGTGATCCTTTCCTTGATTTTATTTGATCAAGAATAATATAAATCCTTAATCATTTGTTAAAGATGTGGCTTTATATAACACAATGAAGGCTAAGCCATTTAAATTGATTTCACTTATTTGGTGATTTATCTGCACAAGGCACCACAAAATTCAATAATAATATGAACTTGAGATAATTTATTATTGATTGCATAAATGCTCTAGAAATTAGAATGTAGATGACAATGTTACATGAAGAGAAATAAGGGGGAAAAAACATAAGCCAAGTGCTACATAAAAATAATAATAGAAAAGTTTATAAAAATAGATCTTGAAACTCATTTCGCAATCTTCGAAACTCTCATTTCTCAATCTTGACAATCCTATGGCCCTTGTTCGTTGACATAGAGCTTGAACGGCCACTTCAACAACTTTCTTGGGAAAATGTTCATCATCCATATCACCTACTTTTCCATGTTCTACTGACCGTTCACTGGTTGTTAATTGGCATTTTCTGGACACAAAATCCTACGACAAATATAATTATTAATTGAAATACCAACCAATAGGAAATAAGCCAAATAATATGTATAAAAAGAATTACTTAAATAGGTGAACGACTTTGAAGATCGATTTGGGATCACCGGTAAAATTGACGACATTATAAACATCATTTCCAACAATATTCTGAGCCCCAACTTCTACTTAGCACAACAATGTTTGATGCACCAAGGAATCAATATTAACTGGAGAGGTTCTAGCTTCAACATCCTATTCACAATTAATTAAAGAGGCAAGTGTAAAATATATAAAGATCATTCATGTATCAAACTTTAAAAAATAAAAATAAAATGTAATTGAGTGGGATGTGAATTCCCTTGACAATACACTCTCTCAATTCGTTAGCTATCTTCCAAATAAGTTGCATACACTCCTTATCCTATAATAAGAGAGAACCACTTCCAATACCATCACCACCTTGCACTTGGAATTTAAATCTATTGAAATTGTTTTTTTAAGATTGAAAAATTACTGGAAAAAAAATTAAACCAATTAAATTCACGTTAATTTACATAATTAATCGAAACCAAAAAGTGGGAAAGAATAGTTTTACTTGGGTCCAGGCGAACTTTAAAAAAAAAAGAAGAGAAATTATTAGAATCGTAAATAGAAAACCACAATGATTAAAGAAGTGCCATTAAAAAATAAATATTACTTGATTTAAATGAAGCATTGATTTCTTACTTCCTCATGGACATCACCTTGCATCGTTATCTGCTCAATATTCTTAAAATCAATATATCTTTTCCCTCGCCAATCTTCAGCAATTCAATACTCTGAGTACGACGAATGTTGGCTGATTTGTGATGTTGTATCACTTCCATTCACGAGTCTAAGGCAAATACTTGACAATAAAAAAGAAGGAAAAATCCAGTAACACAATTATTAAGAAGTAATAGAATGTATTTGTGAAGTAAAAAAAAAAAAGGAAAAAGCAATAGAAGGTAATGAATTAATGAATTTGATCATTTTTAATGAGAAAAATAACTTCATTACTTGTTGAGAAGCTCCTTAATTCCCCACCCCCTGGGGGGTGGTGATATAGAAGTTGTTCCCAATCTAGACTTCTTAAAAAAAATTAAAAAAAAAAAACAAAAATGAAATTCAAAATAGAACTCAATACAAATTTGGAAAACACAAATCAATTTTCAATTCAACCAAACAAAAACCAAGCTTAACTTCCCATAAAACTTGGAAGTTTATTTAAAAGTAGAATTATATTTTAAAAAATAAAAATTAAAATAATCTTAAGGAAGCACTCATATACCAAATTCAATAAAGATTTAGTACACCTAAAAAAAATGAAATATAGAAATACATTTGGTTTTAAAAGATGGACAACAGAGAAATTAAAACAAATGTAATCATAAACGAAAATAAAATTTCTTAGAGCAAGTGTGAGAAGATGTAATTTCACTTTAATCAGCACCACTTTGTTGTCTAATCGCCGAGGCCGCATACTTTTATTAATTGCATCGACTTATCAGTGTTTTTATAGGTCAAAAAGCTTGATGAACCGCTCAAAGACAAACTCGGGACAAGGAATATGCAGGCTACAAAAGAAATAAAATCTTTAATTGGATACATTATATATATAGTGAGATATGATATATACACCCAAAGAAATCAGACGCGGCAACCAAAGAAAAATGGGGTTGTTGGCATTACGACATCAAACTTTTGAAGGAGGCTATTGGCAATTTGGCATGTCCAAAATGACATTCTGTGTTAGTTAGCTTGTAATGTGGTAATGAGCTTGTATGGTTCCTTTTTTGCAAGGGCACGGTATTCCTTCTAGAGAAAAAGGATATATTCAATTTCTTGCACATTTTGCATTAGTCAGCCTGTAATGTGCTAATTATAATGTGCTAATTAGCCTTTCCTTTTTTTTTGGAGTACACGGTTTTCCTTGCAGAGAAAAATGACATATTTAATTTCCCAGTAGAGAAATACAAAATGTGTGATTGCCACTTGTTTTCTTGTGGATAAAAAGGCAATTTTGATTTTCCTATTAGAACATTTATTACCAAACACGTGTACACACAATAAATCAAGAATTTGACCAAAATTAAATTCGTTGCGATAACAAAGCAAAAATAAATAAATAAATAATTTTATTCTTTGGGCGGGAAGCAGTGTGTTTGTACACACACTGGGGGAACGGCTTTTATATATTAGTATAGATTATATATCTAGCTATATATATGCATAACTATTTGATGTCCAATATTGTCTTCAAGAAAGCTTTCCAAATTTTATATTAATTTATTTAGTAAATTATTTTTCAACTTATTTTTTGTAATAATATAAAAACCATTATGTTTTGCTTTTTTACTTTATCATTTATTTATTTATATATTAGTTAATGCATTTATTGAATATGATATTAAGTAAATAATTATTAAGCTTCCGTCACACGGGGTGAATACTAGTTTTCAAAAAGCAAAAAAGTTCTCTATTCAAAAAAAAAAAAAAAATGTTGACTCGGAGTCAACGATTTCAAGCCAATTCCAAACATTTTAGGAATTGAAGTCAAGACGATAGTAACATGATCGATGAAACCAATTCTTGGCCATTGAAGTCTTTTGCCAAATATAAACCCTACCCTGACTCCCGAAAAATCAACAAAACGGAAATCTATTAATATAATTAAGTATTCCTAGTTATTAAATTCCCCAACAAAAGAAAACGTACTGCATATCTTGTAATCTACATATATGGCAAGTTTAAACCCTACGTCCGTACCCTTGAAAAATTTAAGTGTTGGTCACTGACGTCTTCTTCCAAATTTAATCCTTGCGTTCACACATGAAAACTGAACAAAACAGACAACTATTAATATAATCAAGTATTCCAACTTATTAAATTCCCCAACAAAAGAAAACTGCATATCTTGTAATCTACACTTATGGCAAGAGGGTCATTTCACCTTATCGTCATTGTGTTCCTTGTTGAGTTGTTGGCTTGTTGTATTCCTGCAAATTGTAATCAAAATCCTCATTTAGCATGCAAAGAGAAGGAGAGAAAAGCCCTCATCAAGTTCAAAGAATCCCTTTATGATCGTTCCGGGAGACTCACATCGTGGCACGGAGACGATTGTTGTAGATGGAATGGTGTTATCTGCGATAACAGTACCGGATATGTAGTCGAGATCGATCTCCGGAATCCATCTGGGGATATCAATGGCTCCCAAGACAAGTTGGTCGGCAAGGTTAGTTCTTCTTTGCTGGACTTGAAATACTTGACTCATTTGGACCTAAGTTGGAATAACTTTGGCGGGACTCAAATTCCAGACTTCATTGGGTCAATATCCAAGTTGAGGTATCTCAATCTTTCTGGTACATATTTTGAAGGTCCAATTCCTACAAGTATCAGAAAACTTTCCGAGTTGGAGTATCTTGATCTTAGTGATTATGACTACTATAATAATTATAGAGCTAAAAATGAGCTGAACTGGACATCTGGTCTTTCTTCTTTGAGATATCTAAATTTAGGCGGTGTAGACCTTAGTCAAGCCGCGTCTCATTGGGTTCAAACTCTAAGTCCCCTTCGGTTTCTTGAAGAATTGGATTTGTCCGATTGTAGGCTTGCGAATCTTCCAACCTCACTTCCCTTTGTTAATTTTACTTCCCTGTCAGTGCTCAACCTTGCCGGCAATGGCTTCAACTCCACGATACCCGAGTGGTTGTTTAATCTAAGTAGTGGCTTGGAATGCCTCGATCTCAGTAGGAACCACCTTTATGGTGTGCTACCACATACATTATCAAATTCGACTTTGCTAGAGGAACCCTACCTTTCAGGAAATGGTATTGAAGGAAAGTTAGGGAATCTCTGTAATTTGAAGACATTAGTACTCAGTGGCAATGAATTTGGTGGTGGCGTGACAGAGTTTATCGATGGACTGTCGGAATGTTCTAACAAGAAGTTGGAGACACTGGATTTGGCACTCAATCAACTAAGTGGGAACCTTCCCAATTCAATAGGCAGCCTGAAGAATCTTCGGTACCTTCATCTCTGGGGAAACCATTTCGAAGGTTCAATTCCAGAGACGTTAGGAAACCTGTCGTCTTTGAGGGAATTTGATCTCTCGAGCAACCACATGAGTGGCAAAATCCCGGTGAGCTTTGGACAACTCGTTTCGTTAGAAGTGGTCCACCTGTTTGAAAACAAGTGGGAAGGCGTCATAACCGAAGCCCATCTCGCCAATCTCTCGAGATTACGTGTTCTAGCAATCGGTACACGTTTTCCTAATACATCTGTGGTATTTAATATGAGTCCTGAGTGGACGCCTTCGTTCAAACTTGAGAAAGTCAGTATTCAAGGCTGCAAACTCGGCCCCAAGTTTCCGACCTGGCTCAAGAATCAAACCGAGCTTCAAGTAATTATAATGAAGTATGCGATGATATCCGATGTTATACCCGATTGGTTCTTGAATATGGCATTGGATCTCAAAATTCTCGACATCTCAAATAATCAATTTCGTGGTAAAGTACCAAACTCATTTGGTTTCAGGGAGGATTCTTTCATTGATTTGAGTTCGAACTTGTTCGATGGGCCTCTCCTGCTTTGGTCATGGAATGTTAGTTTCTTGTTTCTGAGTGACAACATGTTTTCAGGTCCAATTCCTTCCAACGTCGGAATAGCAATGCCTTCTCTTAGAGATTTAGACATTTCAAGAAACAACCTCAATGGAACAATTCCCTTTTCTATAGGAAATCTATCGATGTTGGAAAACTTATTTATTTCAAATAACCGTTTAACGGGAAATATTCCAAGATTTTGGGAAAATGCTTCTCTGCTTTACCATCTTGATATGTCAAACAACATTTTTTCTGGTTCAATACCAGAATCCATAGGATCCCTTCTTTCTCTCAGATTAATTCTTGATCATCTCAAGCAACAATCTTTCTGGAGAATTGCCTTCAAGTTTAAGAAATTGTTCTCAACTAGTTACTCTTGATATAAGTGACAATCAATTCTCGGGAGAAATTCCTATTTGGATTGGCGAAAACTTGCCATCTTTATTGGTCCTAAGTTTACGCGACAATTTGTTTACCGGAAATATTCCGCAGGAAATTTGTCAGCTATCAGTTCTACATGTTTTCGATGCCTCGAAAAACAAGCTCACCGGGCTTGTTCCGCGGTGCATTGGAAACTTGAGCAGATTCATAATGGAGACTTTGAACATAGCTAGACATCACGCGATGTCTAGCAGATCGGTGTATACCACAACGTTGTTTTCGGAGGATTCAAAATGGAGTTCAGAGCTGGTTGTAAAAGGAAATATACTACGGTACACGGGGCGGGAGCTGTACCGCATTAACACTTTAGACCTGTCGAGCAACGATTTATTCGGCGAAATCCCTTTGGAAATCGGGAACCTTGCCGGATTGCAAACATTAAACTTGTCGATGAATCATTTCACGGGACGAATCCCGCCGAAGTTTGGCAATTTGAAGGCATTGGAAACGTTGGACTTATCGCAAAACCAGCTATCAGGGCCAATTCCGACTACACTGGTGTCATTGACCTTTCTGAGTCATATGAATTTCTCGTACAATAACTTGTCCGGTATGATCCCGACTGGAAACCAATTCCGGTCATTGCCAGATCCGTCAATATATGTGGGGAATAATGCTCTGTGTGGATTTCCGTTAACGGTTGAATGCAACAAGAAGAGTGATTCGTCATTTTCCGGTGAGAACGAGGCAGACGACGATGGTGACGATAGGCTTGAAAAGGTTTGGTTTTTCTCGTTTGTTGGATTGGGATTTATTACAGGATTTTGGGCAGTTTTGGGTACTTTGTTTCTGAAAGAAGAGTGTCGGATTGCATATTTTCGGTTCGTGGAGAAGATGGCTGTATGTTTGCAGGCAAAATTCTCCAGAATGGGTCGCAGGTAAAGGCAGGGTCTCGAGGTGGTGATCATAGAGCAAGAAATTCAGCAACTTCTATATAATAATACAATAAATTTCGCCACATTGCATGGGTGGAATCTTTGAATGTTTTTAATATTTGATTATAGTTGGAATATTACAGTCGTTGATTGCAATTTTAGTATGTTATATGTGTGCAGTTTTTGATGTAATCAATCACAGTTGTAATATTATGAAAAATTATATGATAATTGTCATTTTAATTAACATGTTACATAGGTGTAAATTCTAAAAGTAATTGATTGCAAACATACTACTTCAATTGTAATCTACTACAATAATAATAATAATAATAATAATAATAATAATAATTTTTTCACAAACTCTAATAAAGTACACTTTTAAATATAATTGATTGTGTCTGTAATACTATAGTTGTCATATTAACTAAATTACAATGTGGTTATCATATAATAGCTCCAAGGTGCGATAACACACTCCCTCAGTATATTATACTAATGAAATGGTCATATCCATGATTAAGATCACATTAACAATGAAGAGAATAAGAGAATAAGGTTTCCATACATAGAGAAGAAATAATGAGAGTATACTCTCTAAATAATTGTATACTTGCATTTAAAAGATTATTATTATTAATTGTCACGGAATACTTCGTATAAGAATAATACAAATTGTTCCGCAAAGGAGTTATTGAAATGAAATAGGATTGACAGCTAAACAAGGGACAAAGATAATTATATCATGGCTCTTAATGTGTATGTTGAATTTATTATAGGGAGAATTGGGGGCAGAGTTGTATCGTGGCGCCATGTTTTTAGTGATATTGCGCATTATTTTACCCAAAGAAACAAGAATAAAAAATTAGAAAACAATAAATCATTTGAAATCAATCTGCATAAACATTTTCAAATATATGGTACCCCTGGTTTGATCTCATACCAACATTTGGTATAATTTGTGTCAATTGCTTGAAAACTAAGAGTTCAAATTGTCATATATAAAACACTTTGATACATGGCAATTCGAAATCTAAATCACTTAGCAGTTGGCACAAATAAGTGTACCAACAAGGTACGAGATATTTTTGTATGGCCCTAATCACATTGTGATGGTTTAGGACCTAGGTTATACAGATTCAACAGTTAGGCTTTCACTTCATAACTTGCGCAAAAACTCCGTACCCCAACCCTACGTGTAGGGCTCATCCCCTTCTTCCGTTCGTTAAAGCTACGGCTTGAAATCAACTTGGGAAGGCAAGATTTTGCTGCTTTGTCATCAGCTCTCAACGCTGCACTCGAACTTCTTCTGATTCGCTTAGCTCCCAACAAATTGTCTGCGGATTTTGGCTGGACAACAACATTTGAAACCTCGGATTTCGATTGTGCTGCATTGACATTAGCTGCATTTTGTTTGTCCAAAGCTTCCAAACTTTCCTTAAAGAGGTCCGAGAGCTTTTTCTTATCTACGGAATGGCTGGTATGTACCGGGGTACTACCTCTTGATGGAATAAAATCTGTATTCAACACAATGAAATAAAGATGTTACGAATGCAATAATGACAAAATAAAAAGATGTCGCAAATGAGAAGGAAGAATGTGAACATCTCCAATGGTGAATGTGAATTAAAGTAGTGGTGGTACATGTATACTAAGAAGAGAGAGAGAGAGAGAGAGTGAAAAAATATAAATCGACGGTGTCTATCAGCCTATCAGGTTTTCTACATCGAGGAAGGATGTTAGACATCCTCCACATTTTGAAGTGCCACGTAGCCATTTTAGTGCTACATATGACGTTAAAATTTTGAGAACCAAAAGACCATTAGAGATGCTCTCAGACATACTGTGCTACCATCTGTGCTCAACATGAGTGTCTACCTTAAAATCTTGAAACATGAAACTCTGAAAAACTAATTGAGCAGAGTTTTGTTTCAAGTCAATAGCTACAAGGGGATGTCTAATATATATTGAATGCTTACCACAGTTAACGCTAGAGAAATCATCTTCACAATCTGACTCTAACCACGGTTGAGAGTCAAAGAACGTTTCTTCTTCGTTATCTGCAAGATATCAATGCATGTCTTCCATCAATATCCAGCGGCATTTACAGAACTCAGACCAGCATTATGTGGGAGTGGCTACAACCTAAAATGTTCTAATCCGGACACAAGTGTACGAGGAGGTTTCATATTATTTAACAACCTTAATAAATGGCAAATGGACCTATTGTTGAGCAACTTCTGGACCACAACGTCTATTATTCCCAAAAGGGTAATGCTACACGTCGGAGATTAACACTCACTCAATATAGGGGCAATTGGATAAGGATAAATTGGTCATTTCATCCTTCACAATGTATACCTCATTGGCAAATGGAGGGTACATATAGCATTTTACATCTTAGAAAATCTAATTAAACCATGAGACCATGCTATATGTACAACCAAATTTGTAAATCAAGGGGTACATCTTAGTAAAACACTGAAGCCCACCAACACAGGGATGAAAATGGCATTTTACATTCTCGTATATTACATGGTGACATGGTGTATAAATTTGTGCTTATACTTGCATAATTCTGATCCATTATTCCAGGAAAAAGATTGAGCTTAAACTTATGATGTATGAGTTGAAATGGTAAATAATCCACATTACTTGTTGCATTACAAATTCAAGGAAGGAAGGGGGCAAAAGAGGAAATTAATTTGAACACTGAAATTGACCTACAACAAAAACGAAAAATCCAATAAAATAAAATTAAACTATAGAAGAAGATTTTATACCAAACTCATGAACATTGCATATTGGATTAGTTTCGTGAGGCACGTCGGCAACCGTTGGATCCCCGCCGGCGATCAGAAGCTTGTCGTTTTTCTGCCGGGATGACGGCCGAAGTTTCACGGCGGAAGGCTGGTCTTTTTGAACTGACGCACAGGAACCCATTTCGCTCAAAACACACATAGAGACGGCCTTTGAGAACGGTTTCTTTTATCTTCAAGGGAAAAGAAGAAACAGAGTGAAGTAGAAGTGAGAGAAGAGGACCAGTCAGGGGAATACAATAGGATGTGTAAGCTCACTGCAAATGGAAACTCATTAATTGAAAGGGATACTAAGTGATGATAATGATTAATGATGTGTCCCGTTCCACACAAAGATGATCAATTAATCTATATATATATAAAATCAGGATATTTTCTCTCTCATTCTATCTATTTTTTGAATTAAATAATTAATAAAAAAATTATGTTCCCACGCAAAGGATAATAATATTGATATTTATCTATTATTGAATTACATTACGCATCCATCTTCACGTGCCACATTTACCATATCCCCTTCACGCGCTCTTAAGATTTCTACGGATCCCATCATTCCCTTATCACAAACCCAATACCGTTAATTAAATTATATCTTAAATATATATCTCCCCGTACAACGTACAGGTAAAAACACTAGTTATTTTAATATATACATATATTAAAGACCTGGTTTTTTTTTTTTTTTTGATTGGGAGAAATGGTAGTTATTAATCAAATTAAAATATTAAAATTTTATCAGGAACGAACAAGTGGTGGAATGGTAAAACCGCCCACATGCCGGCCCTCTGTCTCGGGTTCGATTCCTACCCCGCCCCTGTGTTCCCCCTTCCCCGATTTCCCCTTGTAACAAAAAAAAATTTAAAATTTTATCTTATTTTTCTATAAATATCCATATGTATCATTAATTATTTGAAAATATTTTCAATTCATAAATAGTTGAAGGTGTATGAATTTGGGTTGTAGGTGGAAATGAAAAATTAAAAACATACTAAATATAATAAATTAACTATCTTTGTAGGAATAATGGAATATATCATTTATTGATTTGCTATTTCAATTTTTATTCAGCAATTGTTCCTTTTTCAAGTAAAAAGTTTCAAAATTCACTCAAATTAGGTATAATTTCTCTATCATCACTCAATTTTAAAATGTTTTTCATTTATCACACTACTGTTAAAAGTTCTTCTTCATCCATCACTCTCTCCATTGCGGTTCATTATACTCAATGGAATTGCACGCGTGAACAACGAAAATCCCGAGTGTCACTCTTCATCTAATATCTCTACGTCACACTACTTGACCCAACTTGAAACCCCACATCGATCCGATTACTTGGTAAGATGAGTTACACTCTTCACATGACAATTCCAATAATTCGCCATGTAATCGGGTCGATTGGGGAACAGAGAGAAGAATTATATCTGAAGAAGATCTGGTTATGATTTTGGTTCTTCAATTGGCAGGGAATCTGGGATAGTTTTAGTGGAAATAATTTTGGTGAGGAAAAGCCGAAGGATTAGAGTTTTAATACCAGGTTTTCCAATTTCTCTCATCGCAAATGACTTGATCCCATGGGAACACATAGAAAAAAGGATTTATGATCAGGCCAAATAAGTTGCAGCACTTCTGCGATGCTTACATGACTGCTAGCTTTGTGGTCACTTTGTTTGAATTTACTGTAATGTATAAAAATCCCAAGCCTGTAATCCAGTTATTAGAAACCGCAAAACATACCGCTTCCACAGGGCCTTTTTATATTTTTATATTTTTCAGTCTTGTTAAAAGTAGCTGATCTACAGCAGTAAACAAATTGACTAGAGTTTGTCACCTTGCAGACCTCAAGTCATAAGCCTGACACACCTCTGAAGCAATATGGACTCTTGTAAAATGCAACCCTTTTAGTCATGGGTAATGGGTTTATACCTGATAAGGCATGTTGCTGCTAACTGTTACCCTTGCTTACCTAGCGATGAACAATCCCACTTCGTCACACGGCAATTAAATTTCACAGGTGGATTTAGAGGGCAAAATTGGGCTTGTAACAATGTATTGTTATTGACCCTCTTCTTGGTACACGGTCCTACAATTGAATTGACAATAACTATGCAGTTAAAAGGATCATGATTCGTTTTGTCTGCAATGCCTAGTAGTGGAGTATGTATCCTTGTTTTTCGACAAGTTATTAATGAACACTTGTTGGTATGATGCTCTCCGGAAATGCAGATGCTGCTTCAGAGTGGGAATTGCAGAGTATTTTGGCTGCTCTGCAATATTGCCTCAGCTCTTTTAGCAGTCGTTTAGTCTCATACACGAAAGGGAATCCTAACTGCTATTGGCACTGTAGAAACACAGATTTGGACCATTTGTGACAGCAGTTTTTTGTTGCAGTGGGACCCACAAGATAATTTATCTATGTGCTCGTACAAATGGATTGATCAACACAATTTGGAAGAACAAATACATTTAGCACTGGTGGGGTAGTTATAGAATTTTTTTCGAAGATCATCTGTAATTCGCATTGGGAAGATGGAGTACTTTATACGGTAATTCTGGATTTATTAGAACTTAGGCTGCCAACTTTGATGCAAGAATATGGAAATTACAGTATCGGCAGATGAGACGCAAAGAACAAGACCGGCTTGCTAGAATGGATGCTGATTACCAGAAAAGAAAAGAAATAACAGAATTCATCCAGAGGAGGGAGGAAAGATTAAAAGCTGCAGAGGAGCGCACGGCAAAAAAGCGTGCGAAAAGGCAGAAGAAGAAACAAAAGAAGCAAGAGAAGAAGACCAAACTGAACGCAGCAGCAGAGGAACATAAAAACGAACAATCTTCAGACGAAGATGGAGACTCGGAAGATGATGGAACTGAGAGATGAGTGATATGGAGTTTAGATTGATGCTCTGGAACTATAGACTGGTGCTAGGATCGGAATTAAAGCGAGCAGTCTTGATTAGACATAGCAAGAGTAATCTTTAGTTTTCTTATGCTGTATTCTATTAATGTCAAGACCATCTTGTTACAACAGTTGAGCCGAAAATGAGTGCATCCACAAAAAGGTTGACTGGCAAATGCATTCTATAATACTTTCTTCATTTACTAAAATAGAACATTGAAAGCTTCAAATGTGATGTAAAATATATTCTCAAACTATAATATTGGTTAAGAATCAATTGAACAAAATGTAAATGTAAGAAATTAAATTGAAAGGGAAAAAGAGAGAGGCGTTCAAAGTAACTTGTAATTAATATTGACAATTAAAACAACCAATATTTGTAATTGTAACACTCTAAATTACAAGAATTACGAACTAACGAACTTGTTGACATTTTCTCTCTGCAATTCACATGATGAATTTATGAAAATTACACAATCCAAAATTTCGAGTTGAAATGCCAAAATAGGGGAATATATAAGAAAGAAGCTAGAGTTACGTTGTTTTAGAAAAGAGATATCGTAATCGATGTCGAATGATTGAAAAAAAAAAAAAAAAAGAGGAAATGGATGGCGTATTTGCGGGAGTTAGAAAGCTTTGTCTAAAATGACATTACATGTGCAAAATAAAAGGCATGAACATGTGTGTATTTTTTTGGGTAGTGTCACAATTTTGTCTCCAAGAACATGTCTAATGGCTAATGCACGTGGATTAGGGAAAAAAATGCATACAAGAGTAAATTCACATTATAATTAAATTTTCCAATGTAAATGTGTATTGGAATATAAGCACATTAGCAGATTCGCATATGACATTTTTCTAATCTCCCATACAAATGACGTGGAGAATGTGAACATGAGTTAACAAGGAAGGAAATAAATATCAATAACGCAGGGGATAATGACTATTTCTAGATTGTATCTGAGACATTAATAAAGTGGCGTATTTATCATTAATCACAGGTGTTACGTTGCAATCATGTCAGTCAATCAAGAACCCAATAGAAGGTCCTCACCGAAGTGAATCGCGTCTCAACAAGGCCTTCTTAATTACATCCCTCAAAGGAGGCATGGTTAACTAACATGCTCTCAAACTGATATGAGAAAGGAGAGGCGTGACTGCAGTTTAACGATTTATCGGAAATAATTGCGCCATAATTGACTATCTAACATACACATCCAAATCAACTCCCTTGAGTTCAGCACCTGCAAAATGGGTAAGAATATAGGAACACCAAGCGCGCGTGCAACGTAAAATTTGAGACAAATTTTAAAGTTATTTATAGCTTGTCAAGAAGAGACTTCCCACCAATAGATACCAAGACCTCAAGTAAGAGTTAATTTTTTTTGGGGATAAACTAGACATTCACACTCTTTTATTTCAGGTCCATCTGCATCTATCACACACTTTTTTCACGCCCAACAGTTAGATTCTGTTTAAACGACAATTCACTTTCTTGTTAAATTGCCAAAGGTTGTGAACCCATAATTCACCAGTAACTCGTAATACCTAACGACTCATTTTATTGTATATAGGTGACATACTAAAATCATACCTAGAAATTTGACAACTTGTGGTGTCTAACATTTCGTCTTAATCTATATGAAAATAGCATAAAAAGTAGTAGCGACATATATAATTGTAATTATACATTTATATCATCGTCGCTTATCTTTAAATAATATAATAATGATTAATAGCAATGATAGTTAACTCTCACTTGCCATTTGTTAACAAGGGACTCCAACATAGATACGAATTATTTGGAATCTGTTGAAGACTCCAATGGAGATGGAGCCACACGAACGTGACATCCCTATAATTCTTTCAATCCGGTAGGTGATGGTCTCCCCATGATTGAGGCACCCACACATGCATGCTTATAACCTTGTTTACCTGTTCCTACCCTACAAAATGTTAGCATGATATGATGGGGTCATTTCTCATGATTTTGTTAAACAAATAAGAAAATTTGTCAGAGTTATATGCATTAATTGTGGTTTGAGACAAACGTTTAGACATGAAGAACATTGGGGAAATATTCAATTATTCCTAGTACATGTACCAGAATCCTTTGATAATTAATGGTAGGGCCGGCTTGAGATTTTAGTGTGTTTAGGTAACTTTTACCATTTTTTTAAATCATTTTTTTAATATATTTTTATCCTTTTTTTTATCAAACCAATCACATTTACATATCTCATGGGATCCACATGTATTACACAAATCTCCACTATTCAACCCCGTTCGTTATCTCTCATATTTTACATTAAAATCCATTAAAAATTATAAAAATCTATCATATCTATTTGACATTGTGATCTGATATTGAGATATTTTTGTAAGAGTTTGAAATTTGAGGGCCTTTTTATGCTAACCACACAAAAAAAAAAAAAAAAAATTGAAATTCGGAACCCTAAGCAATCGCCTAGACTGCCGAGTTTCAAGGCCGCCATTGATTAATTATTAATCATATATTTATTACTTCTAGAAGATCATAATTAACTAAATATGGTGAATTTTTTGTGTAAATGCAATGTTAATTAACCGAGAGTATCAAGATATTGAAGCATATCCTTTATTAATGCTTTGTTTTAGAAATAGTTTATAAATGCACAGTTTATTTTCGTAAACTACAAGCTCCTTTTTTTTTTTTTTTGAATGAGGACAAGCTCTTGTTAGTATATGCTCAATTGAGATAAACGATCATCTATGTGAATTAGTAGAGTTGAATGATTGAGATTTAATAGTACAGATGAACCCTACGAGATATGTGGATGTGATTTGTTTAATCAAATTTAAATTTTAAAAAATATGAAAAAGAATATATTATAATAAGTATGCAGACATGGCCTATATATATGCAAATTAATTGAATTTACAATCAGTTACTTAAATGCTTATTTTATAATCTTTGCCAAAGTGACTTATTGGCTGGAAGCATGGTGTCTCGATCCAATATCTACATGCAAATTTGGTAAAATAATTTTTTATTAACAAATTTTGGGAGACTTAATTATTATCGACTTATTATTATTATTATTATTTTTGTTCACCTGTTATTTAGACCGTTTGATATATTTCTAATCAGATGCACCAAACTGGGACATCTCAAGACTAAGAAACTTAAAATTGTCAAGTATTAAGTTAACCTATCAAAAAGGGTCGAACTTAAAATTGAAGAATCATGAGTCTAAATCCATGTGACATGAGTATTTTAAATGAATATTTGAGTTTAGTACTTATTCGGACGTTAACCATTCAAATTTTATATTTAAATAATAATTACTATTTTTTAACACTTCAAATTTGGGAAGATGTACTTGAGGGAATAATAATAAAGACAATGGAGTTACGAGACAAACTTGATGGACAGTTACGTTATTGCATCAATAATTGCCGAAACAACAACATTTTTCTTGACAAGTCGTCAATAAAAGAGTGTTTCTCAATCACATGACTATTGATATTGTAAACACTGATTCTCCAAAGATAAAAAATAAAATAAAATAAAACCCTTCATTAAAAGTTACGAACGGAATTTTTAAAGTGTATACATATCTTTCATTCAAGGACGTTGACTAGGGTGTTAGCGGATAAGTTTTAATGTATTTTTATGAATAGGAAGAGAGAGAATGAGTGGAGTTAGATGGTGGAGATTTAATGAGTTGAGAGATATATGGATGTGATTTGTTTGATCAAATTTGAAATTTGAAAAAAAATGCATTAAAACTCATTTTTACGAGTATGCTAACGGGGTCATATTGGCGGTAGAAAATGGTAAAGTATAACATTGATATTGAAATAAAAATTTGGAAAAAGCATTCAAAAGTTCTCTTCAATTATCAAAAGAGAAAGGGAGACCAATCAAGCTTGACGCCTCCCCCATGAGATGATCACAGATTTGCCGTGGTTTCTTTGTCAAGGTATGCAATGAATTAGATCTGCAGAAGCCCATCTTTCTTGGCGAAGAAAGCAATGTCTTTTGGAATCGCTTCAAAAAGAAGAAGGTTAACAAGCAGAAAAACCATACTTAGGTCTTGTTGTTTCTACCATCTTTTCACCATGAAATTCAAAATTTTTCTTTCTCCTCATATTCAACCACACACATAATTATTTTATATTTTTTAATACATCATCTATCATTTTCAACCACATATTTTACACGCAATTCTAAAACTTTCTACTAATTGTGGAAAGAACAAGGCCTTAACAAAATGCTCAATCCACATCTGGAAAACAAAAAATGATAGTCTAGCTAGAGAAAGAAGGGGGGCATGCCAAATCCCAAACAATGCGTTCTTCAATTTTGCCTTTTGGGAATCAGATGGATCGGTATATAGATCTTTCCCTTGATCCGCTCTGATCCAATCCAAGAAATGATGGATTTGGATATGGATTTAGACCACTATGATAGATTTGGATTTGGAGTTGGATCAGATTGAACCGATCCGAACCTGAACCATTGCCATGCCATCACTAGAAGGATCTAAACATAAACTATATAAAAGGCTTATGTTTCACTTTTCAGTTGTACATTCAATCTTTATCATATTTTTAATCAAGTTTTCTTATTTCCATATTCGGAGATTAAGATTCTCTCTTCAAAAGATGTTGCATATGGAATGAAGGGGGAAGACCTAACATAAAATTGCAATTCAAAACATATCTCTAATCCTAGAAACATTAAATAAGTAACAATACAAGACACAGGCACATATATGGTATCCTTCAGAAAACATCAAATCCATATTGACAATTGAGAGATAACAGTGTTATTATTATTCTTCCATAATCTACGTGAGATAATCGTATTATTTTTCCATAAATAAAATTGCAATATAAATAAAATCAAATTATTCTTCCATAATCTCCGTGAGACTAGGCGTTACATGTACTCCCATTGAAATTATATGGAACATAAAGAAAGTTAGAAGTGCTAAACCATTCTGACTTCCAATTGTTTTTACGCCGTGTGCATAACGTTGTGAATACCCTTGTGACTTACCGAAAGGTAGACACATGCAATTATATGCAAGACACCGGCATGATTAATTAGTGACTAGAGATTAGAACATGACACGCTACATTACGTACCTCATACTCACGTACGTGTAGATAAAGGCAAGGATGCATCCATGACAAATTAAGTTGGAACGAAACGAGGGGTCAAAGGCTTGCAGCTAATCAATGGAACAGTCTTAGGGCTCAGATGAATGGTATTGTTCAAGTGCTTTGATCATCGATTTCGGTCACATACAACTTCTATTTGGCAAATCGAGATTAGATCTAGAACCAGTAAGATGAGGTGAAACTGAAGTAGTTCAGAAAAATTTCCGGCGACAATGTTGACCGCCGGTCAAAGTTCAGGGGTTGTTGGTCAACGACATCGACTGAAAATTTTTTGGGCTACTGGAGTTTCGTCTCACTGTACTAATTTTGGATTTGATCTCGATTTTTTCAACGAGGCTCGTATGTGACCCAAATGGCCGGTCAAAGCTCTCGCTAGTGCAATTATATGGCACTAGCGTGAGCACTTGAATAATCCTACTCATATGAACGTCCAAAAACATACAAAATACTTGGTTAAGAAGGTCCTTGAAGAAAACTCTAAAGTGAGGCATTAGAAAAAGCCTCTAGGATATTGATGAGAGTTGCAAATGTGATTGTAGAGAATTATACAAGCACTTGTTACATAGGTAAGTTTAGAGTACTCTTCTATAAATATTTCAGATCCTTGTAAGATATTTTCTACGATAGATTATAAAAAATTCTACAGTCTTAATGTAGGCTAGTATGTCAAAAAAATTACTAATTTTCATTTAATAGAGGTCAAAATATAATAAGGGTCATAATTGTCATTTCACATTTGTAATGGTCCCAAGAATAAAAGCATTTGACAACAAGGTGTAGAATCAAGGGTAAGCAACACTTGTGAGGTAGTTACATGTGTGGTTCAAAACCGATTGGGGTTGATTCGACTTCCATTTTGAGATTCGGGATCAGATCTAGAATTAGAACTGCGAGAGGGGGCTCTACCAATTTTGAAAATTTTCCGACGGCACTATCAAAGTTTTGGCAATCATTTTGGCCTAAAATTGTTGCCAAAATTTTGATTGGCCGCCACGACAGTCTACGATGTCGCGGGAAAATTTTCAAAATTACTAAAACTCCCATTCGCAGTGCTGATTCTAGATCTGATCCCGATTTCAAAATAGAGGTCGGATCGACCCTTGAAAATGCCATTGATGGTGCCGTAATCGATGGTGCTAGATAGATTCTGGTGTGCGGTTAGTGATGTTGCTATAAAATGAATTCAATACAAGAGGTTGAGTTTTTCTAAGAGTCTACTTCATCAGCTTTCCTTTTCATCCCGTGGGATCAAAAGATGGAACACTTCTTAGCTAGAAGTTGTTCGGATGAATTGAGTACCTAAGGCTACATAAATGCGGAAATATCCAAGTCCATGATATGCAACAAAGCAAAAAAAAAATTGGTTGAAGAAAGGTTGTTGCCACCAAAAAAAAAAAGGTTGTCTATAACTTGATTATGAATGTTTGTCAATATAATTAGGAGCATAATATAAGTCATTTCACATATGTAGTGATCCCAAGAATAGAAGCATTTGACAACTAGGTGTAGAATCAAGGGTGGAAGTAACACTTGTGAGAGTGGCACTAGAGGTAGTCACAAGTTTGGTTGGTGATGTTGCTATAACATTGAGAATTCAATACAAGAGGTTGAATTATTTCTCCAAGTGTCTTCATCAGCTTTCCTTTTCATCACGTCCAATCATGAGATGGACACTTCGTATCGAGGACTTGTTAGGATGAATGAATTGAGTACCTAGCTAAGGCCACATCAACACAGAAATATCCAAGTCTTATTTGAATTTGAGAAGTTATAGGTGACCGATCGACCAAATTTCTTAATTCTTCTATAATATATTTTTCTCATTGTACTTCGAATTTTATTCCTTTAGCGATCTACAAAGGAAATGTCCACAATGGTTTTTATTTACAAGATATATGAGATGTAAAGTTCAAAAAGCAATGAGTCAATAACTAAGAGCTTGTTTGATTGTGGATAACTTTACCCCAACACTTTTCTCTCTCATCTGTTCAATCACACATATATTTTCCAATACAATATTAATCACACATTTTATACGGAATACTACGCATATCAATTTTATATCCAATCAAACAAGCTCTAAAATTGTAATTTGAGAAAATGTGCATAGATGTTTCCTCAACTTCTTGGCCCTTTTCCCCTGCAAATGTTTGTTGTGCTTCATGCATATATGGTTCAAATACTTAATTTAAATCCATTTGAATTGTAGTCTCAGAAGCAATCTAAAACCAGACAAAACAAATGTAATTTACGATAACGATTTCAAATAGCATACAACTCTCTTTGATTTATTGAGTTTCCAATTGTAATTTATTATTTCCTAATTTAGGTAGTATATTGTTATTTCAATTTTTATAATGCTTTTCATGTATGATTCTCATTTGTTATTTCGCTCATTGGACACCAATTCTCAGAAGTAATTATCACTACTGTGGAGAGCTCTCTGCAAACAAATAAAATGTCGAATATATACTTGTCTTTCTCTATTTCAAAAAATTTACCACAGTAGATACTATAAAAAAATACTCCCTCCCTCCCACATTATAGTCTCTTTTAGTTTTTACATAAGGATTAAGAATGATATTATTACAAATAAATTTCCTTTAATACCCTTATTTAAATGAATAGAAATCATAAATATATTTGTATTTTCAATGATATAAGTAATGTATAATTGTAAATGAATATAAAAAATGCTATTAAATGTAGAAAATTAATTATATATATAGGATAATCCAAAAAAGAAAAATAAACTATATATATAAGACGGAGACCGGAGGGACTACAGTATATATGTAGTGTTTACTCAAAAGGAGGAGACTTATATTTGTGAATTTGTTTAACTGACCAAAAAACCCCCCAAAAATATTAGAAAAAAAAAAAATCTTTGCGGAATCCAGGGTAGGATCCAAGGAGAAGACACAAATTTGACTGGTTGACGCTTGGAAGGTCCAGAGCGAGGAGTCGTTTTGTCTCCTTCTGCAATCCCCACTCTGATATTGCTATTTTAATAGTAACCATTTTTCTCTTTCATCCCCAACTCATTTCCTGTTTCTTTGTATTATTTAAAACAGATATTTTTACCTTTCCTTTTTTCTCATTTTCATCACTCCAGTTTTCTACTCACTACAGTAGATTCGATTCCCATCGCAGGTATTGATTGATTCTTCCTCAGTTACTGACTCCTGGCTTCTTCTTCGTGTACTGTGAAAAGGCTCCTGTTAATCAATCAGCGTTAGAAAGGATTTATCACTTATCTCAACCGAATTGAAGTGTGTGTTTGTGTTTGTTTTTCATTGTCCGTTAGAGTGCTCCGTGGAGGTGTGGGCGTGGGCGTGGGATGTGTGATTAGATTCGAACGAATCAAAAATAAAATCATTAATTTGTCATTAAGTGAAGATTCGATGAAAATCCGGTCCAGCTTTTGCTTTTGAATCATCATTGATTAGGTTAAATTTTCCAAATTAGTAAAGCCTTTTGAGTTGCTTTGCTGTATTTCTACCGTAAATTTTCGCAATCTACTCTATCCTTATTGTTATTCCTGTGTGCTGACGCTTACGTTACCGGTAAGCAATCTTTCCACTCTCTTAGATCCTGATTTTATTAACCCTTCGGTTTTGATTTCCATGGCTTTTGCCTACGTCCATTTTCTCCGAGCCTGTAGTTTTTCCGCTTTGGAGTTGCCTTCTCCCTTTAAAATTCTGGAACCAAAATCTTGAGGCTTTGTGAAGTAACAGTGATAAGGGTTAGTAGAAGAGTCTGTCAATCATTATTTATTTCATTGATCTTAGTTTATTTCTGATTGCAGGTTAGTGCGAGTAATAAATTTTCTCCATTGAGTGAATATGAAAGGGGCAGCGCTAGTAGCTATCGCTGCTACAATTGGTAACTTTTTGCAGGGTTGGGATAATGCAACCATAGCAGGTGATTGTTCTTCTCTTGTATTTTGTTTTCTTACTGAAGTTTTTAATTAATTTATTTATTTTTTCCCCATCTTCTTCTTTGTCTTGATTGCTATGCTTAAGGTCTTGTCTTGAATTTGACTGTTCTCCTACTGATTTTATGATGTTTATCATGAAACTTGAAAATGAAACAGCGGGGTTCTAATTGCTTTGTATCATCGCCTTTATTACTTCTTCCAAATCTGGAGGCAAAATTCCATTTTTTAGGTTTCAAAATGTACTGCTGATGTTTAATCGTCCTGATTTATACTCTGTGCAGGAGCTGTTGTTTACCTAAAAAAAGAGCTTGAGGTGGACTCTGCTGTTGAAGGGCTTATTGTGGCGATGTCACTCATTGGAGCCACAGTTATCACTACTTGTTCAGGAACAATATCTGATTTGATTGGTCGACGCATAATGCTTATTTTCTCATCCGGATTTTATTTTATTAGTGGTTTGATAATGTTATGGTCACCAAATGTCTATGTCCTCCTTCTGGCGAGGCTCTTAGACGGATTTGGTATTGGACTTGCTGTTACTCTAGTGCCCCTATACATTTCTGAGACTGCCCCATCAGAAATACGAGGCTTGTTAAATACTCTTCCTCAGTTCACTGGTACTGCTGGAATGTTCCTGGCGTACTGTATGATTTTTGGGATGTCATTACTCCCCTCGCCTAGTTGGAGATTGATGCTAGGTGTTCTATCCATTCCTTCTCTTCTTTATTTTGCATTGGTAGTGCTATATTTGCCGGAATCTCCTCGATGGCTTGTGAGTAAAGGAAGAATGCTTGAGGCAAAAAGGGTGCTGCAGAAACTGCGTGGCAGGGAAGATGTTTCAGGTACACCTCTAATTCCTATTTGCTGTTAATGATTATATTTCATTACTGAGCTAGCAGATTGAGTTTTCCGCTTTGAAAACTTTGAAAGAGATGCTTGTGGTAGTCTTGATTCTCTTAGTTTGATTAGCACCATGAAATTAGTAAAAGATTTGACATCCTGTGTAATTGTCAAAGTGTATTGATCTGCTAATCATGGTGGTCTATAGACTAGATATGTGATGCAGTTATTTGGTTTTGCCATTTAAGTTAAAAAAAAAGAAAATGTACAAAATGCCAACTTTTTGCTTTTGAGTTGTTGTTGCTGATGTCTCCAAATGGATCATATCTATTTGAAAAGGCAAGTGTTAAGCTCTATGATACACGGAAACTTCTAAAAGGCAAGCGTTTCGTGTCGGTAACGTTTCGGAAACCGAAACTCTCCGGAAACTCTCCGGAAACTCTTCGGAAACGTTTCGGAAACTCTTAAAAAAGTTTCCTATTTTTTAAGAAATTGGAAAACTCTATGGAAACTTTAGAGATACTCTATGGAAACTTTGAAGGAACTTTTAGGAATCATTATGTTCAAAAAATTTAATTTTTGAACTTTTTAATTTTTTAGTTTTAGTATTGCTTCATTCTAGTAATTATTTTTTTACCACAATGAACTTAAAATTTTTATTAGATTGGTTTATTTGGATATTTTTGTTATCTAGTTCATATCAAATAATTTTTTTGATGTTGGATTTTGAAATTATATAGGAAAATAAATAGTTACCACATAACGTTTCCGTAGCGTTTCGTGTCTTACATTTTCTAAAAATTGCGTTTCCCCGTTTCGTTTCGTGTCCCGTTTCCATTTTCGTGCAACTTAGGTTAAGCTGATGCAACTTTTTCATGCCATTGCACAAGTGTTAGACTTCTTGTGCAGCTTATCTCACAGCGTTTCAAACTTAAGTCGTGTGACATGCTGACGCACATTATCCCCAATTAATATGCCTGAGGGCATCTTTGTCGCTTCTTGTCATAAAGTGTTTCTTAGTAGAAATTTTGTTGTAATCAAACAAATCTCCTTGCAGCTTTCTGTTATTAGATGGTGGATTTTCACAATCTTTTGAGGAATTGGAAAAAAGAACTCTCACCTTTGGTGACTTCTAGTCTACCTTTTTCGCCAATAGACAGCCTGTTATATTCGACCTTTTTTGTAACTGTGCTATTTATGAAGTTAAGCTGGACGATGATGTCAACTAATACATTCTTGCAGCGACCACTTTTTTCCTTTTTTTTTTTTAAATGAATAAAGTATTTGTATTTTTTCCTGCCTTTTATTCTCTGGGATGCTTTGTACATGAAAGACATGAATCTTCCTTGAAAAACTGACAAAGTGGGGATGCTTTTTGTTTTTCTTTTTCGTTACATCACTTAGCTTTAGTTTTTCAGAAAAAGGATTTAGGTGAGGGTTTTGGTATCAGAAGACTGTGGATTCATTTGTTTATTAAAAATGACAAACAACAGCAAGCTCTACCTTGGTTAGGGTGCAGGTTCAACTCGACTGAGATATCGTTTTTTGTCAATATGATTGGTTTATTTCACATGAATTGAAAATCCAAGGTAACCATGTAGTTAGAAATTACAACAGGTCCTGGTAGTTGTATTCTATCCTTCACTTTCTAACTATGATGCATGGGCATGGACATGGACATATGGACATGAATGTCTGACACGATACGCGTTGGACACGTGATTTTCGAATAAAGTTGTGAGACGACACATTAATTAATTAATTAATTTTTCTTGAAGAAAATAAAATTGTGTTGGAATTGTTTGCTTGACCAGTTCACTCTATAGACATCGTCTCCAAAATTTATCATTGTTGAATGGTTAGATATGGAATTGTTTTAATCTTCTCTTCATTTGGAATTTGGAAATATCATTTTTGTGGAGTTGATTAAACTATCTCCATGTCTGACTTTTAGGTTTAATGTTTATTTTAGTGTGCGTTTTGAATGGCATTTCTGAAAACCACTTCCTGAAGGGCTACACACTCTCTTCATGAAGATATTTATAAACATCTTAGTGGGTGTTTAGTGGAGATACTCTTAGTCATTATATCGTGTTGATTGCATTGACATTCCTTTTTCTCATAGGTGAGATGGCTTTGCTGGTCGAAGGTCTGGCAGTTGGCAGTGACATATCCATAGAAGAGTACATCATCGGCCCAGCTGATGATGTCGGGGACGATCAGGAGCGAGATCCTGATCAAGACCATATCAAGTTGTATGGGCCTGAGGATGGCCTCTCATGGGTTGCCAAGCCTGTTACTGGACAGAGTAGCATAGGCCTCATCTCCCGTCAAGGAACCATGGTAAATCAGAGTATGCCTCTCATGGATCCCCTTGTAACCCTCTTTGGTAGTGTCCATGAGAAGCTTCCAGAGACAGGTAGTATGCGTAGCATGCTATTTCCCAATTTTGGCAGCATGTTCAGTACAGCTGAGCCTCAGGTCAAAAATGAAGAGTGGGATGAAGAGAGTCTGCAGAGAGAAGGTGATGGTTACCCATCTGAGGATGGTGGTGCTGATTCAGACGAGAATTTGCAGAGTCCATTAATCTCCCGTCAAGCAACAAGCATGGAGAAAGACATAATTGTCCCTCAGTCCCATGGAAGCATACTAAGCATGAGACGCCATAGTAGTCTCATGAACGCAGGAGAACATGTTGGTAGCATGGGTATCGGTGGTGGTTGGCAGTTAGCATGGAAATGGTCTGAGAGAGAAGGTGAAGATGGAAAGAAAGAAGGCGGGTTTAAAAGGATTTATTTGCACGAAGAGGGAGTTCCTGGTTCAAGACGTGGGTCCCTCGTCTCAATTCCCGGGGGTGAGGTTCCTACTGATAGCGGGTTCGTCCAGGCAGCAGCTCTGGTAAGCCAGCCTGCTCTTTATTCACGGGAACTTATGAGTCAGCATCCAGTCGGACCAGCTATGGTTCACCCATCAGAAGCCATAGCAAAGCGGCCTGGTTGGACTGCTCTTCTTGAACCTGGAGTTAAAAGTGCATTACTTGTTGGTATCGGGATCCAAATACTGCAGCAGGTATAGTTAAAGCTCCAGCTTTCAATACATGTATAAAATGGAATTTCACAATCTTGCCCTCATTCTTTCTTGTGTTTATGCAGTTTTCGGGTATCAATGGGGTTCTGTACTACACACCTCAAATTCTTCAGCAGGCAGGAGTTTCAGTTCTTCTATCCAACCTTGGCATTGGATCAGAATCTGCATCTTTCCTCATTAGTGCATTCACAAACTTTCTGATGCTTCCTAGTATAGCCATTGCTATGCGGTTCATGGATCTATCTGGCAGAAGGTAATCTTCTTTCCTTGCTAATCTCTCTTGTATATGGATATAAAGTTCTCTTTTATGATATCATGAAAGAGAAATTATGACATCACTCATTTTACAGGTCCTTGCTGCTGACGACTATTCCAGTGTTGATAGTTTCTCTCATAGTCCTCGTCATCGGCAATATTTTCAGTTTTGGAGACATTGCTCATGCAGTTATCTCAACTGTTTGTGTAGTTATCTACTTCTGCACCTTCGTCATGGGTTATGGGCCAATCCCAAACATTCTCTGCTCCGAAATATTTCCCACAAGGGTCCGTGGGATCTGCATTGCCATCTGTGCCCTTGTTTTTTGGATATGTGACGTCATTGTTACATACACTTTGCCTGTGATGCTCAGCTCGATTGGCTTGGCCGGTGTTTTTGGTATTTATGCCATTGTGTGTGTCATCTCCTTGATCTTTGTATACCTTAGGGTCCCTGAGACGAAGGGCATGCCCTTAGAGATCATTACAGAGTTCTTCGCTGTTGGAGCGAAACAGGCTGCTGCTGCTAAACAAGAGTAGTGAGAGAAGCTCGACTCTGTTGTAAGTTCTCGGCAGAGATAAATACGTTAATCTCTTTCTAGTGAGCTTCGTGCAATGTAACTCCATTGAGAATTCGTTTATTCGTGTAATTTATATGATAGCGAAATGGTATACCTTTTCTCTACTGTATGGCGTTAATTTTGATTTGCCAGAATCCTTTGTATTTGGTAGCAACTAAACTGCGAAGCCGAAACGCCTCAGAAGGAATGACGGGAAATGAATGAGAATTATGCAACAGAATGATAGGCAGTGAGTTAATTAGTAGTTATAGTGGGAAAAGTTATCGTGGAGATTTAATAGGACATGTTTACCTATAAATAGGAGGTAGGAGGGGCTTCCGTTCCATTGCTACATGTTAGCATCATAAGGTATCAATATACCATCTGGTGTTTAGGTATTAATCTAATATAAATGCGGTCCCCTCTCCATTGGGGAGGGTGACACGTGGAAATATTGGCACCATAAAACAACAAATCACTAGGTAGGTAGAAGGTTGGGTAATCATTGAGGACGAAGTTGATATGTTGCACCTCAAAATGCACATTGTATCTTGGGGCACCCTAAAATGCATATTATGGCGCACTGTAGTATATCACATCAATCGAAGGATCACATCAATTTCAGTGATCAACACAATTAATCCAATTTGAATATTATTTAGAACACATCTTTGATATATTAAAAGTGGCTTAACATGAGAATCATTTTTTGGACCACTTTACCAATCCTATTGTTATATTATCTCAATAATGCCAGCTTTAGTTTAGTTTTCTTTTTTCAATTTTTATTTGAGAATTCAAAGTATTGACACTTCTTAATTCCATGCCTAGGAAATTGAGTGCAAGGAGTCAGGGTTCTATGCAGAAATCTTTCCATCTTCGATACAATCTCTACAACCTTTCATCTTTTATTTTAGCACACCCCCGTACATATACATATTTCATTTCCGTTTAGACCCCGATTGTGCTGCCACACAATTTGTTCAAATACCTTATAATACACTACATTTCCATGTTTAAGGACGGGAATAACAACTCAATGCATGTGAACTTCTTGATTTTGTGTCAATTCGGAAATAAATTTAAGACTTTCTGAAGAAAGACTCGATTCTAGGCCATCTGAAGCTACTACACACAGTGACCACTTTATTTATTAAATTGTATTATGTATGTGAGCCTATCATGGCTGAAAGACTGAAATTAAATCTTCAAGAATACTAGAATTTTTTCCCAATTCCTCACTCTATTTGTTTATTCTTAAAATTTAATTTCCTTTTTATGAGCTTATCATATTTATTATATATTCTTGTTGTGTATTTTAATCTCTTCTTTTTCTGTGATTTAGTATTCAACTATGCAACTAGTGGTTTCTTTTATGAATTTGAGGGTTGATAGGTGAAAAGTTTGAGACTCAAATTCCACTCAAATTCCAATTCGACTGTGAATGGATGTATGTAGCAAGCCGCGAGAATCTACTACCAAATTAAATTCTTTGATTGCAGAACTTCTTTTGTATATTGTTGATAAGTAATTTTATATTTATAAATTGTAATGCTCTCTCTTTCATTTCAATCTATGCTTCCAAAATCAATTTAAAATTTGTTGTTAAAATACTGAAGGGTTTCATATACTTGTATCAATAATTAATATTTTTCACGATTTCTTTGAGATAGTCATTGCCGAGATTTTGTGCCTATACATGGAGGCATGAAACATATATAAAGGAATAAATTAATGGTTGAATTATTACATTTTACCTTACATTAATGTTATTGGATTTTAGATTATTAAGTTAGGTTAACTCTACTTGGTATTGTTCATCGATGTTACAAAATTCATCCAGCATAAAGTATACTACTTCCGTCCCATAAAGATAGTTCAATTTTCAATTTTCATTTGTTCCAAAATATAGTCCACATTCCTTTTAAAGATATAATTAAAATATTAATTCTCTTATATACCTCTAAATAATGTAGATTATTATTCACGAAATAGATTAATTGGAGTGAAATATATAATAAATGAATGGACATATTAGGAAAACAGTCTAAAATTTTACTTTTTCAATAATATTAATTATATTTTTTTTAATTTATGTGAAAATAAAAAGTGAACTATGGAACAGAGGTAGTAGTTTGTACATTAGTGCAAGAAGAATGCTATAATATGGCTTGGTAGTATAAAATAATTTCTTTTGTAATTGATTGATAAATAATTTCTTGGTGAAAATAATATCCTTTTTTGTCACCATAAAAAAAATTTACCACTTATTCACATAAAATATTTTGCATACGGCGTGTGTTCATAAAAAGACTTCTGCAAGAGTTAATTTTTGTCACTGTGTTCTCCAAAATCACTTGCACCCAAATTAATTGACATTGAAGAATGAGAGTATTCTCGGATAAAAATTTTTTAGTTAAAAATTAACTTCTTGAACGAATAGATGTTCATTATAAATAATCATAATATATTACTAGCTAGGACATTTTTTTAGATGAAAAAATAATAAATTATGAGGACAATTTTTGAATTAAAATTTGTTTCATGGTAATCGAAGTGTTTCTAAAAAATATTTTATTCAGACACATATTTTAAGTTAATTAATTTTAGATAAAAATTTTAATTAATTTGTTAAAATAATTGTTAGTTGTTACATCAACAATAATGTTATAAATATTAATTAAAAGTTTTGTTTTCACTATCTCCAAATTATATTAGAAAAATTGTAATAAATGTTTTTAAAACCCTCAACTAAATTCGAACTGAATCTTTTAGCTTGAGCCCTAACTAAAATTTAACGTTCGAGTTTTGGATGCTAGAAATTTGGGTTCTTCTTCATTAGTTTCAACTCTTCATATATTACAATTACATTACAATATAAAGAAAGGTAATTCCTTTTTGTGTTTATTTATAGCATTACTAGATATAATAATTCTATAAAAATGAAAATGAAAATACCAAGAAAACAGGTTTAATGAAAATTCATTTTATTTATTTCGTACTCCAAAAAAAGGGGTCTATTTTATTTCAAAATTTTACATCATCTTCGGCATCGATGATCACCACACTCAATACAGAACTCAGCTGTATCAAAAAGCTAACACACATAAAACATAAGCATTCCAAATCCACACTCAAAACACACAAAAACACACACACACACAAACTTCAATACAATTTCTCGATACTCAATCATATTCAACCAGAGATCTCAATAGGCTTAACTTCAGGCTTCTTCGCCTCCCCTTTGGGAACGGTCACAGTCAACACACCATTCTCCATGCTCGCCTTTATCTGATCCATTTTCGCATTCTCCGGCAGCCTGAACCGGCGGAAGAATTTCCCGGAGCTTCTCTCAATCCGATGCCACGTGTCATTCTTATCTTCCTTCTCCCGACTTCTCTCTCCGCTAATCTGCAGGATATTCCCTTCCTCGACCTCCACCTTCACTTCTTCCTTCTTCAGCCCGGGGAGATCCGCCTTGAACACGTGGTTCTCCGGCGTCTCCTTCCAGTCGATCCGAGTGGCGGCGAATTGAGATGTCTCGTCGGAGCCGGCTGGAGCCCAGAGAGCTGAGCTGAATGGCCAGTCTCGGAATGGATCCAAGTCGAAACTGTTGCTTTGTCGACCGAAGATTCGTGGAATAAGCGACATCGTTTTGATTTTGTTTCGATGATTTTGAGAGAATGTTACTGAGTTACAGAGCAATTGATGGCTCGGTGAATGCAGTGTAGTTGTGGTGTGGGAGATGGGGATATGGAGGGGATTTATAGGAAGTGGAGGGTTGAAAGGGGAAGTTGCATGAAGAGTTTGGAGAGTTCCCGAGCGTTCATGAGCAATGAAAAGTTCAAATAAAAAATTATTTTCAAAAAATGTTCCAGAGAAGCCTAGGGATGTCTGAGTCTAGGCTGACACGTGGCTTTTATTTTTTAACATCTTTTCTCCTTTCTTCTATCCTCTTCTTTCTTTCTATCCTCTTCTATTATTTTTTATTTTTTTGTCTTTTTCATTTTTCTTTATTTGAAATGCATTATTTCCTAATAAAAGTATCAAATTCATAGTACTCTTGGCTACAACCAAATATTGGCTATTTATATATAAGAGGTCACACAGTGTATTGTGGTTTTTGATCCCTAATACCAAACTTAGTACAATTGATGCATTTGATACTCAATTTACATATGCGAGTGTATCATTTTTAGCTTGATTTGGTACTCGCAAGGGTAGCAGATAAAAAAATCCACGCACACATTATGGTTTTATAGTGGTCACATTAAATCCGAGTACTTTTCCTGTACGAGTACTTTAAACAGGACTGCTCAAGTACTATATATATATATATATATAAATTTTGAAAGTATTCTGCATAAATAATATATCATTTTCATGGTATATTATGTAAACTTTTAAAGTCTGTGAAACAAGATATTTTGATTATTTTATTTAACAAGATTTTGATACAATACACTATGGTATAAAATGAGTAAAATTTGAATATATAATTGGTAGGCAAATATTTTGTTTGGCAAGTTACAAACTTGGAAGAAATGTTGTGATTCACTGTTACATAATGTGCATTTTCTTGATTGTGTAGAACTATATTCTCTCATATATATTTACAAGTAAACATAAAAAATTTCATCCAGAAATAATTTCGTATGATTCACAAATATTGCTATTACTTAGATTGCGGGTAGTTTTTGCCACTTTGTGACGCTAGGACTATATGACTAAACTCTACAACACATTCGAACCCTCTTACCATCCTGGACCATCACAAAATCAACTTGATTGTAAACTAGTCTAAACTTGATTGTAAACTAGTCCAAGATTTATAAGAAATGTGCAACAAACAAACATGGCAAAATTTCACTATGATTCATTTCTAATAGAATTGATCGAATTGATCAAGTGCACTATGGCACTCTTGCTGATGTGGTGTGCCACATCAGCGCGTTACATCAACGGGAGTGCTAGGTGCACTAGATCAAATCTCTCATTTCTAATTACCTCAAATAAGTTGTTTTTCAAAATTTACAAATCAGTCAAAAAACCTACACATTAAGTTATGAAAGTTTTTTCCTATCCGACATAGACGAGAAATTAAGCTACAAAAGTTTTCTTCTACTCGGCACAGACAAGGCACGACACCTCTATACAACATTATACAAGGCTACCACTTTTTGTGCATCAGTACAACTTTACAAATCAATTATCACTGAAACCTACCAAAAAAAAAAACCCATTTCAGCCAATACAATCCATGGCATCAATGTGTTAAAATTTTGCCGTCATTATTTATCTCCCATTTACCTCAATCATGGGGTTTCTATGAAGTCAGTATCCCTATGCTGTTCATTACGATGAACGAGATTGTCCACAGAAATATCTACACTAGCAGTAATACTCGCCATGCCTCTGTTTCCATCAACTGTGTGTGAAGAACTATCCGGTGAACCTCCTGGGCTCCCTCCCAATTTCTTGGTATGAGGATGATGATCATCTTTTTTCTTCTTAGCATGCTTATGCCAATTCTTTAAGGCCCTTGAAGTTTGGTCATCAAAGATTGACCTCTTCATGTTTGATCCCATCTGAAAATTTCAAAGAAATTAAACTCGTGTTAACTAATCAATTCTATTTCAAAATAGAATATCTATTTGGTCAAACTGATTACATCCACATATCTCGTAGGACCCACATGTACTACACAAATCTCCGCCACTCATGTAAGTTACCTGTGTAACAAGTGCATAAAGAGGGAGTGTAATGTAGCTGCACAAAACTTGTACTCCTAACCTGCAGAAGAATATAGCATCAACTTCCAATTTTAAGGGTCTGTTTGGATTGACTTAAGTTCAAATCAGAACAAAAAACATATCTGTAAGCTTGAACATACCCAAGAAAAACTCTGAATACAGCCAGATAGAAATTTTCATGAAAGCAAGAATGCATCCCAAACTCATACTGCATCAGTAAGAAAATTTTCAGCCACTGGGAGTTCGATCCATCTAAAATTGGAAAGAAGATAGAGAGAAGTTTTTAATTACCGATATCCAAATGAAATTCGTAATCTCAAACGCATTCTGGAAATTGATAAGGGAAAAAAAGAAGCCAATTAGAATATATTTCCATATGCCAATTAATTACTACTTATAAGAACTTCAAACAAGAAGAAAATGGTTTCTATACCTGAAAAAGTGTGAGATGGATAAGATGAAGAACCAACTTAGGCCAACTAAACCAAAAATGACTGTCGGAGACTTGGACGAGAGGTATGCCTTGGATGACAGCATGTCTTTCTTGGATTTCAACGGCCATCTGAGTTATGATCGCTTGAAGTTTTGTTCCAACTGCTAAAATTATCTTTAACCAATCGAATTCATTGGTTATTTTTCCATTATTAAAATGAAAAGGAACGGAAAAATAAAGGATTGCAGTAGAAAACATTACAATGAGGGGCATTATAGATAGCCAGTACATAGATTGCCACCCTGAAATTAAGGCAATCGATAAATACGTGGGAAATATTTAGCTTGAAAAAAGAAAAATGGAATTATGACACAGAGAAATGATGGGTACCATTAACATTAAGCAGCATATAGATTACAGCAGACAACCATAGTACTGCACTGACAATAGTACCAAGATATCATGTAAGAGGTAATAATATTTAATAAATCATGTGTTATGTTTTCATCCCATAAGAAATGAAGAATGTAGAATGAAATATCATACTTGATTCCTACAATAACTTTGAAGTCATCTTCTAACGACCTTTTGATGTATTTCTGAAAGTTGAACTTACTTCCCGGAGCCAAGTGGACCTGTCAGAATTTCAATAAACTCAATAGAACATCCTATTTTAGTATTTTTCATATTTAAATACCTAATTGAGAAAATGAAAATAGTTGGAAAAATATTTACAGAGACAAAACCATGACGCATGGCCAAGTAGTCAGCTTTACGAACAGACCTGAAGAATTGACTGAAGAAGCAACCCTGCGGTGGTTCAACTAATTAATCCTGAGTCCCAGCGACAAACATTGTCTATATGAAGAATTGATTTAACTATAATTACTCATTCAACAACAACCAAAAAAAAAAAAAATGACTGCTCCTTGCGTTTTTTCGTCTACTCATAACTTCGTAAAACAAAATTAGCCAAAGGACGGATTTAACTATTGAATCAAAATAATTACCGATATACACTCTAGCAAATCAAGAAACTTGAACCCCAAAGTCATCACAGGACAAATTTAATATCAGAACTAATGCAAGAAATCATTTGAGCACAGTAACTATAATCATTAGTCTTACACAATAAAACAAGATTGGGTTTTTTGTCCAGAAACTGGTGTGGTCTTTCACAAACGATGTCTCTTTTGTAAGCCTGAATCGAGAAGGATCTGCATACATAGTTTAAACAAACACGTAGATAAACAACTCATCCACTTCAGAACAAAAAGCCGAGAATATCCTCAAAGCAGAATGTTCCCTTTTCTATACCATTTGAAGCATCGTACTCATTAATAGACTCCCATTCCCATTCTTTCCACCCACGAATCTGCAGGAACGATTTCACAAAAAGAAAACATGTCCATTGACAAGAGCATATATCAGAACAAAGAAACCAAAAAAAACTTACCTTAGCTCTTCCTAGCATCATGGTTATAGCACTGTAAATGACATGGAATATGGCCAAAAAGAATATGAAGATATGCAGCTGATGTATTCCATTGATAGACATAAGTGGCAGATATCCCTGTTAGACAAAATTCAATTTGTTCACACGTATTCGAATGTAGTGTGCGCGCGTGTGTGTGTGTGAGAAAGCATTAAAGACAAGATAGGAATTCGTGATTCTTACGGTCTTGCATGCAGGGGCTGGCCCATGACCAGACAACATTCTATGCTCGTACCATAAAAGTCTACGATGATGTTCTGCCTCGGCCCCATGGTCTGCCTCAGCTCCATGGGCATTCTCTGGGTCCTCTTGACTGGATGAGCGGACAGCACATGGCAACATAGTATTCCCAATTTTTTCAGGTATGCATATTTTGGCAATGTAATTTTGTCCAAATGTTAAAAGAAGAGAGATGAAGCCAAGAACCATTAGCTCTGCAAACGGCAAGTAGATTACACAGAAAATGGTGAATCACAATTTCAAAAAAGAAAACTAAATCACTCTAAAAACACAACAAGAAACACAGAGTAAAATTGTGTTGGAGTTCTTAGTTTTTACCCCCTTTAATTTTCTCTAGAGCTTCAAACAATGCTTTCTTCCTTCGTCTTTCAAATGTCTGATGATAAAAGCAAAATTAGGTGGAAGAGTAAGCAATGAAAGAATTATACACATACAATTAACAGTTTCAAATTCCTTTATGGCTCATTGCTTTAAAGAAAATTCCTAACACATTGACCTATTTCCAATTCAATACTGCCCTAAACTTGTGAAATTAGGAAATCCACTTAAAAAAAAAAAAAAAAACACCACACACACACACACAGAGGTAATAGAAGAATCATTGTCATTCTGTTAAAATAATTTTAAAAAAAAAATCGACACCCCCTGCTTCAACCATTTTGCCACTTCCCCCCACTCACAAAAACACCACATTCCTAGTTAGAGAATTATTAGTGGCTACATCATTCATTCAACATAAAAAGGCTACATTTCGAAGAGCAACAAAATTAGCATTTCTAAATAGGAGAGAAAGATATGAAGAATAATGATTCAAAAGAATAACCTCTCCAAACTTGTGGAGAGTTTTTTCCAACAAAATTGAAATGATAATGATGACAGCAGAAACTAATGAAACTGCCCATGTTGGTGTCTCGTCTAGCTGCCTCGCAGATTCCGATCCTCCTCCTCCCATTTCTCCTTTTTTTTTTTTTTTTTTGAATTTATTTCTGTTATACAGAATCCAAAGAGAAAATCAGATTGGTTTCGCTTTTTTTTTTTTTTTTTAAATTTCAACTGCGATTTCTGATGAAAATGAAGAAATTCAGATTTGACAATGGCGATTGAGATTACATTCTATTTTGGAAAAATGAAAAAGCAAAAAGGAAAAATTAATCAATTGAAAGAAAATTTGGTTCGTAATTGCGCGCAGAAAATTGGGTTTGTATTTGCGCGCAGAAAATTAGGTTTGCAATTGCAACGGTACTGAACCAGGTTTGAAAGTGTTTCAGAGTTGAAAGAACTGGAAAAGAATTTGATTAATTTCAATAGTGCCATCGAGGAACTTATTATCGAGAGTGTTAATAGGGATTTAGTTAAATAAGGAGAAAATATGACCATAAAATTGGTAGGCAAATAAAAAGTGAAAATGTATGTTGACAAATAAAGAAAATATAAACTGGGAGATCAATATTGATATTAATACCTGATTCATTAGTAAAAATTAATGAAGTCAAACAATATTCGGATTAATTAATTTATAATAATTTTATCTACAATTAATGCCATGTCAATATTGGGGAGAATCGAATACTGTATAGTGAAATGTAATTGTAGTTTATAGCTGCGCATCATCGCAGCAATAATAGAGACTTCACATGTACAATGATATATTGCCACATATTGATTTTTATAGTTACACCTACCATGCATGTAATCACGCATGATCAAGTGCTCCAGGGAGCGTTATAATTATGGTGCTCCCAAGGTGATTTAAGCATTCGTTTTAAAACTCGAGATCAGATTTAGATAGAATTTGGCATAACCCAATCCAACCTAATGAAATCGATTGACCCAAACCAAACCGACTGGGTTGGGTTGGTTTCTGCTTTTGGTGGGTTGGTTTTGGTTTGGAATTTCCATTAAACTATTAGGTTGGGTTGGTTTGCGGGTTTTACTCAAAACCCAACCCAATACAATCCGGATATGAATATGGAAGTTACTTGCAAATTGGAAGCAAGAATAAAATTCATTTATGTTTATGTATATGTATAGTGCTTGCTACTTAATTTTTGTTTAATATGAAAACGCTTATCACTTTATTTCTCAATGACTACTATTTTAGATTTGATGACGGTAATACCTCAAATTTGAATTATTTTAGTATAATATTATTTAAAATGTCCATTTTCATTTGTCTATACGAGTCTATCTTATATTTGGGCCTAAAATCTTTGTTTTTTATGGAAAAATTTTAATCCAATAGAATTTGTTATGTTCAAGACCAAACCGAATAAACCAATCCAACCCAACCAAACCGAAATTACATGGTTCGGGTTGGATTGGGTTCACATACCATTGAGTTGGTTTTGGGTTTGATTTTGTCAAATCGAAATTGCTTGGGTTGGTTTCATATTTGACCCAAAACCAACCCAACCCAACCCACACCCAATCCTAGATTTAGATCCAGCACGATGAAGCAGAACTCCAATAATTTAAAAAATTTTCCGGCTACACTATGGCCGTCGATGGTGACCGGTCAAAGTTTTTGGGCATAATTTAGCCTAAATCATGACAAAAAACTTTTACCAGCCACAATTGGCGGCCATAGTGCCGCTGGAAAATTTTTTTAATTGTTGAAACTCTGTTTCGTTGTGCTAGATCTAAATCTAATCTCGAATTTCAAAAAGAAATCGTGACCACAAATCACCCCGAAAGCTATGTAATTACGGCGCTCCCAATAACACTTCATCATTACCATGTATGTAATTGCAGCAAATTGTATGAGGCCAACAAAAAAAAAACCACGAAGAGAGATTTTTCGCATCTCCCAAAAGTAAGCCTAAAATGATGATTAATCAGCTTGCATTTACCAGAAGAATAGGCAGAAGACGAAAATTTACAAAAATGAGAAAAAGTAATTCAAGATATAAGAAACTAAATTGGCAATCTAACTCCACTCATGTCTCATACAAAACTTTATTGCAATCTTGAAGGGAACTGATTTTGCTGGGAATCACTTGGCACAAATACAGGAAGCTGACCTCCCCTCTGTGATCTACCCTGCTGATAGTAACTCGACGTCGAACTCCTCTGGGGTCCACTAGGCAATGTGGGCCCACTTCTCGCCCCTCGACTCCCCTGCTCGCTCATCAGCGGGCCTCCAAAGAAGATTGATTGACCTGTGTACGTAAGCTCAGTCGAAGGAGCCTGAGATGATGAACCCACATTCTGTGTAGCTGCAGAAACAAAGCGCCCAGCTTCAGGGTCCCAAAACACAGACGACTTCACTTTTTCTGAGACACCCAAGTTGTTTTTCCTCACGGGCCCCACAGCTCTATCGGTGCTAACAGAAGCTTCATTCTTATCACCTGCTTGATACATCGGATTAAAGTGGTCTCTGTTTGAAGGAAGTTGTTGTCCGACAGGCGAAGGGAGATTTGTTGTAAGGGGACTGCTAATGTTACTTAGGCTGTGACCGCATGTTTCAATGTCGTCCCTGCTGGCTTGACTAGGTGCGTACGAGGTTTTTAATGGGGACAAAGACAACCTTGATGTCCCTGCTCGCGGGTTAGTATCGTAATTTCCATGCCTCATACTCATTGGAGAGCTCTTTCCACTAACAGTTGTACTGGATAAATTATCAGCGTCGTAATTATGAGGCCGAGAACTCACTGGACGTAAAACGGAGGATGAAGCTCGGGCCTTCGCGCCAGCTTTAATGGCTTCTTGAGAGTCCAATTTTGCAAGCTTCCAAGCGCTAATTTTGACCGGACGCTGGGGTCCACGTCTCTCCTTGTCAGCTTGCACGGAGTCTGGATCAACTGTTGAAGGTAGACGGCCTGGCTCAAGATGGGGGATAATTTCATCCTGTGTTGGAGATGACAGAAGAAAAAAGAATATGAAATATTTTCCATGTGATATAGCCTTAGCAACAAGAACAAACTTTTCTGGTATATATGATCCTTTAATGTTAGTGATTGAAAATAGTCAAAGCAAACTTTTCGGTATATATGATGCTCTACAAAGCCTCCATTATCACACCCATTTAATATCATGTGACATTCTATATATTTGGCATACTTATCCTTAAACCTTAAGTTCCAAAGTGCTTTTCTAAAGTTAAATAATTATTATTGTCTTTGTTTTGTTTATCATTCATGTCGAACAAGCTTATTTGTGACTCAGAAGGGTGTATTTAATATGGAAATTTAAGGACTTTTGTAGACTTCAAAAGTGAATTGACTTTCATAGAAATTAATGAATTTTTATTGAATTTTAAGAATTTGTGGACGTATTCCATAGACTTCAAGAGAATTTTATTTAAGACTTGAATAATCTTTTTGTGGAATTCATTTGACATATTGATATCAGTACGATTTTCTGGTTTTATTTATTACTTATGTATCCACTACAATGCAGTATATTCTGAACTGCTATTTACACTATTAAATGATTCATAATAGACAATGATTACTTTATATTCATGCCAATTAAATTATTTTTTCAAAAATACACGAATTTAAGTTGCTTCAGTTAGAAAAATAAACCAAATTAGAACAAAAAATTTTTATTACAGGGTATCAGTTATAAAGAAGAAGTTAACTTGGTAAAAAGTTAATGAGTAGTGGTTTAAGATCCATGGTTAATATTGAAGTTTTGACTTCGACTGAGTAAAAGTTAATTTATAAGTAGAAAAGAGTTGAAACGAACACAGGCTTAGTCGCATGCATGCTGAATACAATATCCTCTGGGAAGTCCTAAAACTCAACACCATATCAATATGTTTCATAACTCTACTTCCTGTTAAACTTGCAGTCACCTTAAATGAGTCCAATAAATATGCACAAGAAAGAGAAATCAATACCTGATGATCCATAAATATTCTCGGGGGAGTGCACCAAGCACCTTTATATTGCAAACCCATGCCAACAGAGCTTCTTCCACTGATGGCAGTAACAGCAGAGCTTGTAGGTGAAGACGGCAAACTTTGCTGCTCTCCTCCATCTACAGAAGGTCCTGGAGGTTCACTTTGAGTCCTCATAGCAACAACATACTCGTACGTTGTAATACCCTACAAAAAGAGAAAATATTAGTGCGCTACTAAGGGTGTGTATGCTGGAGACTGCATTTATAAAAATAAAAATAAAAATGAATTTTTGGACGTGTGGTTGAGAAATAAAGAAGATGGTTTTAGGCGCTACTAAGGGTGTGTTTGATGGAGACTACATTTACAAAAATAAAAAATAAAAATGATTTTTGGACGTGCGCTTGAGAAATAAAGAAGATGGTTTTAGGCGCTACTAGGGGTGCGCTTGATGGAGACTACATTTATAAAAATAAAAAATAAAAATGATTTTTGGACTTGCGGTTGAGAAATAAAAAAGATGGTTTTAGGCGCTACTAAGGGTGTGTTTGATGGAGACTACATTTATAAAAATAAAAAATAAAAAATAAAAATGATTTTTGGACGTGCGCTTGAGAAATAAAGAAGATGGTTTTAGAAATATAAAAAAGTTGTCAAATCAATGTCTGTGTCTGAAAATGATGGTAAATAAAATTGATTTTTCGAATAATCCTTACCAAACAAGCTCTAAATTCAACATTTCATATGTCCACGCAAAGAGCAGAGACTAACCTTTCGTATAAGAATTATATGGAAAAAGAACAATTCTCCCAAAGGCACCATTGCAAGCATAGAAACAGCTGTACATATTGCCTGCAAAAAGGAAAAAGTAAAACCAAATCTGCAGGGATAACATTGCATTGGCATGAAATATGGCTTCAGAAGATCTAAAAGTATTTCTTAGCAAATAGATTAATACTTTAAAAGTAACATGTATGATCTCTATTGGAATATCATGCCACTTCTTTGTGAGATAGATAAAGCAATCCAGTTCCACTGCTTACATACCACTACAGTAGCAAAGGGTGGACGAGAGAATCCATCTCCCAGCCTGTCAGCAATCTGATTCTCTGTAGCCTTTTTTCAACAAAGCAGTGAACAAGGACAGCTATGCCCACTCCACATTCAAAAACAAGCTGGCAAGCAAAGTCAATGTAAGTTGGAAACAAAACAGTGGGAGAGGAAGTTTGACAAGTGAAATTACTTTGATATAGAGCTTACCCAGACGAGGCTTGCAGCCATTAAGCACACAAATGTGATATAGTTTTTTCTCCCCACACAATTATTCAGCCACTGCTAGGATAAAATGCCCATGAAGCTATAAGCCAAGAAACGATAAAAGACAACTGTGTTTGCATAGCAGATATGATTGCTGATTATAAAAATGAGTAACAGAGAATAAGTAGCAATCACAAATACCCAACAACATTGAATCTCAAACTTACCCGGCAATGATGATCAAATCCATCAACACATTTGTCACAACTTCTACAATGTTTGCTGAACTTTTGCACCTAAGAAAGAGAAAAAAAAAATTTAAAAATAAAAAGAACATGGGAATATACATCTTTAACATGCAACAGAATGTTTTGTTGCTTATAGCAACGTCAATAAGGATGAGAAAGAATTTGAAGTAAATTGAACTAAGCATGAAGAACTCCCGGATCAATGAAGCTGATTTCATAGTGAAGAGGGAAATACATCTCATATTCAGCTTCACAGGCCATTGGCATTGTAAGAAAGTAAACCAAACTGATTTCATAATGAAGAGGGGAATAATTACAAATAAAGTTAAAACTGAATACCTCAGCATTGCACAGTGTGCAGAATAAAGCATCTTCCTCCCCATTTATCTCTGGTAGAAGATCTTTATCTTTACGGCAATCCTCCATTACAAGACAACAACAAAGAAAACCACCAATTTTCGAACAACAGCCTTCATCATGCCTGTAAGATCTTCCCCCATTCTTTAATCCCATCTTGGTTGGCTCCTCAGTTGCAGATACATCTATCCAATATCATAAAGCTATCAACAAAACTGGAAAATCACCGAAATCCAGAAACACTCGTAGGTTGTGTAGTGACTCATATACAATGAGTATCCTCGATGTTCCAATGGGGAAGTGTATTTGATTATTATTATTATTATTATTATTATTATTATTATTATTATTAGAACATGGTGAATTGCTTACCAGGCACCTCTGTCCCATTATGTGATCGGTGAGTTGATGACTTGTCGGCTTCAAGGAAGATTCCAGGATCAGCAGGATTAATAGCTGTGCATCTCGCGTAAAGTATAAATACAGCGAATGCCTGGGAATATTAATTACAAAAATAAGCTGCAATTCTGCCTACCAAATCGTGGCAGGAGTCCGCAAATATAACAAAAAGACTAAGCACAGATTGCAGTTACCAGGAAGGAGTAAATGCCCGTTGCTAAGTACTCATAGATGTCTTTCCCAAGAAATGGAGCAAAAAATGCATAGAAAGCAACAGATAATAAGAAAAAAACTGTTATAGCGACAACCTGCATTGCAAAAGAAACAAAAGGGTTAAAATGAGCGTTTGAAGGCTCAAACCTGTAATTTTCTATTTGAAATCCTCGAACCTTCCGATATAAGATAAACAATGAACTGATTTCACGCTTTGAGTGTTCTATACAGTTGAGCCTCGAGAATTTTGAGTGATGGGTCAAGATATAACAACTCCAAAGAATATATGGACCAAATTCCACCGTAAGCTTTTATATCAATTTTAAATCAATCAAAATTCCAAAAAAAGTAACATATACTTAACCAAATGATGCTCCGACCCCAGCGGTAAAACTATGGGTATAATAGGAAGATACATTTTCAAGGATAAAACAGTAGTTTTTCCAATTCAATAACCCAATAAATTAGAACAACAATATACAACGTCAAAACCCATTATCGTTTCCGTTTTCGGTGATCCAAAGCAAACCCTCCTGATTCGTGAAGCAATAAGTATGATTCATCTGTAATGTGGATGAAGCATATTTAAGGTTTCCCTTGTATTTCTTCTTCTGCCCATAATCCATTAGTTTTTCAATAGTGAAAAAAAAAATTATTTTCTGCCATGCAATCTCAGAAAAGGAAAAGGATCCATCAAGATCAAATTAACTTGATTCCCACTTAATTTTAACTGTTCTCAAAAAGGTAAATCTTACTTTTGAGTAATAATATCTGATAGTTGTAATGCTAGCTTGGAATATTCAAATACACAGTATGAATTTTTTACTTCTCTAAATTTCATCTCCAAACTAATCAAGTAATAAAAATTAGCACATTGTAAGATAGACTCTGAAGAGTAATAATTAAACATTACATATTACAAACCCAAATGCAGTTGGGGAAATCGAAAAAGAGCAACCCACATTATCGAAGTCAAACACCCACTGACCCACGAGAAATTTGCAAAGTTTCAACGGATTAAAATGGTAAAAAGTTAAAAACATCAAACCTGAAAGGAGTGAGCAGGGAGTTGCCACCCGTGACGTCTAGCCATCGTCAACAGCCAAGTCAAATCGGTATCATTTACAGTCCAAAAACGAAATTAAATAATCTCAGAAGAGAAAATCGAAATGGAAGTTGCGAATGTGAGTAAAGGACTGGTGGGGGCTCTCAGGTTCTCCCTTTATTTGTTGCATAATCACGGAGGGATTACATTATACTCGGATGAAGTACTTGAAATTTCAATGCCGACCCAGATGTTGAGAGACCAGTGTAAGACGATCCGTTTACAAGTTCAGAATTCTAGGGTTTCTGTAGTTCGATTTGTGAATCAATGACCAATATGGAAGAAGAAGAAGAAGAAAGAGGGTTCTTTGCAACTGCCTTTGTATTGTGTTTTTGAAGATTTCTTTTTACCGCAGGGCTGCTCCTTTTTTTCCTTTCCTTTTTTTTTTGCAGCTCCTTTTCGATTTTATCTTTATGAGATAATCCTTGGTCCAATAATTGATTTGGAAAAGGCGACTTCAGTAATTTTTGAAGGTAAAAATATTGGTACGAGTTTTACTGAAAAGTAAAAATATTTCTTTGAAAAGAAAAAGGTAAATTTGTAATATAAAATGTGTGGTTAGATTGGTATAAAAAAGTTTTTGTTAGAAACATCAAACATGATTAGTTGGACAATGTTACATTAGTCTGACATATAAAATGATAAATAAATAATTTAAAAATATAGCATCAGTGAGTTTGATATTTGAAAATGATGTGATTCGTGTAAAAATAAGATTCAATTACATATGCATTTTTGAATTTTGACTGTGTATGTCAAAACTATGTTAAAATTTTTAAAAATATATTGCAACATTACATTTAAACTGCTTAGTTAATTAATGACATGTAATTTTTGCAATACCATATTACTCTTAATAATTAGGCCAAAAGTAGTCAATGAAGCAATTATATGTTCATTTTATTTCTATTTTTACAATAAGCAATAAGTACCACAGGGATGAATTTAGATGATAAAACAACATATCATAGAAGCCAGAATTAAGTGCTCATTTGACATAGTCAACGACGTATTATGATGGAATTTTTGTTCACTAAAAGTTAATTTTTAGGTTAAATAGTAAAATTAATTATAAAATATATGAATAATAATGAATAATATTTTTGAATGTATAATTAATATTGAATTATGACTTTTATTTATTTAGTAATAGAAATTAACTTTCAGATAATTTCAAAAGAAAAATTAATTTTTGGATAGAAAAATTTAGTTTGAGGAGAAAAATATATATATTTTTATAAAGAAATGTGATGATAAAAAAAAAATAACTTTTCAACCAATATAGTTTTTTAAAATTATTGTCATATATTCACTTGCTTAGATAGCAGCACAAACAAACATGTTGAATGAAAAACAAAACATTCTTTTCAATCCAGTCAAACTACAATCATCATAATTAATGATATGATATGGCTCATCATATAAAGTCTTCTAGGCCATTGAGAAAGCATCATAGTTTGTTAGATGGTCTACATCATGGAATCTGTAGTTACAAGGTGTAAAGGTTTTTTTTTTTTTTTTTTTAAATTTAAAATGGGCAACACATCATTTTGACATGCGAGTATATAGCCCTGAAATATATAGTCATACTAGTATAATGTATCAAAAAGCTATCGAATGATATAACAGTGATAGAAATATGTTAATTCATAGAGTTTTGACAAATCACTTTAGCGTAACTATGTGTTTAAATTATTTGTATATGTGACATTATATTCAGAAAAGAATCATTAACTTTAGTTCTTGATTTGTCCAATTACTTTTGGAGGAATATTTTAGTTCCGGGAAAATATAGTTGAATAGTACGAGAATAATACATTTTTATGGAAAACATATGGCTAAAAAGAGAAGTTCACCGGACCTCTCAAAATAAGTTAAAAAGTTAAACAGGCTTAACAAGCAATCATCATGATTATCTTGGATTTTGCATGAAATATCATTGTGTTTAATGAACTTTTTTGACGACAAAATACATCAGTTTAGTTCAGTCTCACCTCAAAATGAAAAAGGTTATTAAGTTATCATCATTGGACATTGATATAAGTCTGTTCGACAAAAAAAGGAAGAAAAGAAACTTTTTTTTTTTTTTTGTTACAATAAAATATAAGAAAAGATTATAATAACATTCTATTTGAAAAGATGTGCAATAGTTAAAAATAAATGTAAGAAAAGCGTTTAGTTATAAATTTTGTCAAGGAAACTCTTAATAATCACATAATTTTGAGAAATGACAAATTAATCAAGTCATAAGAAATTTGAAATATGAAAATAACTAAATTACTATAGATATATTAGATGTCTTTGTCAAATATAATCTGAAAACAACAAAAAGAACAAGTGCTTATAATTTTAAAGCTTAATTAAATGCAGGGATGATCAAGTGCACCCGGGTGCACCATAGTTATGGTGCTCCCGGGTGCTTTAATAGGTCCGTCCGACCGCCAAAATTATGGCCAAAACTTTGACCGATCGCCACCAGCCGCCACGGTGACCAAAATTTTTTTTTTCCAAATTGCTGGAGCTCTGTCTCGTCGTGCTGAATCTAGATCCGGTCCCGAAATTCAAATCGGAGGTCGGACGGACCCGTAAAAGCACCCGGGAGCACCATAACTACCCGAGTGCACTTGATCATTTTTGTAATTAAATGACCACGCCTAAACTTTTTAAGTTTTTAAAAAGGGTGAGGCTATTCACACTCCCTTCGTTACTAAAGACACCCCAAAAATTTCCTCCTTCCCCAAATACCCTTCCAACTTACCTATAAAAAAAAATAATTTTGTTCGACCGAAGATGGTCGAACAGCTTCAAAGCTATTCGGCCATGGTTAGTCGAACCTCTTCAAAAAAAAAAAAAAACCAACAAGTTTTGCTGCCATTTCTAACAACAATTGCTATAAAAAATGGAAACCAAAAAAAGAGGTTTGGGGGGGGGGGGTGTTCCCCCCAGTCCCTGCAATTTCAATGTTGCCGAAAATGCCCACCGCCCACCGGTTCCTTCTTCTTGTTCTTTTTTTTTTTAATTATATAGTTGGAAGGGTATTTTGGGGATGTGAATATTTTTGGGGTGTGTTTAGAAGATGAGAGGGGGTAAATAGTCCCTCCCTTTTAAAAATTATTAGAATCTTTAGAAGTTCCAATTGAATATCCTCCTCAGGCTGAAAAATATTTCATCTTAAACCACTAATCTTAGTTAATAGAATTAAACTGTATATTAAACTGTCCACTACATTGAGCATGCAAGGAAATTAATTTTGCTTCTTTTAATTTAAATCTTTATGAAGTTGTATTCAATAATTGTAACCACGTGGATGTCCAATAATCTATACCCTAAATGAGCTGCCCATAGTAACAAAACAAACTATTATATTTAGTTTGATCCCGTTTGGCTTCAGGACACTTGCTTAATTAATTGGAAATGCTTTCGTGTATGAATATTTCAAAGCAAATAACATTATTGTATTAACATGGACTCAGTCTCCAATCAAAATTGTTTTAATTTACCAGATAATATTTATATGCATACTTGTTGTAAGAATGTCATACATCTTACCTAAAAATGTTAAAAGCATTTTGGTCTTAAACTTAGGATTCTCTAATATTTATTGTGATTTTTTTTTTTTATAATTTCAAACTTATCTTTAATTTCCTTGAGTTCCGATGAAGAATAGCACAGAGTGATTAAATGAACAATTTCATCTTAGTGATTTCTTGAGAGCTCTTAGAGCGTAAATGTTTTGATTTTCCTCTAAATATTTTTGGGCTCTAGGAGAGGTTACTGCAGATATTTGGATATTTCAAAATTAATTGCATGTATTGGTGTATGCATATACGTACACACACTAGTACGTATCTTATATGTGCATAGTATGGAAGTTACGATAGTAATTCAAATAAGAAAGTTATTTTATGTCTCGAATAATTATAACAAATATATCACTTTTGTATGCTAGAATCCGACTATAATACATACTGTCTTCTACAAAATTGAGTAGAAGACCGATTTTCCTTTTCTTTTTTTCTTTTTTTTTTTTTTGGGTGGGTAGGGGGGTGGGGTAAAGACACACTCAATAAATTAAATAAAAATATCTAGAAAAATTGACCTTATAATTAATAAAATAAATAAAATGTAACTAAATTATTCCATAAGATATTGCTTCAATATCAACATTATTTAGATTTTTACGGTTTATCCATGCGATGGCACATAAAATGTATGGACCTAGCTTCATAGTTCCTATCCCCCAAAAAAAATAAAAATAAAATTATGTAGTCTTTTAATTGTGAAATTCAAAATTGGTTAACTAGGATAATGGATTAGGAGTGTTAAAAATTACACTGAAAATATTCAACTGAATGCATCACACTTAAAAAATAAATAAATAATTACCCGAAACCCACCAAACTTTGGGCTGATTTGCACTTTCGTGCATTGCGAACCTTTGGGTTGATTTGCATTTTCGTGCTTCTCTAATATTTCAATTTTTTTCAAATCAATACATATAAATCATAAAAGATGTAATTTTATCACTTTAATTTATAATATATTTTGTGTATATCAACTCCTGAGCATTGCACTCCTTCACAAATAGTCAATTTATGCAATGAATCTTTGAAATTTTTCGATCGTTACATAAACATCAAGGTCATTGTGAAGTCCCAACTAATGAAGTTCTGTCATAGTTCCTTAATTAATTAATACGAAGAATAAATTAAATGATTTTGGATGTGTAATGAAAGTTAACAAATTATATTTTGGATTCTAATCAATCGATTGCTTTGATATTCGTAATTGATGATGTGATTCCAAAACAACTAATTGAGAATGAATTTGCCGAATGTATTATTGAATTGAAGCTAATAAACATATTAATTTCTGAGTACAAGTTCGTCGTTGTTTTGATGGTAATCCAACTGAATTGACAATTTAAAGAAAAAATATAATGTGTCAAAATTTTAGACGTGACTTTAAAGAGACAATTTCCCAAAAACATCGAGAATATCTACTCAACTTCTCTATATATATTGTTTGCGGTTTTAGTCTTAAAACCCTATCAACGCTAAACATGAAGCACTACACCGGGGTTACTAATCTTCTATTTCTTATTCTTGTAGTGTGTGGAGGTACGTCTTTCACATTAATTCACATTAATTTATATTTCAAACAAAATTTTACCTGAATCTCAGATTTTTTTTTTGTCCCATATATATCTTATGTTTAAAATCTCAATGGACCCATTTGATTAATATTGCATAGATATTTGTTTACGCAGGTAGCAAGAAAGTAATGGCAAGAATTTGTTGCAAGGATGTACGTAGATGTTGGCATTTGTGATATAGACAGTTGTCCACAAGCTTGCAAGAGAGACCCACTAGGCCGAGATCCAATAGGTCGTTGTAGAACAAGAGCAACTTGCGTTTGCTCGTATCAATGTTCATGTTTTGAGATAGATGATCGACTCTATCGCTGTAAATCGGCTTGAATAAAGATGGAGATTTGAACTTTAATGAAGTTACGATTTGAATAATGCTATTTAGGAATATTTGTAAGTGGTGAAAACCGATAAGTATGATGACACATTAATTGATTTATCATTTTAAATTATATTTAAAATAGTATTTAAGATGACATATTAATTATTGCTGATTTATTCCCATTGATGCAGTAAGGTGAGTGGTCATAATAATGACCAAATGCTTCTACACTTTGAAACAATTAATTCCGAATCCCGACATATGGGAAAATATAATATTATAGTTTTGATTCAGTATCCAATTTAGACACCTTAATGTTTAAATCATGATGTTCCAGCATGAATAATATGACGTGACATGCTTTTTGTGGATTAAATTAAGATGTGGCGTGTTGTACATTATGATTTGGGAGGTTTTGATCAGACGCCCATGTGGGCATGTACCCACGCCCACGTGGGCGCGCCTGGTAACGCCACATCACTAGGCAAATTTTTTTTTTTTTTAATTTTTTTTTTTTGAATCTATATTAAGTTCGATGAATAATACATAACTGCCCCCTGATGGCGGGGGGTCTCACCCGACCCCCATATTTTTATTTTCCCCGACTGTGGGTATCGTAAGGTACCCACAGTGGGTACCCGATCAAGACTGATAATTTGGGTACATTAAGGTTCCCATATTGGGCACTAGATTAAAATCTATATAATATATATTATATGCCTTTTAACTAATAAAAGACGAAATCCAATCGACAATAAAGATGGCACAAGGTTGAACTCTAAAGCGCATTTTCTACAAATTCAAAGAGTAAATATATTTCTATTCTATATTGATTAAATAGATGGCGAAGTTCGTTATTTAAAAAAAAAAAGAAAAAAAGAAGAAGAAGAATGTTATAGATGGTGTGATCCAAAAGGTGAACTCCAATGAGAATCCTCTCTATGAGTTATTAATGTGCATTGTTTGATTATTAATTAATTTATAGTAGTGCAGATCTAAATCTTATACCAATCGAGAATGATTAATTCTTTACCAGTTACCTCATAAGCAAACCTCACATTTTCTTTTCCGGGCGATGCCATAAACTAGATACTGCTGCTTGAACATATTTGACTTGAATTTTCGATCGGTACATCATATCATATGCCATAATCTAGCTAGATACATCTTCAAATGACTTGAGTAATTCATAGTGGGTAAATTTAATGAATGGTCACCAAACTTTTAAGATGTCTATAATTCCTCACTGAACTTTGAAATGTAATGGATACTCACTGAACTTTACTTAATGTCAACTAATAATCACTCTTTAACTCAATATATTTAAATATATTTAAGAATTGTGTGTATATGACTAATAATATTCTTCTTAGAGACAATTAGATTAATTGTTGGCAAAATAAATTCATCTATTGGAACTTAAATTAGAGAAAAACTAAATAAACTATCAGAAATGTCACTATCTGAAACAATACTTGTGTCGCATTTCTTATTGTTTATATAGCTTTTCGTCCTATTTGAGTGAGTTTTTTATACTAACAGTTGATCTAGTTGATCACACGTATAATATCGTCATTTAAATTGGTACAATTCGCTAATAAAATAAATATTAAGTTAACAAGTAATCGATAAATGACGTTAAGCAAAGTTCAGTGAATATTTACTTACATTTTAAAGTTTAATGAATAATTAGCTACATCTTAAAAGTTCAATGACCATTCATTAAATTTACCCAATTCATAGTGCACAAACAAAAACAGTTAACATCATCAAACGACTCTAGAAGAACAAGAACGCGAATTTAGAATGACATGTGGGCCTAGTTAATGGCCATGGTATTAAAATACAACTAATAACTCCAAGTACCGTGCACTAATCCGTACTTGAACATGTTCCCCTTATCATCATCACCTCATTTGAGAGGCAGTGCTAGAAGTTGGTGCTAATGGATACACTACCATTCGCTTCTCAATTCTTCTTCGATCAACTAGTAATTTTGGAGATTTACATTTTGTAACTTCTCTCAAACACCTGTGCAAAATATGAGGGGTAATGAGAAATAATGAGTGGAGTTGGATGGTGAAGATTTAATAATATAAGTGGACCCTATAAGATATGTGAATGTGATTTATTTGACTAAATTTGAATTTTAAAAGTTATAAGAAAGTATAAATTAATAAGAGTATGCGAACACGCTCTGAATTTGTTGACCCTGCTTTTGGAGGGTGGACATTACCCTCCTAATGGAGAATGAAAAATAGAAATAATAGGTCAATAAATGTGAAATTTTTTCGCTCTGTATTATTCTACTCGATAAACGCTTCAGTTTGAGTAGAATGTTGATATATATAGTTTGACTGCATTAAAAGTTACTTATTTTACTGATAATCAGTTTATTTATCAATAAAATAAGTAACTTTTAATGCAGTCAAAATTTATATATCAATATTCTACTCATACTGAAACTCTTGTCGAGCGAAATAATACAGAACAAGCAAATTACAGATTTATTGATTTGTTATTTCTAATTATCATCCTCCACAATGCAAAACTTTGGTTAATAAATGAGTCGTACTTGTGTGGTAAGAAAGCATTATCAAATTTAGGCACCGGTGTTGCATGGCGAACCAGTGTTGTATGCAACTGCTTCAATGCCTTCTCTTCCTCCATCTAAAATCAATAGACAAAAGAAGTACTAAGTATCAAATTTAAATGGTTAAATGACGGCAATATTATGTGTAAATACCATTCTTGCAGTTGCAGATTGTGCCTCATCTCTGTATCTTTTATAAATAAATTCTTTCTCCTTAATCTGTGCAACAATTAATCCTTTGTAACTAAGCATCAAAGTAGACAAATTGAAGGTGAATGAAACAGAGAAATTAAAAAGAATAACCTTCTTATCGAATTCAGCTCTATCAACAGCTCGGCGATCTAATTGTAGATTGAATTCGTGAACTGCTGTCAAGGGCTTTCTTGTTTTATCAGGAACGGGAATAGGGTCCCTGCATCAGGAAGCTAAGTGTTTAAGTTCAAACAACGTAACTCTAGATGGAATGTACAATATATATAATCATACGAATGATGGATGAAAAAATCTAGCTATATATACTCTTTTAAGATAGGCCGAGCCTTAAATAGTCTCATCTGAGCTTCTTCCATCTCCATTCTCCTCCTTTGTTCCATCTCCCTCTGGATCTCCTCTTCATGCCTTACCAGGCTTTTGAGTTGAAAAGGTTCGGGTTTTGTGCATGGCTTTGGTTCTGGTTTTGGTGGTATCTGCACAATAATTGATTAATGAGCACAAAATTTTCATAATCGATCGATCTCAAAAAATTATGTACATATATGCATACCGCGGGATAGTCAGTTGTATAAGGATATGGATGAGCTCTTGGAATCCTAGCCATCTCTTCTTCCAGCTGTTTATGCATAAGTTCCATGGCAATTCTTTTCTCTTTCTCAACCCCTCTTTCCTGATAAATAAACCAAAGGGAACAACATAAATCTAATTATCTAAACCCAAAAAGAGACAGGCCGCCTGAATAAGAGAGGAGTAATAATCATGTCTATACATACTTCAGTTTGGAGATGAAATGGATTTGGAGTAGTGATTCTTGGAATTAGAGGCTTATCGTGGCGAGGTACAGTAAGCTGCTTCTTCAAGTTACAGAATATACCAATGCCCCATTTACTTTGAAAAATCTGAAAATTAAGGGTTTAAGAATTTATTTTGAAGTCAGTAATTGAAGAATGAATACTCTTATATCACCAAAGTTAAAAAGTTGAAGAAGGTACCTTTCTGTTCAGAGGTCTTGCCCTGAACTTCGGAATTTTTTCAAGTTGCTCCTTGTCTAGTTCCTGGGTGCTCGTTTTCTTGGGACGACGTGCTCTCAGAGACGTTTGAAGAGTGGGTGACTTTGGAACTGTCAGGTGAGGTCTCCACTGATGATGCTTCTGCAATAAACTGATGTGTTGCAGTACTGCCAATTCTTCAATTGTATTGAGACCAACAAAATCTACCTGTGTAGTTTCTGTTGAAGCTACAGTTGATGTTCCTGCGTTCTGCATGGCTCTTGACATTGCTTCCAAATGAAATTCCTGGGGAAAAAAGATTCTGCTTAATTTTCCTCTTTATTGCTTGGTTTTCTTGAGCAAAATTAAGAGCATCAAAAATCAATGTTTGTCCCCGTGCATGAATCATAGAATTGAAATCAGCGTCAGGAAAGGGTAAGAGAGAGAGAGAGAGAAGCAGTAGCATTTATTTGGTGGATGCCCGGTCTCCAATGGCAATTGTGAATTGGGGATGATTTGGAGGAGATAGACAAAAAAAAAAGACATTTATTTTATTTTATGTAAAAGTGAATTGAAATGGAAACAAGTGTAGGAAAAAGAAAAGAAAAGGTGAAAAAGAGGAAATAGTGGTGAAAGAATTCCAGACAAGCTTCTATTTCTATACGTAATATGAAAAATCTATGAAAGAAAAATGAGATAATTGAAATAAAAAAATTAGAAAAATTTGGGCCCCTCTAATTATCTCTCTTTCTATCTCTCTCTACTAGGTGGCAATTCACATTGCCACTTGAATTGGCCTTATAAAGGAGAAGGAATGTTCAAGTGCCATCAGTGGCACTTTAGTTATGGTGCCACTGATGATATTTTGGGGCTTGATTCGATGTCCGATTTGAAATTTGGGATGGATCTGGAATCAGCACGGCGAGGGGGAGCTCCAGCAATTTTAAAAATTTTCCGGCGAGACCGTGGTGGCCCGTAATGGCCAGTCAAATTTTCAGACAAGCCTCTATTCGATGCCCGTGGTGTTATTTTGTTCTCAATGACTTGACTGCAAACATTGCTGTTTGCCGGTCTAGAGCCTACAAAAAGTACGAAAACAGGTCAACATCTGGCAAGGGGAGCCCGATCAAGAGTAGCATCCACCACATCTTTAGAGTAGGTGGGTTCATAAAGGCTTGTACATACCCGCAGCAGGAGAGAACCCCATGAGTAAATATAATTGCACGAAAGGGAAATTGCAAATGGTCTAGAAAAAGTTGCTTTAAATGTGTAAATGGTCCAAAATAAAAATAAATAGCGCAAATGGTCCAGAAAAAGTTGGGTAGTTGCGCGTTTGGTCCAATGAGATGATTTCCATCCATTTTGTCCGTTAACTTTTTCAAATAGTACTATTTTGTCTTTTTGTGAACGGTAAATTATTATGATAAATTGCATAAAAAGGCCATAACTTTTGAGAGTTATTAAAATCAAATCCTAAAATTTCGTTCGTCCCTAAAATTTGCAAGGAGTACAATTATTTATTGAGAAATAAAACAGCCCCATTTAATGATAAAAATAACACAAATTACAGTTTAAGAGTATCTGCAATTCACGTATTAAAAATGAGCAGTAAATAGCTGAATATTATATTGACTAAATAGGTGGTTTGTTCTTTCAAAACAAAATAGATAGTTTGTTTTATAAAATTGCTCTCTTGGGGTTCATATTATATATATATATATATATATATATATATATATATATATCAATCAATCAAGATATTCTAGTTTTTCAAAATCATTTTTGATTGAATGAAAAATTATAACAAAGAATTGAGACCTTGCGATTGGAATTTGTAGAATTTGGTATATAGTGATCAAAATAAATGTGGGTAAGTAAAAATGAAAAAATAAATTAAAAAATTTTGTTTTATTAATTATTATGTATCTTTAATTTGTTTATTTAATTTCAAAATTAAAATGAAAACCAAATTCTAAAATGTGCTTGTATTTGCATTAAAAAAACATCACCCACAAATGTGTGTCCTTTCACCCCCCCACGTCTTTTGGAATAGGTGTCCTCCGAGCTCCTCATTTGAAATATTTGGATTTTTATAAATACTCCCTCGTTGGTTCACCATTCACAACTCTAATAATTTCAATCACTCTTAGGCTTTATTATTCACTTTTTAAAATTTCATTACGTTCCTAAAATGAGAACAAAGAACTATTCTCAACAATTGCTAAGAAAGTTCTAACTTATGCAAATTATATTGACCGAGAAGCCAAACCAAACCATAAACAAGTTTGAATAGTTGAATTCTAGGGTCGACCGAGTGGAGTGAAAAGAGTATATATGTCGATAAAACTTGTGCAATAACATAAGTTGTGCCATGTAATTCAGATTTTGTTAAAATTAGGATATATATACTACTACGATTTGATATGGATTATTGAAAAAATAGATTATAAGTATATGATTGAGAAGTTGAGAAGATGTATTACGAAATAAAGAATGAAAATTATCAAATTAATATATGAACGATTGAAAATAATGAGAGAGAAAAAAAAGTAATTTCAATTTAATTGCATCAAACAAGCCCTTAATGTTATTATGAAATGATAATAAAACTATAAAGGCGTTACGTTCGATATCAAGATATTATTATAGCAAAACTTGCAAATTGAGATTTTGGTGCTTAAAAATATTGATTAATAATATCCATAGTCTTAAAATTTTTTGTAAATAATTAGAACCCGATGTTGGAATTGAACCTTGTTGATCGATGATAAGCAATTGCCATAAGAGATATAATGGTACAAGCTTGATAATTGACGGTAGAACTCGCCACTAAGAATTCATTTTTGCAATAATTATAAGTTTTAAATAAACTCTGGGCAATTGATTTGATGAGGATAAAATCAACTTAAGAACAAGTAATATGTGATTTATTTCTATCGTCGCTCATTACAATCGAGAAATAAATATTAATTAATCTTTCGACAAATATTACAAATTATATTATGAATTGTATGCATGGAATTGATTGCTCTAATGTTAAATACTAGAGAATCTTATACCTAATTAATTTTATCATTGACGTTAGTAACATATTATAATTTTGAGTACAACCTTTTTGCTCTTTCAAAAGTCCTCCAATTAACAGTTGACCACACGTCTGACAAATTTTGAAATTTTGAAGGTGATTTAGGTCTTGTTCTATTTGGTGTTAACCAAATCCGCACGCAATTCCGTATACTTCATACTCATTTTCAACCACACACACATTTTCCAAAATAATATTAACCACACATTTTTACACGGAATACCGCGCGGAACAACTAAACCCCCAATCAAACAAAGCCTTAATTTGTGTTATAAATATTAAATCTGAGAATTAAAGAAACAGTTTTGAAAAAATAATTAATTAACATTGATTCAATTTCTCTATATATTGCTTACAGTTTTTCTTGGAAGTCACATCAATATTAAAAATGAAACTTTCCTGTTAGCATGGTTCATAAAATGCATTTTAATGTATTTTTTTCAAATTTCAAATTTGATCAAACAAATCACATCCATCTATCTCTCCACTCATTAAATCTCCACCATCCAATTCCACTCATTCTCTCTCTTCCTACTCATAAAAATACATTAAAACTCATCCGCTAACACATTCATATTTCTCGTTCTTCTAATTTGTGGAGGTATGTAATTTTACATTCATATATATTCATAATTCAAATAATAAGATCACAGTGCATTAGGGCTTAGGCCAACCACAAAAGAATGTTATTTATACACTTATCGGCTATGAAAATCATGTTAGTAAAATTTTATGTAAATGTGTTGTACATTTAGATTTTTGATTTATTAGATATTTTCTATTTAGAATATAATCTTAATTTTCCCCATTAAATTTATACAATATAATATCTGATTATGCAGGTAGCGAGAAGGTTATGGCAAAAATTGTTGCAAGGATATAGACGTCGATGACTGTAACGAAATTGTTTGCCCACAAGCTTGCAAGGACCAAAAAGTACAGAAACTTTCGAAAACCATCGATGGTGCTGTAACTACGGCACCATCGATGTCACTTTGGGGGTCGATTCGACCCCATTTTGAGATTTAGGACCAGATCTAGAATCAGCACGGCGAGGGGGAGTTTCAGGAAGTTTCCGAATTTTTTCCGATAGCTCCGTAGCTGCCGTGACCGCCTGTCAAAGTTTTAACAATATTTTTGGGCAAAAAATGTTGTCAAAACTTTGACCAGCGGGTCACGGCGGCTACGGAGCCGCCGGAAAAAATTTGAAAAATTCCTGGAACTCCCGCTCGCCGTACTGATTTTAGATCTGGCCCCGAATTTCAAACCGGGGGTCAAATCGACCTCTAAAATAACATCGACGGTATCGTAGTTAAAAACCTATCGATGGTTTTGGAAAGGGATTGCCAAAAAGTAGGCAAAGATCCAACTGGAGGTTGTACATCAAGTAACATTTGTTCTTTTGTGTATCATTGTTTACCTTCTGAATCATTAGATTCAGAACTTTGTCGGCATCAAAAAATAATTCGGGAATAGAAGTTTTATATTAATTCATATTTGTTATAAAAGTATAGAAACAATAGAGAGAATTTAGAGAGAATGAATTCTAAGGAATTCTCAGGAATGAATTTCATTAATAACTGAAGCCCTATTTATAGGAAAACTTCGAATGGCACAATCGTAATTACATAATTTCATCAAGGGTATAATAGTCATTCACATATAATAATTACATCTTTTACCAAATTATTCCTCCACCAAATTATTCCTCCATCAAATTATTCCTCATAATTCATAACCACCAAATTATTCTCAATTATTATTCATAACACTCCCCCTTGAATGACTATTAATACAAATGTCTTCTGGACCTGTTTGGAGAAAAACCCAGTGGGAAAAAAAAAACTTCCAAACCGATTGCAGGATAGCTTGGAGTGGTTATATACTGCTTCATCAAAACATTGCTCCCCCTGATGTCTATCAGCGGCATATGAGTATTCACGTGCTGCCTCGTTAAAACCTTGTCAAGAAAACCCAGTGGGAAAAAACTTGATCGAAGGAAAAAGAGTACAGCTGCTCCGTTTGATTTCATATCTTGAGAACTGATATCTTTACTTCTGGTAAATGATTTCAATATCATCATCGTTTGGATCTAAAAGCATTAACTCCATTATAACTTGATCCAATAGATACACTGTATCAATTTCTCCTATCGTTCTCAATATACCATGAATATGCCTCGTTAAAACCTTATTAGGAAAAACCCAGTGGGAAAAACCCTAATGAAGGAAAAAGAGTACATTATTCATGTGAATACGCCTTTAAAGTTGCCTCATTAAAAACCTTGCTAGGAAAACCCAATGGGATAAAACCTCAGTCAAGGGAAAAAGAGTGCAACGCGTATTTTATACAAGTATGCTGCAAGCATTTCAAAATCTTTCATACATTTGTATGAGTATCATATACATTGGTTTTATACTCTTCGTTCATTTAGAGTGCATCAATTTTCTTACACAACTACAAAACACTCACCATGAACACATGTCTCCAAACACACAATTTTAAAGCATATAAATTCATCGTAAAAACATGTAAACATATAAGTAAACCTTCATAACTAACTAACATTTAAAATATATCATTTAACATTTAATACTCACTTAATAGGTTATTTCATTCCCAGGGGCTTAGCTCACCCTTTAAGGTACTCATAAACACGGGTTTAGCTCATCCGATCCTTTAATTTCCTTTTGATTACTACACACACGATCGGTAATTTAACTTTCATGAGCATGCAACATATAATGACCACCATGCTTATCTTTAAACTTGAGCATTAGTCATCATCATCTCATCATCTCATAAGTTAAAGATTTCACATTCACCATTTATCATCTTCAATATATCTCAATATTTTCATTATCATTGATCATATGTAGCGCTACATTTTCATATCGTGTCGACACTTTTCAATTTCATTTCTTTCCCCATATCGACATAATTTATCGAGATATCTCATTATCAATCCTCTTGCAGGATTACACAATATAGTTATATCTATATACTCTTCAAGAGCATATGCCTCCGTTATTAAGACCATCTTTTATAATTTGCTTTGATATATATGTTTGGGGAAATATCAACGCTTCTGGCGCACTAACTTATCAAAGCATCGTAGCTGATATATGTGATTGTTCATAGCCTTTCATGCATCTTTGAACTTCAAGTTCGTATTTCAATTTTGAGGATATAACATGATGCATTTCACATATTATTTTCAACTTTTAATACTCCCCCTCATGCTGAGAAAATTTAGAACACCAAAACTCATACAGTTGGTATGATTTTAATCATATATGTTCTCATCATTCAAATTTAATATGAGAATTTAGACCGTTTCATTCTATTCTCGATATCGGCAATTTATTTGAGGACTTTAAATAATTTGCCATATAATATCCCACTTGTATCGCATACTCAAATCCTTGAGGATTTATTCAAATCATTGGGATATATATATATTTACTAGCTTTATCATTAAATCTGGAAATCATGCTCATACCGTGAGCAAATATTTCGTAAATTTCAAATTACGAATCATATACACATGTGACTATCTAGTGGATCCATATCATAATATCTAGTAGTCCACATGGAGGATGAGTGGGCCCATATTTCTCATCCTTTATTCCAGATATATTTGGGATTTATTCCCAATATTGGCTAGTAATGATTTCATCATTTATCGAGAACAATCATTGAAGAATTCTTTTAATTCTTCACTTGAAATATTGATTTCAATAATTATTTAAACCGGGATGGTCATCCGGTTTTGCAAACAGTATTATTGAACTTCTAGTTCAAGAAATTCTTATATCGATTTCACTAGTATCGTATAGTGCTCAATATGATTTATCATAGAAATAATTCACCGACATATTCCATCATCTTTTGGTGACATTATTGTCTACTACTGTTCAAACACTGAGTCTGACTCATACGCATCACATCAGGCTATTATTTAATTCGAAATCGTAGCTCTTACGCTTCATATTATTTATTTAAAATCGAGTCTTATTTCATACGTCGTATTATTCTATAAATAAATCATCAAAATTATTGCAAAATTCATCCTAACAAGGGTCTATACATTATAATGGATCATATGCTCTCAAATCTTGAAAATACTATCCATCACTATCGAGTCAAAATCCTAAAAAGGATTTATCGATGTAGGTCAGTAAAGATTAAGGATGCTAATGAATAAGGGTATCCCACAAGATATCCGATGCTTGATTGAAGCAAAGGTTCGATTATCTGGTGAGGTTTCAATTCCTTCTAAATACATGCCTGGTATGGGTAAAAGTAGTTTTTCAAAGAAACGGAGAGCAAAAAGATTAGGAGGATGCTACAAGTGTGCTCGATGGACATGTGACACTCGATGTAAATCTGGGGTACTTGTCCGTAAACCGAGAAGATAAAATAGCATTCATTAAGGATGGATTGAGTAAGGAGCCTTTGGATGATATTCAACAGGCTCTTGAGACACATTCTAGTGGACACGTGCAAGGTGAGCTAATGGCCTTATGGGCCAAATTCAAAGATCAACAAGCACTTTATAGTCTTGAAATACTTACTTTAAAAGATCCAGTTTGTAAATTTAGTAGAATAACTTAGTATAATGATTTTCCCATATTTATGTAAGACAAATTTATGTAATATAGAATATCAATATTTTTCTTTTATTTGTAAATATCGTTTTTCGATTTTCGATTTTTTTCGTTTATTTTCTATCACCGACAGATATATGTCATTTTCACTTAAATTTTTTTTTTCTGCATTTTTCTCTTTCATATTTGTCAAAAAGTAAATAGTGCACTCAATTATTGGTTTGAAAATTTTTCTTTAAATAGAGGGATTCATATATCTATCATTCATTCGTTGAAAGAGAAAGATAGAGGTGGAGATGGAGATGGAGATATCAGAATCATCTCATGTAAGTCAATCTTTACCTCGCCAGGTAAAAACTATATGTGTTCTTGGTGGCTCCAGACTAGTAGGTCATATCCAATATGTGGATATGGCAGACCAACTTGTAAGGGAGTTAGGGAAACAAAATATCAATATACTATATGGAGGGACTAATAACAAACTATTAAGGAGTCTTACGATGGCCGCACAATTATGGGGGATAAGAGTGTCAAGTATAATACCTTTTCATCGAATTGGAGGCAGTAATCGAATTGGAGTTAGAAATGTCATTAGTCCAGCTGGATTGATGCTACAAACACAATCCATCCATAATCGCACGATGTACATGATGAGCAATAGTGAAGCTTTTATTGTTCTTCCAGGCGGCTATAACATTGGAGGAAATATTCAATATAGCGTCATTTGCACAGTGGAATTTTCATACCAAACCCATAGGTTTATTAAATATTAATTATTTCTTCGATGGTTTGCTAGCATTTCTAGATCAGGGTGTAGAACATAAATTTATTTCTCGTTCAGCGAGAAATATACTTGTTTCTACTAATACAGTTGCTGATCTACTCATCAAGATTCAATCATATGTTCAAAAATCTGTGGAAGGCGAAACCCATCGGTCCACAGATCATCGGTGTCAAGCGAAAAAGAGATCCTTTGGATCTTTCATTATGAACGAATGTTCGGGGTGGCAGAGTTACGGAGTATTTATACTCTCGAGACGCATCCCTCATTTATGGGTTCAATATATATTTTCTTTTCGTATTTCTATATTTTCGAGTGTTTATTGTCATCTTTCATATTCTCAATATGTTCCACTTATTGCTTTGTACTTCTTACGGAGTAATAATAATATCATATTGGCTTTATTCAAATACGTAAATCTAGTGATTATGCTTCTTCAAGAGCATTTTATTCTCATATTAATACAATCTCATATCATCGATGAGATTACTTCATATAATCTCTCCATGCGATATATTTTCTTTGATTTATCAACATGGGACCTATTGAGCATTTTACTTTTATCTATTTATCCAATGGTAACTTCAAGTACCACTTGCTCAATTTTCTCCATTAATATTCGGTATATATGGAGAAGTAATTTTATTCTCATCGTCTACTTCTTCGAGAGTAGGATTAGAATATTTGATCAACTACTTCTTCTGGAGTATGATTAGTTATAACCAATCGTGTAGTATTACCCACCACATTGGAAATATATGCGAAATCTAAAGTGCGTAAATTTAAATTGCAGAAATTAAATTTCCTCCAATAGGTGGTCGAACCTACCTTATGGGAATTATTGCAATAAATATAAATTTCACGAATTTAAATAGCAAGAATTAAATTGCATAATGTTTAACTACTTCTTGAGTAGGATGCTAGTAGAAGGTATTACCCATCACTTAGCATATAAAGTGTAAATATATAAAACCTTCCGTTTAGCTTACGGTTGAACCCATCATCAAGTAGGAGGTATTGCAGTAATTAAATTGCAGTAAATAAAGTGCGAGAATTAAATATTGAACTGCTTCTACGGGAGCAGATTTGTTCTTCTAGAACAAATACTCATTACTTCTACAAGCGCACACTTATCCTTCTAGAATAAGTACATTATGTAATTGAACTCTTCGGGAGTTACATTAATATTTCGATCTTTTAACTCAAATGGACTTCAAGCCATTTTATATAATCAATGGATTTAGAATTTCTTCATGAATATTCTATCCATTTTTCACTGTCGTTAAAATTAGGTCGGTTTTACCCTAAAGGTAAAATTGTCCATTCCAATTCGCAAAGGTAAAATTGTCAAAAATATTTTATCAATGTTTTACGATTGAAAATTATCTCCTTTCTACTTCAATTTATCAATATCAAAATGTTCAAGGACTATTTTGTAACTTTTTCAAAAATTGGGGTACTGTTTTGCAAATTTTTGAAAGTTTACCTTATCAATATTAGTGTCAAATCGAAACTCTCATTAAATCGAGTATAATGGAGTCGAGAAAATTTGATTTTGATAACGTATACTCCTTATATCTCGAGAAAACGAATATTATAGTTTAATATATTATTATAATATAATATAATATAATATAATATAATATATATATATTTGTGCTCTGAAATTGTTTTTGCTTACCAGAAGATGCAGAACATTGCGTTCATGTCAATTTGATTTGTATAGATATTTCAATGCTCCCTTTGAATCAAGCCACGCACAATCATCTTCTCCCATAAGCAACAACGCGTTAATCTACGCCAGATCAACACGGAAGGGTTGATCGTGTTTTCCCACGTAACCAATCTTGTCGGCATACCAAACAATAGAATCACCAAACGATTTGATCAAATCGGAAGAATGAGAAGAGAAGTGATGAAGTTTATAATCTAACTAATATTAAGGTTTACGATCTGGAAGATCATCTATAAGATGCAACTGTAGAAGATATTCCCTTCATATTAATTAGTGGCTAGAGACTTCGTCTTTGATAACGTGTTATAAAAGTATAAACAATAGAGAGAATTTAGAGAGAATGAATTCTAAGGAATTCTCAGGAATGAATTTCATTAATAACTGAAGCCCTATTTATAGGAAAATTTCGAATGGCACAATCGTAATTACATAATTTCATCAAGGGTATAATAGTCATTCACATATAATAATTACATCTTTTACCAAATTATTCCTCCACCAAATTATTCCTCCATCAAATTATTCCTCCATCAAATTATTCCTCATAATTCATAACCACCAAATTATTCTCAATTATTATTCATAACAATATTGAATAAAAACGAGATTTAAATTCCATGGAAGTTTTATAGATCTTGCGTTCTATATTGTATCTAAACTGGACAACTGGTGCCCTAAAGTCAAAAATTAATAAATAAATAATAAGTATGGAAGAAAATTGTTCTTAGTATAATGTTTTGATCTAAATCATCAATTATGACTTTCAATTAAAACCTGAAAAAGTGCAAAATTAAAGGACAATAATAATCTCTATATCATAAATCCTGAAGTGCCAACTGGGCACTGCGTCATGTTGGCAGTGCTAAGTTGGCACGTATTTAATTAAAATTAAAAAAAAAATCTTATTTTGGAACAAACATTAAATATACATATTTATTAGTTTATTTTCCTTTCCTCATTAGGTATATGTTTCCTTACTTTATTTTCTATATACGTTTTAGTTTTTTATATAAAACTTAATTTTTGAATTATGTATATAACTTTTTTATGAACGAAAATGAATGCAAATATTAATGAAAATATGATATGAGGTCAAAGTTACAAATCACAATGGCAATTAAATTATTTCTGAAAATGAGAATTAATTTTTTATCTACATTTTAATTTCGAATATTACATTTTAACTTTTTATGAACATTTTAATTTTTGAATCTATATATTAATAAAGAGAAACTGCTTTTGGGGAAAAAATTTTCGCTCATTTTTCAGCAATTTTGAATCTATTTATCCCACTCATTTAATTTTTCAATCTTTTTAAATTTAAATAGATTTAGAAATATTTGCGGTTTCTTTTTTCCGCTCAAGACACATCAACTATATTTTAGATTAATAATTAATTAATATCTCTCTATATAAAGAGATGCTACTTTTCCTATTGTTTTCCTACCTATGTATTTGAAATTTGAAATAGTATTTTGGATGTATTTTTCCCTCCTATGAACATTCCCTTTATTGGCTCATTTTTTTAATGAAAGATCTGATTTTTTTCTTTTTTTCTGTCCTAATTCATATTAAATTTCTTAACAATGATCATGAATAGCTATGAATCTTCCTATAATAATAATAATCTATATCTATATTATTATTATTGCATATCAATAAATTTTAATTAAAAAATTAATCCAAGAAAGTCTAATATTAATTCATTTTTTAATTAATCGTTCAATTGTAACATTAATCGAAATTTTTAATTAATTGAATCTCTATCTATATTTATATCTTTTAAATTATAACATGTATCTTTAAAATTAGATTCATATAATTTTTAAAACTACGGCTACTAATTAGCTAAAAATGAAAATTATTTATATTGCTATTAATCGAAATTACTCATATTGCTAGGACTTAATTGGATATGGTTTCACAGGACAAAGATTAATCAAAATTAATTATAGTGTTAGAAGGTGAAAATATAATGAATTGAAAAAATTAAAAATAACTAAAATTAATTAGATTGCTATGGTTCGGTAAGGTTTTCCTTAAAAAAATGAAAAAAAACTTTTAATTGCAAGATATCTTTTAAATTATAAGATATTTTTAAAATAAGATTCATACAATTCTGAAAGCTATGGATATTAAACTAATTATTTTAGAGTTACGAAATCATTTTCACATGTTGACATATGTTGGAAAATCAAATTTTTATGATATATATTTACATGTTATAGTTTTAAATATTAGAAATCACATCTTGTTGAAAATCAAAGTTTGTAATAAAGATAGGAAACCAAATAAACTACAAATATGGTGGTTACACAAATTTATCAAAATCCATCATAATTGAATTTATTTTTTATTTTCATTTTTTACAATCCCTCTAATAAGATCTTAAATTTTTTTTTAACAATTATTGATCAAGTCATCTATTTTAGTTATTAATCATATATATTTTAATTTATTTATCTTATCCAAAATAATTTAAATCTGATATCAAATCATTCAATTTAAATTGATGTTTAAAAAAATGTTAATATACCGAATATGTTAAATTGGTGAATTTATATTGAATATACTAATATACATGTTTAGTATGTTTAGAAGGTATTTATTGAAAAAATAAATGCCATTAGAACATATTAAAAAAGTACAAATAAAAGTATTAGATTAAATGATTACGATGGAGCATGGTCGGGAATGAGAATTTTCTAGTTGGGCGAGGATAGAGAATGGAGAGTCCATATCTGTTGCAATTCTTATATCATCCTGACTTCGTTTCGATTAAATGAGAATGTGGCGGGGCTAAGAATAAGTGTTTCTTAGTGGGGCATGAACGTAGTGCGAATGGAATTGATTGAAGTGGAGGCGAAATTCTTTTGAAAATTTTAGAAAAATTTGAACTTGCATTACTTAAATAGTATGATGTACAAGATTATACTATATTTTTTTATAATCATTTTCAGTGCTGGTAATGATGTCCTATTTGTATTTATGGTTATTATGTATTAATATATACGGCTTCCGTGCAACACATACGGATTAGTGCTAGTTAATAATTAATATACAAATTGGAAAATCATGTTCTTGGAGGATGGGTCTACATATGAAGATATCAATAAAGATTTTAAATTATGGAGCAGTTAATTCCCCAATATGGAAAAATGTAGAATTATTTCTTAGTGAAATTTGTTGCAATAGAGTCTTGTAAAGTTTAATTTGGTCAACATAAATGAAAAATTTCTAATACTAAAGGAGTATAGAACACTCAATACTCATGGCCAATGAGAAATAAGATAAATGAAAAATGAGGATCATAATTAATCAAAAAAATGGCTCCCTTTATCTACTTGTTAATGTCACATTGGTTAAGAGCATTGAATTCAATGTATCTAGTACTAGAAATGCTTTCCAACACTGAATATTATATAACACGGGAATAATACATTCCCAATATTGGAATTGTATTAAAGTACCAGTGCTGACGTGGCACGTTTTAACGCTGCCACGCAGCAATAGGGAGGCTGATAAATGAACTCTGCTGTCACATGACAATAATGTACTACCGCCACATTAAGTACTAAAATTTTAACAAAATTTTAGTGTTGGGAATATATTATTTTTGTTACCCAAGTACAATGTGTCATCAATTTGAGTTAGAACTTTGGTCAAATGTGTCATACTCCGGAAATAGATATTTGCAATATAATTAGTTGCTCAACATCATTTCTAATTGAATGAGAGATTATAGTAAGAAAATTTGAGACCTTTCGACTGAAATAGAATTTGGTAATTGAGTATGGAAAAAAAGGATAATACTAGAGTATCATAGCATTCGATATAATTGATAATATATATTAGTAAAATTCTTATATTACTATTAATGAATTATTGTATTGATAATCAGGGCCAGACCTTTTACGAGGCCCAAGAGGCATCTGCCTCAGGGCCCAAAATTTTGAGGTTTTTTTGGGGCCCAAAAGTTGACAAAATTTGGTATATGTACGTTCTTCGTAAAACATGTTAATAAGTGGCTTGGTGGTGCAGTGGCTCGTATGTAGTGTTGTGTTACTTTCTTACCAGATTCGAATCTCCAATTGCGCATTATATCTTCCTTTATTTTTTTTTTCCAACTAAGCCATAAGCCATAAATGGGCCGGTGGCACACTGCACAAGTCCAATTGGTAGGATAACAATTGGTCAATTGCACTTTATAATCATTATCCAATTCTAATTAAAACCTACACAAATCCAATGGCAATTTTGATTAGTATTCTACCCATCCCAAACGACTAGAATATAGACGGCACTGTAGACATTAAAAAATTTTAAATAAGATTCCTTTGGGCCAATTTGATTTTAATTAGCTCATTAAGTCTATTGGACCAGGTCAATTTTAATTAATTGACCCATTAAACCAATTAAAATCCTAATGTTTATTTAAAGTCCAAATTCAATTTAAAAGCCCATGTGACACATCCTACTTTTCTTAATTTTTACTTGATTTTAGTTAAATATAATCAAAATATTATATTTATATAAATCATTTAAATAGGTTAAGATAATCAGTAGACTTTTCAAAAGAATTATTCAAATTAATCGGATAATTCTTAAGTGGTTAAAAGGCTATCCAAATTCGCCTATAAATAGGCCACTAACCCTAATGCAGAGACCCCAACAAGGGGAGCAAGGAGTCAAGAGGCGAAGAGCTGCAGAAGTTCAGAGCCAAACACAAGAAAAAGAAAGGAGAAGAAGAGCACAAACACTCTTCAGTTCTCCAAAATCAAGTTAAAGTCAAGAAGGAAGGAAGAAGAAGAGATATAAATATCTCTTCAGTTCTTCGAATCCACGACAAAGCCGGCCGCATCAAGCTAAAGCCAAAATCAACGTCGGGAGATAAAGCTCTTCTACGAAGACAAATTCAAAGTCGAAGAACCAAAACAAAGCTCTTCAACGAATCCACTCCGTCAGCAATCAAGTCCTTTTGGAGCGTAGGATCAAGCCACGTGGCCCCTCGTCTCCAACTGCAGATCGTTAATCAGAGGATAGCTCAAGTCAAGGGAATTACTCCACATCAAATCATTCAAATTCAATTTGTAACAACTTTTAATTGTATTATTTTAATACAATAGAGAAATTTGTTCGTTACAGGCACCATTCCTTTTGTCTTTCTTCTTCAATTCACATGAAAAAGATAAAAATTCGCGCGCCATAACCTTTGATCTTTATTATCCTTCAAATTTTTGAAGATTATTAAGGTTCGTTGGTATTTTTATTTGATATTACAATTTATATATTTCATATTTGAAGAATAAAAGGTTATAGTAACTTTTTTATTCCATAAAAAATAATATTGTTTTATTTAAAATTTTAGTGTTTTATTTGTAGTCTAATTTAATTGAAGTTTTTCACTTCGACTTTAAATTTCTAATTCTCGGAGTTTTTGACTTCTTAAATTTAAGTTATAGTTTGCCTCCAAAACAACGAGACATGTGGCATTTAAGTAATTATTTAATGTAAAGTTCACTATAATATTTGTTATTTAATATTTTACATGTATTCTATAATTCTGTTAGTTTTGTTGTTATGACTTCTTAAATTTAAGTTATAGTTTGGAGGCCCATATTATATATTTGGACTCACGACTTTGAAATCTGAGGTACGGCACTATTGATAATTGAGATAAAATATATTAAAGTCATTTTATTCTATTATGACATTCTTTATAATATTTGAAATGTCACTATAGCGTAGTCGAAAAATAAATGACAAAATAAATTAAAATAAATTTATTTATTAATTGTTTTATATTTTGCAAAATCTTTATGTCGTTTAAAAATTAAATTTAATATTAAAATCAAATTCTAAAATTTGTTTCTATTCCCAAGTAAAGTGTACATCTTGCAAATATGTTTCATTTGACCCCGGACCTTTTGGAATAGATGTATCTCTTCATTCACAATTTTCGAATTTCTATAAACAGTTAGTCCAGAATATTAATCAATCTCTGACTTCATCCGCATGTTATAATTCGTTGCATTTTTGAAATTCTGCCTCCATCCGTGAAGACCTTTTGCTTTGTACAAATTATCTTCCCAATTCTTCTAGCAAAGCAATTCAATCCACATAATAATTTCTTAGGCAAATCCAAAAACTTCATAATAAAGATCCTTCAACAAATTGGAAGTTTCAATATTAATCACTACCTTGAAGAACGTTGTAATTGGAAGAGGCATCACTGCCACAGCTATTCCGCCATTTTTTAAGATATGTCATATGGGGACGTAGGAAGTCGTCAAACTTGCAAACCAAAAGGATCTTTCATTTGTTGGGAAAAAAAAAAGTTCAAGAGGACCTGTAAGATATGTGATCTTGTTAATTTAAAAAATAAATAAATAATTTGCTGTCCAATAGTGTGCTGGTGCTCATCAATCATCATTAGTGCATTGTTCTTTTCGAAAATATCTAATTTTATAATGCAATGACCTACGATCGCTTAGCTCACAACCTCATATTTCTCAATTGAAGCATATGTTCTTAAACTCTTATGTAGAGCTGAGTATTGTTGATCCATCGGATTCAAATAATCTAACGAATATTTGATTAGTAAACGTATAAAGTACTTGTATCACAACATTTGAATTCTATTTCAAACTTTGTATCAAATACAAAGTAAGAAAATTTCAGCAGAAAATATTTTTCATTTCCACCCTATTCTATGTAATCAAACACACTGCAAGTTCTTTTTGAATCTAATTAAAAAATTACTATAGTATGTACTAATGTTATATTGAAATTCGATAGGACATGCAGAAAATTCTTTATTAGAATTTAGAAAATATAAAATCAGTTTAAAAATGAGATAAAGTAAAAAAAATAGTAGAATAATATAACTATATTATACTCACTCCATCACAATTATATAGGCTTTTATTCTTTTATGGGATGTCCCAATTATATAGTCCCTTTCGGATTTATTTACAATGATACTCCCAATTTAATTTGCAAAGTTTAAAGTCTTTTTATAGTTCCAATAATTTTTTATTTATTAATAAGGGTAAAGTGGAAAAATTATTTGTATTATTGATCTTTTCCATACAAGTCTTAATATGTGTGAAAAGTCAAAAAACCCTATATAATTGGGACGGATGGACTATTATATTATAATGGAGCGGATTGGCTTATATCGATATTTGTCCGGTTGCTTAGCTGATTATTAGAATCCAATCCAATGACAACATTATTCTTACCTGGCTATTAATTAATATTACAACACATTAAGATCCAAAGTGAACGCGATCGACAAAATTAATTCGTATTATTATCATTTTGTAATCCTTGCTGATCAATTTCCTTTCACCACTAGTCATTATATTACTGCATGTATGAATCAAATATTACTAATTAATAATTTTTCAATGAATATTGAAATTTGTATTTTGGGTTCTATGTGATCGGTTGTTCTGATCTTCATAATTCATGATTTGATTCTATAAAAAATTAAAAATAATGAAAACTTATTCCTTATTTACTATCAAAGCTAATAAATAATGTTACAATTTTGGATCATCTGTTGTTATTTCGGGTTTTGTTTGATTGAATTTTTACACTTCAAGGTAAATTTAATATTTCAAAATTTTCAAGGCATCTTGAGCTTTAAATATTCAATTGGAGACAACCACCTCCAATGCAATTGTGAATTGCATGATGTAGTGAATGAGAAAGATATAGAGAAAATGATTATTTTAATTGAAAAGAAAATGAATGAATGAAATGAAATGTAGGGAAAAAAGAGGGAAAAGTAAAAAAGTACGAGAGATGTAGAAAGAAATTTAAAAATAATAATAAAATAATAGTGTAAGAATTCTAGATTGGTGTTGGAATATAGACATGGCACAAGAATTTTTTTTTTTGAATGGTACATTGCAAGCTAGACATATTACATCAGAATACATCATTAAATCATTTGAAGCACAATCCATTCCAAACTCGATTTGAGGCTCGCGGAGAACGAATCTGGGGATACATCCCAGTGCTCCATAACTACCATATGACAATGAAAGGAAAGAACCAAACAAACCACCACATAAGGGTGGACAAACCACAAACACAAATATAACATTATTAATGATTTTACAGAGTTTCGAACTTTAGACCTCCTGCTAGTTAGGGGCGGTTTTGACCATCAGGCTAATCCTGATGGTTACATGGCACGAGAATTTATAAAGAAAAAGTGGAAAAAAAATAGAGTAAATGAGTGAAAAATAATTTTAAAAAATTGAAAAATTGAAAACATGTGGGACCATCTCCCAGTGCTTCTTCCTATCTCTCTAAAATCCTTTTTTGGCAATTCACCATTGCATTGGAGATGGCCTAAAGAGATAGCATTGCAGCCAACATCCACTCAGCAACACTATTATATATATATAGCTTATATTTTTTTTGTGTGAAAGTCCCATCAACATTAACATGAAGTATTTCACCATGCTTGTTATTCTTCTATTTCTTGCTCTTGTAATTTATGGAGGTACGGAACCTTATATTCATAGCGTATAATTTCAAGTAACGATTACAGTGTATCAGGAATCCAAATCTAATGTTTTATCTCACACACATACACACACATATGTGTGTGTGTTTTATTAATTATCCATTCAAACTAGGGGCATAGCTAGGAGCCCAATGTAAGGGGATATAAGGGTGTGGTATGGTTTGAACATTGGTCACACGTTGGGGATTTGAAAATCTTAATCACCGCGCTGCATTCGATTCACGTGCAATCAGAAATTTTAGAAAAGAGAAAATATAATATAGCTTATCGAAAAACTTGTACAATAACATAAGTTGTGCCATGTAACTCCGATTTTATTAAAATTAGGATATACTACTACGATTTGATATGGATTATCGAAAAAATAGATTATAAGTATATGATTGAGAAGTTGAGAAGATGCATTACGAAATAAAGAAAGTAATTATCAAATTAATATATGAACAATTGAAAATAATGAGAGAAAAAAAAAGTGATTTCAATTTAGTTGTATAAAAAAAGCCCTTAATGTTATTATGAAATGATAATAAAACTATAAAAGCGTTCCGTATTAAGATATTATTATAGCAATACTTGTAAATTGAGATATTTGGTGACTAAAACTGTTGATTAATAATATCCATATGTCAAGTGCAATATAGTCTTAATTTTTTTTTTTAATAAAGAATTAGAACCTGATGTTGGAACCTTGTTGATCGATGATTAACAATTGCATGATGAGATATAGTGTTGGGGAATTAGGATGCTACTAATTCCGCCCAAGATCAGTGGGACATAAAAAAATATATGCGACTGAGAAAATAATGGATACTAAAATAAGTACAAAATAAAACACCGAGATTTAACGTGGTTCGGCCAAACTGCCTACGTCCACGGACCCACACCAATATATTTCACTATCTCAAAAGGAGGAGTACAAAAATACTACACTGTATTTTCTCTGACTACACAAAGGTTTTATCACTCTACTCACTTTTATCCCTCGTGTATAGCTTCTACACTGAAACTCTTTCTCTACACAAGATCTCTCTATTTTTTTCTACACAATGGCTATTGTGTTTTGGTGTTGATTGTGGTGTATTTGAGGGTGCAAAATGTGCCTTAATTTATAGGCAAACTTGAGGGATAAGAGTGGAAGGAAAAATTGGGACAACATCCATCTAATCCTCCCAAATTCGTGGCTTCATCTTACATGCATTGACAAAGGAAAAATCTCCAACCATTTCATGCACCTAATCCATCCACCTAATACATTAATCCACTAACAATCTCCCACTTGAAGACTGATTTCAATCTGTCTTCACAATCTGGTTTCACCTGAGGACATCTCATTTTGTAGCTTCGTGAAAAATATGATGTGGGTCACCACCTCTGTCTTCATTGTAGAAGACCAACTGAAGCTGAGCATAGCTCCAGTTTCTCCTTGGTTACTGTCTTCGTCATCATGTCGGTTGGATTCTTGCTGCCTTGAATCTTTTCAAGCTTCAACACTCCATCTTCCAAAAGTGATCTGATGAAGTGATAACGGAGTCCAATATACTTGGTTCTTGAATGAAATGCCGAATTTTTTGCCAGATGTATCGCACTCTGACTGTCACTATGCAAGACATTTTTCTCATGGTTGAAACCCAATTCTGCCAACAAACCTTGTAACCATATCATCTCTTTGCTAGCCTCGGTTACTGCCATGTACTCTGCTTCTGTAGTTGATAACGCAACAATCTTCTGTATCTGCGAAATCCAACTAACTGCAGTAGCACCAACTGTGAAGACATAACCTGTAGTGCTTCTCCTGCGATCTACCTCGCCAGCAAAATCTGCATCTACAAAACCTCGTAGTGTCACCTCGCCTCGTCTAAAGCATAAGCATTTATCAGTAGTTCCCCGTAGATATCTCAATATCCACTTTAGTGCATCCTAATGCTGCTTTCCAGGATTTGCCATATATCTGCTCACAACTCCTACTGCATGAGTAATATCTGGTCTGGTACAAACCATGGCATACATCAAACTTCCAATGGCTGAGGCATTTGGAATTTTAGCCATGAAGTTTCTCTCCTCTTCTGTCTTAGGAGACTGGTCATTGGATAGACGGAAATGATTCGCAAATGGCGTGCTGACTGGCTTTGCACTGCTCATGTTGAACCTTTGCAGGATTTGATCAACATACTTGGCCTGTGACAACTGCAAAACACCCTTTTGCTTGTCTCTACAAATTCTCATCCCTAGAATTTGCTTTGCTTCACCCAAGTCCTTCATTTCGAATTCCACCTATAGTTGCTTCTTCAACTTCTTGATCTCGTCCATGTCCGAGCCGGCTACTAACATGTCATCGACATAAAGTAGTAAAATGATATAGCTGGACTCGAACCGCCTGAAGTAGCAACAATGGTCAGCATTACACTTCATATAGACATTTTTCTGCATAAATCCGTCAAACTTCTCGTGCCACTGTCTAGGCGCTTGCTTTAAGCCGTATAGGCTCTTCTTCAATTTGCATACCAGCTTCTCTTTTCCTTTCACCGAGAAGCCTTCTGGTTGCTGCATATATATTTCCTCCTCTAAGTCACCATGGAGGAAAGCAGTTTTCACGTCTAACTGCTCCAAGTGCAAGCCCTCCGCTGCAACAATGCTCAACACTGATCGAATTATTGTCAGCTTCACAATTGGCGAAAATATCTCTATATAGTCAATTCCTTCTTTCTGCTGGAAACCTTTGACTACCAATCTCGCCTTGTATCTTTTCGAACCATCATGTTCTTCTTTGATTCTGTACACCCATTTATTGTTGAGAGCTTTCTTCCCTCTGAGCAACTCAGCTAGTTCCCACGTCTGGTTGGAGATAAGAGATTTTATCTCGTCTTTCATTGCAAGCTCCTATTTAACAGAATCTCCCACCTGACATGCCTCGTCATAGCATTCAGGTTCACCGGCGTCAGTCAGCAACATGTAGTTCATATACTGATTCGGAACATCAGGTCGACTTGACCTCCTCACAATGGGAATTGAGTGAGGCTGTGGTGAATCGACCTCAGACGAGGCTCCTCGTCTGCGGACTCTCATCTTTCGCCGACATAACGCTCGAGTATCATGGAACATATGTTGGATAAATCGTTTGTTGTGTCATTGGGCTGAACTTCATTTCTGTCTTTGTACATCACCTTTTCATTGAATATGACATCCCGGCTTCTGATGAGCTTTTTGTTCTGGTCATCCCAAAAGCGGTACCCGAACTCGTCTCCACCATATCCAACGAAAGTACACTTTAGTGATTTGGAGTCTAACTTACTCCTGGCATTGTCCCTAATGTGCACGTCCGAGACACAACCGAATACTTTCAAATGAGAAAGTTTCACTTCTTTCCCGCTCCAAACTTCTTCCGGTATCCTGTACTCCAATGGTACCGACGGTCCACGATTAAATAGGTATGCCGCCAGATTGACACGCCCAAAGCTTTTTGGCAGCCCGCATGTATTTTCATGCTTCGGCTCTTTCACAATGTTCGATTCATGCGTTCTGCAACTCCATTCTGTTGTGGTGTTCCTGGCAACGTTCTCTCCAACTTGATGCCATTTTGGTAACAAAATTTCTTGAACGCCAAATTTTCGTACTCTCCACCATTGTCAGATCTCAACTTCTTTACTCGCAAACCAGTTTTATTTTCCACCATGGCCTCCACTTCTTGAACGCCTCGAACACATCGAATTTGTGTCTCAAGAAGTAAACCCACACCTTTCTCGAGTGGTCATCAATGAAAGTCACGAAGTATGACTTTCCGCTAATCGATGAAAGCTGGTTGGACCCCACACATCCGTGTGGACAAGTTCAAGCTTCTCTTTCTTTAGAGTTCGCCACTTGTACTTTGAAACTCATCCGTTTCGCTTCCCGAAAATACAACTTTCGCAAAAGTCTAAATCAATAGACTGAAGCCCTGGTAGTTTCCCTTTTGCATGCATGTACTTGAACCCTTTCTGGCTCATATGCCCAAGTCTTTGGTGCCACAGGTTCGCATCCTTGCTATCAGCAACCGCAATTGTCATACACGCATTCGCCGTCGTGTATAGGGTGCCACTATCCTTGCCACGTGCGATTATCATGGCCCCTTTGGTGATTTTCCAATTATCACCAGAGAAGTTTGTGTCATATCCTTCTCTCGACAATTGTTTGACGGAGATCAAATTTTTCCTCAATTCTGGAATATGTCTCACGTCCTTCAATTTCCATACAGATCCATTGACATTGATCTGTACTTCTCCTATGCCCACCACGCTACAAGGATGATCGTCTCCGAGATATACTTCTCCGAAATTTCCCGACACATAATTTGCAAAAAAGTGTCGATTTGCGGTGGCATGGAACGATGCTCCAGAGTCTATTACCCAATAGTCGGCTTTCGTCTCCATGGAGCATATCAAAGCATCACGTGCTTCTTCGGTCACGACATTGACCTCGGTCTTGTTCTCCGTTTCCTTTGGAGCTGCTCTACACTGATTTTTGTAGTGTCCAACCTGATCGCAATTCCAACATTGAACAGACTTTGACTTGTTGAAATTTCTGTGATTTTTGGATCTCGGTCTGCCATTCCTCGACTTGCTCCGTCCACGCCCATGCTCTCTGTTTGAACTTCTGCCTCTGCTATCTACATTGAAAGCGGCCCCGGAAGTTGAAGCTGCATCTGACTGTCTCCGGATCTCCTCGGTCAAGATCATGCTCACAACGTCATCGAACTTCAATTTCGACTTACTCGCCGGCTGGCGATGGTCGTGGCTCGTGCCATTCGGCTCTCAGCAATCGCCCAAAAATTAATAGAGCTCGAACTTCATCACTAAAAGTGATTTCCACCGTGATCAATTGGTCTACTACCTCATTGAATTCGTTGAGGTGTTCTCCAAATCTTTCGCTTTCCATCATCTTCATATTGAACAATTTCTTGATCAAATGAACTTTATTTCTTTATGCAATTTGTTCATACATACTGGATAGAGCTGCCATGAGAGACGCCGTTGTCTTCTCATTTTTAATGTTGAAAGCGACCGACTTTGATAGGGTCAATCTAATTGCGCCGAGTGCTTTTCGATCAAGCACCTCCCACTCGTCGTCTTTCTCGCCTTCTAGCTTTTCTTTCAACGGCTTGTATAGGTCCTTCTGATACAAATAGTCCTCCATTTGCATTTTCCAATATCCAAAATTTTTTTCATCAAATTTATCAATTTTGGAAATTCTCTCGTCTGTCGCCATTACTCCCACTCGAACAACATGTGATTTTTCGAGAAATCGTTTCTGATGTGGAAGATCAGTCTACGCTGCAACCACAGAGCATACTAAGAATTTCAAGAGATATCACAAATAAAGCTCTGATACCAGTTGTTGGGGAATTAGGACGCTACTAATTCCGCCCAAGATCAGTGGGACATAAAAAAATATATGCGACTGAGAAAATAATCGACACTAAAATAAGCACAAAATAAAACACCGAGATTTAACGTGGTTCGGCCAAACTGCCTACGTCCGCGGACCCACACCAATATATTTCACTATCTCAAAAGGAGGAGTACAAAAATACTACACTGTATTTTCTCTGCCTACACAAAGGTTTTATCACTCTACTCACTTTTATCCCTCGTGTATAGCTTCTACACTGAAACTCTTTCTCTACACAAGATCTCTCTATTTTTTTTTCTACAGAATGGCTATTGTGTTTTGGTGTTGATTGTGGTGTATTTGAGGGTGCAAAATGTGCCTTAATTTATAGGCAAACTTGAGGGATAAGAGTGGAAGGAAAAATTGGGACAACATCCATCTAATCCTCCCAAATTCGTGGCTTCATCTTACATGCATTGACAAAGGAAAAATCTCCAACCATTTCATGCACCTAATCCATCCACCTAACACATTAATCCACTAACATATAGTGCTACAACCTTGATCATCGACTATAGAATTCGCCACCAAGAATTCATTTTTGCAATAATTATAATTTTTTTTCCTTTGAATAGGCAATAATTATAAGTTTTAAATAAACTCTTCAGGGGAAATTGATGACGATAAAATCAATTTAAGAACAAGTAAATATTTGATTTATTTCTATCATGGTTCATTACTATCGCGAAATAAATATTAATTAATCTTTTGGTGAATATTACAAATTCTATTATGCATTGTATGCAATTGATTGCTCTAATGTTTGCAATTCGTGATTATATTCTAAAACTACATATTAAATACTGTTATGAATAATAATTGAAGAATAATTATTAGGTGTTATGAATAATTGAGAATAATTTGGTGGTTATGAATTATGAGGAATAATTTGGTGGTTATGAATTATGAGGAATAATTTGGTGGAGGAATAATTTGGTGGAGGAATAATTTGGTAAAAGATGTAATTATTATATGTGAATGACTATTATACCCTTGATGAAATTATGTAATTACGATTGTGCCATTCGAAGTTTTCCTATAAATAGGGCTTCAGTTATTAATGAAATACATTCCTGAGAAATCCTTAGAATTCATTCTCTCTAAATTCTCTCTATTGTTTCTATACTTTTATAACACGTTATCAGCACGAGTCTCTAACCCTTTGAGTAATATGAAAGAAGTATGCTCTACAGTTGTATCTTATAGATGATCTTCTGTATCAGAAACTGGATTATTACGAATGAATTAATTCATCCACATCAATCCTAAATAACTCTCTCTTTGCAAATACATCATTGAAACTTCCCTTTTGTTCATATTCCTCTCCCACAATTTCTCATTCTACACAACCTGCTTGGAGATGTCTGAAATCCCAAAATTGGAAGAATGGAGTCCAAAGAATTTTCCGATCACGTAAATGGATTGCAAGTAAATTTCATCCATGGAATAATTAGAGAAAGGAAAAAAGGTAAATCATACGATTTTATAATATAATAATACATTAAACTATAATATTCGTTTTCTCGAGATATAAGGAGCATACGTTATCAAAATCAAATTTTCTCGACTCCATTATACTCGATTTAACGAGAGCTTCGATTTGACACAAACATTGATAGGGTAATAACTCGTTTTGAAATATGTTATTATCAAACTTTCAAAATTTACAAATCAGTACACCAACTTTTGAAAAAGTTACAAAATAGTCATTGAATATTTTGATATTGATAAATTGAAGTAGAAAGGAGATAATTTTCCAATCGTAAAACATTGATAAAATATTTTTGACAATTTTACCTTTGCGAATTGGAATGGACAATTTTACCCTTAGGGTAAAACCGACCTAATTTTGACGACAGTGAAAAATGGATAGAATATTCATGAAGAAATTCTAAATCCATTGATTATATAAAATGGCTTGAAATCCATTTGAGTTAAAAGATCGAAATATTAATGTAACTCTCGAAGAGTTCAATTACATAATGTACTTATTCTAGAAAGATAAGAGTGCTTTTGTAGAAGTAATGAGTATTTGTTCTAGAAGAACAAATCTGCTCCCGTAGAAGCAGTTCAATATTTAATTCTCGCACTTTATTTACTGCAATTTAATTACTGCAATACCTCCTACTTGATGATGGGTTCAACCATCACTAAACGGAAGGTTTTATATATTTCTGCACTTTATATGCTAAGTGATGGGTAATACCTTCTACTAAGCATATCCTACTCCTGAAGAAGTAGTTAAATATTATGCAATTTAATTGTTGCTATTTAAATTCCGTAAATTTATATTTATTGCAATCATTCCCATACGGTAGGTTCGACCACCTATTGGAAGAAATTTAATTTCTGCAATTTAAATTTACGCACTTTAGATTTCGCATATATTTCCAATGTGGTGGGTAATACCACACGATTGGTGTGCATATTTTTTTCAATGTGGTGGGTTATGCTACACGATTGGTTATAACGAATCCTACTCCAGAAGAAGTAGTTGATCAAATATTCTAATCATACTCTCGAAGAAGTAGACGATGAGAATAAAATTACTTCTTCATATATACCGAATATGAATGGAGAAAATTGAGCAAGTGGTATTTGAAGTTACCATTGGATAAATAGACGAAAGTAAAATGCTGAATAGATCCCATGTTGATAAATCAAAGAAAATATATCGCATGGAAAGCTTATATGAAGTAATCTTATCGATGATATGAGATTGTATTAATATGAGAATAAAATGCTCTTGAAGAAGCATAATCACTAGATTTCTGTATTTGAATAAAGCCAATATGATATTATTATTACTCCAGAAGAAGTACAAAACAGCCGAAGTGGAACATATTGAGAATATCAAATATGGCAATAAACACTCGAAAATATAGAAATACGAAAAGAAAATATATATTGAACCCATAAATGAGGGATGCGTCTCGAGAGTATAAATACTCCGTAACTCTGCCACCCCGAACATTCGGGGGTTCATAATGAAAGATCCAAAGGATCTCTTTTTCGCTTGACACCGATGATCTGTGACCGATGGGTTTCAGCTTCCACAGATTTTTGAACATATGATTGAATCTTGATGAGTAGATCAGCAACTGTATTAGCAGAAACAAGTATATTTCTCGCTGAACGAGAAATAAATTTATGTTCTACACCCTGATCTAGAAATGCTAGCAAACCATCGAAGAAATAATTAATATTTAACAAACCTATGGGTTTGGTATGAAAATTCCACTGTGCAAATGACGCTATATTGAATATTTCCTCCAGCGTGTTATAGCCGCCTGGAAGAACAATAAAAGCATCACTATTGCTCATCATGTACATCAGGCAGTCATGGATGGATTGTGTTTGTAGCATCAATCCAGTTGGACTAATGACATTTCTAACTCCAATTCGATGAAAAGGTATTATACTTGACACTCTTATCCCCCATAATTGTGCGGCCATCATAAGACTCCTTAATAGTTTGTTATTAGTCCCTCCATATAGTATATTGATATTTTGTTTCCCTAACTCCCTTACAAGTTGATCTGCCATATCCACATATTGGATATGACCTACTAGTCTGGAGCCACCAAGAACACATATAGTTTTTACCTGGCGAGGTAAAGATTGACTTACATGAGATGATTCTAATATCTCCATCTCCATCTCCACCTCTATCTCTCTCTTTCAACGAATGAATGATAGATATATGAATTCCTCTATTTAAAGATAAATTTTCAAATCAATAATTGATTGTACTATTTACTTTTTGAAAAATATGAAAGAGAAAATGGTAGAAAAATTTTAGTGAAATGACATATACCTGTCGGTGATTGAAAAATAATATATATATATATATATACATATATATATCTTAAAATCGAAAAACAATATTTACAATTACAAGAAAAACATTGATCTTCGTTATTACACCGAGCTTCCTTATATTAATATGAGAAAATTATTATACTAAAATTTTCTACTAAATTTACAAACAGGATCTTCTAAAGTAAGTTTTTCAAGACTGTAACGCGTTTGTTGATCTTTGAATTTGGCCCATAAGGCCATTAGCTCACCTTAATGCGTGTCCACTAGGATGTGTCTCAAGAGCTCGTTGAATATCATCCAAAGGCTCCTTACTCAATCAATCCTTAATGAATGCTATTTTATCTTCTCGATTTACGGACAAGTACCTGATTTACATCGAGTGTCACATGTCCATCGAGCACACTTGTAGCATCCTCCTAATCTTTTTGCTCTCCGTTTCTTTGAAAAACTACTTTTACCCATACCAGGCATGTATTTAGAAGGAATTGAAACCTCACCAGATAATCGAACCTTTGCTTCAATCAAGCATCGGATATCTTGTGGGATACCCTTATTCATTAGCATCCTTAATCTTTCCAGCCTACATCGATAAATCCTTTTTAGGATTTTGATCGGTAGTGATGGATAGTATTTCCGAAGATTTGAGAGCATATGATCCATTATAATGTATAGACCCTTGTTAGGATGAATTTTGCAATAATTTTGATGATTTATTTATAGAATAATACGACGCGTATGAAATAAGACTCGATTTTAAATAAATAATATGAAGCGTAAGAGCTACGATTTCGAATTAAATAATAGCCGGATGTTATGCGTATGGGTCAGAACTCTGTTTGAACAAGAGTAGACAATAATGTCACTAAAAGGTGATGGAATATGTCGGTGAATTGTTTCTATGATAAATCATATTGAGCACTATACAGATACTAGTGAAATCGATATAAGAATTTACTGAACTAGAAGTTCAATAATACTCGTTTGCAAAACCGGATTGACCATCCCGGTTTAAATAATTATTGAAATCAATATTTCAAGTGAAGAATTAAAGGAATTCTTCAATGATTGTTCTCGATAAATGATGAAATCATTACTAGCCAATATTGGGAATAAATCCCAAATATATCACGGAATAAAGGATGAGAAGTATGGGCCCACTCATCCTCCATGTGGACTACTAGATATTATGATATGGATCCACTAGATAGTCACATGTGTATATGATTCGTAATTTGAAATTTACGAAATATTTGCTTACGGTATGAGCTTGATTTTCAGATTTAATGATAAAGCTAGTAAATGTATATCCCAATACTTGAATAAATCCCTGAAGGATTTGAGTATGCGCATACAAGTGGGATATTATATGGCAAATTATTTAAAGTCCTCAAATAAATTGCCGATATCGAGAATAGAATGCAAACGGTCTAAATTCCCATATTAAAGCTGAATGATGAGAACATATATGATTAAAATCATACCAACTGTATGAGTTTTGGTGTTCTAAATTTTCTCAGCATGAGGGGGAGTATTAAAGGTTGAAAATAAATGCATCATGTTATATCCTCGAAATTGAAATACGAACTTGAAGTTCAAAGATGCATGAAAGGCTATGAACAATCACATATATCAGCTACGATGCTTTGATAAGTTAGCGCGCCAGAAGCGTTGATATTTCCCCAAACATATATAACAAAGCAAATTATAAAAGATGGTCTTAATAATGGAGGCATATGCTCTTGAAGAGTATATAGACATAACTATATTGTGTAATCCTACAAGAGGATTGATAATGAGATATCTCGATAAGTTATGTTGATATGGGGAAAGAAATGAAATTGAAAAGTGTCGACACGATATGAAAATGTAGCGCTACATATGATCAATGATAATGAAAATATTGAGATATATGGAAGATGATAAATGGTGAATGTGAAATCCTTAACTTATGAGATGATGAGATGATGATGACTAGTGCTCAAGTTTAAAGATAAGCATGGTGGTCATTATATGTTGCATGCTCATGAAAGTTAAATTACCGATCGTGTGTGTAGTACCGAAAAGGAAATTAAAGGATCGGATGAGCTAAGCTCGTGTTTATGAGTACCCTAAAGGGTGAGCTAAACCCCTGGGAATGAAATAACCTATTAAATGAGTATTAAATGTTAAATGATATATTTTAAATGTTAGTTAGTTATGAAGGTTTACTTATATGTTTACATGTTTTTACGATGAATTTATATGCTTTAAATTTTGTGTTTGGAGACATATGTTCATGGTGAATGTTTTGTAGTTGTGTAAGAAAATTGATGCACTTTAAATGAACGAAGAGTATAAAACCAATGTATATGATACTCATACAAATGTATGAAAGATTTTTGAAATGCTTAAAAGATACTTGTATAAAATACGCGTTGCACTCTTTTTCCCTTAGTGAGGTTTTATCCCATTGGGTTTTCCTAGCAAGGTTTTTAATGAGGCAACTTTAAAGGCGTATTCACATGAATAATGTACTCTTTTTCCTTCATTAGGGTTTTTCCCACTTTGGGTTTTTCCTAATAAGGTTTTAACGAGGCATATTCATGGTATATTGAGAACGATAGGAGAAATTGATCTGATGTATCTATTGGATCAAGTTATAATGGAGCTAATGCTTTAGATCCAAACGATGATCATATCATTTACCAGAAGTAAAGATATCAGTTCTCAAGATATGAAATCAAACGGAGCAGCAAATTGTACTCTTTTTCCTTCGATCAAGTTTTTCCCACTGGGTTTTCTTGACAAGGTTTTAACGAGGCAAAGACGTGAATACTCATATCTTCGATAGACATCGTGGGAGCAATGTTTTGATGAAGCAAGATATAACCACTCCAAGCTATCCCGCAATCGGTTTGGAAGTTTTTTCCTCTTTGGGTTTTTCTCCAAACAGTCCGTAAGACATTTGTATTAATAGTCATTCAAGGGGGAGTGTTATGAATAATAATTGAAGAATAATTATTAGGTGTTATGAATAATTGAGAATAATTTGGTGGTTATGAATTATGAGGAATAATTTGGTGGTTATGAATTATGAGGAATAATTTGGTGGAGGAATAATTTGGTGGAGGAATAATTTGGTAAAAGATGTAATTATTATATGTGAATGACTATTATACCCTTGATGAAATTATGTAATTACGATTGTGCCATTCGAAGTTTTCCTATAAATAGGGCTTCAGTTATTAATGAAATACATTCCTGAGAAATCCTTAGAATTCATTCTCTCTAAATTCTCTCTATTGTTTCTATACTTTTATAACAAATACTAGTGAATCTTATACCTAATTAATTTTATCATTAATGTTAGTAACATAGTACTATAATTTTAGGTACAACTTTTTCGTTCTTTCAGAAGTCCTCCAATTAACCGTTGATGACACTTCTGACAAATTTTGAAATTTTGAAGGTGATTTAATTTGTGTTATAAACATTAAATCTGAGAATTAAAGAAATAGTTTAGAAAAATTAATTAACATTGATTCACCTTCCCTATATATTGCTTCTAGTTTTTCTTGAAAGTCACATATATATCAAATATTAAACATGAAACATTTCACCTTCCTTGGTATTCTTCTGTTTCTCGTTCTTCTAATTTGTGGAGGTATGTAATTTACATTCATATATATATTCATAATTCAAATAATAAGATTACAGTGCATTAGGGCTTAGGCCAACCACAAAAGAATGTTATTTATACACTCATTGACTATGAAAATCATGTTAGTAAAATTTTACTTAAATGTATTGTCCAATTAGAATTTTGATTTATCAGATATTTTCTATTTAGAATCTTAGTTTTCCCCATTAAATTTATATAATATAACATCTGATTATGCAGGTAGCAAGAAGGCTATGGCAAAACTTTGTTGTAAGGATATAGGTGTTGCTGACTGTAATGAAACCAATTGCCCAAAAGTTTGCAAGGACCGCAAAGTAGGCGAAGATCCAACTGGAGGTTGTACAACGAGTTACACTTGTGGTTGTGTGTATCAATGTTTACTCTCTGTGTCATCAGATTCAAAACTTTGTCTTCAGCAAAAAATAATTTAAAAGTAAAAGTTTTATATTAACTCATATTGAATAAAATGGAGATTTCAATTCCATGGAAGTTTTATAGATCTTGCTTTCCATATTGTATCTAAACTGGTGCCCTAAAGTAAAAAAATTAAGAAATAAATAATAAATATGGAAGTTAATTCTTCTTAGTATAATGTTTTGATCTAAATCATCAATTATGACTTTCAATTAAAACCTGAAAAGTGCAAAATTAAAGGACAATAATAATTAATAATTAATATATTATGACAAGTTGGAAAATCATGTCCTCAGCGGATATATAGCTCTATATGTGAAGATATGAATAAAGATTTTCAATTAGGCTTATTAGCACCATGATGATCCAATATTTTGGATCGTATGCACCAATGACCTATCATTTTTCCTTGGTATTTCGTTCTCAACCTAATGTTTTATTATGAGATCAAGACTTTTTAAACTAAAAAGACAATATTACTTTTTTATTTATATTATTTTTATTAAATTAAATCAAAACACTTACAATAAAATCCGTAACCTTTCAATAAGTACAAATTAGTCATCATCTATAATACGTTCTCCACCACACCACCACCACCACCACCACCACCCCAATGCCACTACCACCAACTCCAGCGAAATTGCAACAAGGCTCAAAACTAGATCTGGTGATTTTCGACCACCAAATCTGCTAGTGGTTCGAAAACTGATCTGGTGGTTGAAAACCACCAACAACTGGTGATTTTCGAACCATCGACACTGGTTGCTGGTGATTCGAAACCGCCAGGTCTTGCTGGTGGTTCGAACCACCAGCTTATTTGGTCAACCACCAAATCTATGTTTGAGCATCGCCGGAGTTGGTGGTGATGGCGTCGGGGTAGTGGAGAATGTGTTGTAGAAGAGAATTAATTTGTACTTATTGAAATGTCATATACTTGATTGTAAATATTTTTATTTAATTTAATAAAAATAATATAAATAAAAGCGTAATATTGTCTTTTTGACCGAAAAAGTCCCTAGCTCGTAATAAAACGTTAGATTGAGGACGAAAATATCAAGAAAAAACGTTAGGCCTTAGTGCATATCAGGCCAAAACGTTGGATTCTTATGGCTCTAGTAAGCCAAATTATGGATCAATTAATTCCCTATATGTAAAAATGTAGACTTATTTCTTAGTGAAATTTATTGCAATAAAGTCTTGTAAAGTTTAATTTGGTCAACATGGAGGAAAAATTTCTAATACTATAGGAGTATGAAACACTATTCAGAACTCCTGGCTAATGAGAAATAAGATAAACAGAAAATGAGGATCACAATTAACCAATTAAATGACTCCTATATCTACTTGTTAATATCCCATTAGTTGGGTGCATTGAATTCAATGCACTTGGAGTGTTAGATGCTTTCCAACATCGAGTACTATTTAAGATATGAATAATACATTTAGAATACTGAAATTTTATTAAAGTATAAATGCTGTCGTGGAGTATTTTTGTGCTGCTACGTAATAATAGGGGGCTGATAAAAGAATTTTGCTATCACATGACAACAAAGTACAACCGTCATATTAAGCGTTGAAACTTTAATAAAATTTCAGTGTTGGGAATGCATTAGCTTTGTTATCCAGGTACAATGTGTTATGACTGTTATCAATTTGAGTTGGAACTTTGGTCAAATGCGTCATACTCTGCAAATAGATATTTGCGCTATAATTAGTTGCTCAAAAATCATTTCTAATTGAATGAGAAATTATAGTAAAAAATTTTCGGACTTTTCTATTGAAATAGAATTTGGTAATTGAGTAGAAAAAAAACGACAGAATAAATTAAAATAAATTTGTTTCTTAATTGCTTTATATTTTGCAAAATCTTTATGTAGTTTAAAAATTAAATTTAATATTAAAATCAAATTCTAAGAGTTGCTTCTATTCCATTCAAAAAAGGAAAAAAAAAAAAGTTGCTTCTATTCGCAAGTAAAATGTACATCTTACAAATATGGTTCGACCAATCGACCCCGTACCTTTTGGAATAGATGCATCTCTTCATTCACAAGTCTCGAATTTCTATGAACAGTCAGTCCACCATTGTTCATGAATCATTATTAGCCCACTGTTCTTTTAAAAAATATCTAATTTTATAATGCAATCCCCTATTATTGTTTAGCTCACAATCTCATATTTCTCAATTGAAGCATAAGTTTTTAAACTCTTATGTAGAGTTGATTACTGTTGATCCCTCGGATTTAGATAATCCATCAAATATTTGATTAGTAAATTTATAAAGTACTTGTACCATAGTATTTGAATTCTATTTCCAACTTGTATCAAATGCAAAGTAAGAAAGTTTCAACGAAAAATATTTTTCATTTCCACCCAATTCCATGCAATCAAACACATCCTAAGTTCTTTTTGAATCTAATTAAACAATTTGTATAATATGTACTAACGTTATATTGAAATTCGATGGGATAGAAAATTCTTCATTAGAATTTAGAAAATATAAAATCAGTTTAAAAATGAGAAAAATTAAAAAATAATAGAATAATACAATTATTATATTATATTATATTATTATAACGGAGCGGATTGACCTATATCGATATATGTTCGAGTTGCTTAGCTGATTATTAGAATCCAATCAACTGACAACATTATTCGTATGTGGCAATTAATTAGTATATATTACAACACATTAAGATCCAAACTGAATGCGATCCACAAAATTAATTCGTATTATTATCTTTTTGTAATCCTTGCTGACCGATTTCCAATCACCACTAGTCATTACTGCATGCATGAACAAATACCACTAATTAATAATTTGATGAATATTAAACATTGTATTTTGTGTTCTATGTAATCTATTTTCAAAATTCATGACTTGATTCTATAAAAAATTAAAAATAATGAAAACTTATTCCTTATTTACTATCAAAACCAATAAATAATGTTACAAATTTGGGTCAACTTTGTGGTTATTTCGGTTTTTGTTTGATTTAATTTTCACACTTCAAATTAAATTTAATATTTCAAAATTTTAAAGGCGACTTGAGCTTTAAATGTTCAATTGGAGACAATAAAGAAATACTGCTTATATTTTTTTGTGTGAAAGTCCCATCAACATCAACATGAAGTATCGGGGATTGTTATTCTTCTATTTCTTGCTCTTGTAATCTATGGAGGTACGGAACCTTATATTCATAACGTATGATTTCAAGTAACGATTACAGTGCGTCAGGAAGCCAAGTCTAACGCTTTATCACACACATATATATATATATATATATATATATATATATATATATATATATGTTTTATTAATTGCCCGTTCAAATTAAAGACGTACCCAAGATTTTTCGTCACTATAGTCCAATGTAAGGGGATATAAGGGTCTGGTGTGGTTCGAACACTGGTCCCACGCCAGGGATTTGAAAATCTTAATCATTACGCTACAATCGATTCACGTGCGATTAGAAATTTTAAAAAAGAGAAAATATAATATAACTTATCAAATTCAAGAATGAATAATCAACCTGGCTTGTAATTTACAATATCAAACTAGTGAACCCACTCATTGTACCATTCTTCATTACTCATTCTAGTGCAAATCTAATTTCAACTTTTCAATGATAAATACACGAGTGCTTTAATAACAAATCTAATTTAGTTAAATTTGAAGATAATGAAATTTTCTTTGATGTTTTATCATTTTTTGATTATGTATATATTCAATAACTCTACCAAATTAAGGAATAACAAAAACAACAGAATATAAATCTACAATAAAATATAAATTTAAAGGATAGGGAATAAAGAGACACGTTAATTGTGTACAACACTCCTACACCTAGAGTCATAGTGAAAAAAAATTATGGGCCCCACTAGCCTTCCCACCATTTGGAGAGAGTATGCATTTATCTGACTCAACGTGTATACTATAAAAAAAATTTTAAAAAGAAAAAATTATGGTGGCGTGACACCACCAAAGGTCTCCACGTGGGCGTGGCACCACCGACAGAAAAATAATTTATATCTTGTTTTCATCTCAATCATAAATTATAATATTCATTATAAAAATTGAATAAACATGCTAAATTTAAGAACGATAAATATCACCGACAGAAAAAATTTCTAATACTCCAGGAGTATAGAACACTCAATATTCCCTATACTCCTGGTCAAAGAGAAATAAGACAAATAGAATATGAAGATCTCAATTCATCAATTAACTGGCGCTACAACTAACGATCGGTACGTAAAGACATAAATAGATAGTTACGTATTATGTAGTGATTAATTCTCCAAAAACAAATGCTTATTTTTATTTTTTATTTTTTGGCACAAGGTGGGAATTATAATGATGTCATAGTATCTCACACTCGGGTTAAATATCAATCAAAAATGTCTTTTATTAATTCCCTTCGACAAAAATTAGTACTTAAGCATTGAGGATGACACCCAATTGATAATAAAGATGGCACCATATTAAACTCGAACATCTCCAATAGAGTGAGAGTCGAACGAATTGAGGGGAAAAATACTCAAAATGAAAATGTTAGAAGGTTAAAAGATGATGAACCTGACGTCTATAGACAATAGGGACCTTTACACTTTTACCAGTTTTTAAGTTTAATATTTCAAAAAATCCAATCAAATAGACTTAACTACAAACACTAAGTATGTGATTGTACAGGATGATCGCCCAGTATGAATCTAAGCGATCGCCAAATAGTAATATGGACATTTTCTAGATTTCAACTGAGCAATCGCCCAGTTCAACACTAATGTGATTGGTAGTGACATTCCTTTTTTTTTTTTTTTTTTTGCCTTTTTTGAATAACATATTTTTTGGCTCAAAATTTAATCTTAATTTTAATGATAATATTAAATTATAAATTTAGGGAGATATGATAGTAATATTAATTTTTATTGATTGATTTAAATTAAAATGTTCGTATATCTTTATGCGAAAAGAATTTTTGAAATTATAATATGACGCAAGCGCGGACTGATGTATTTAATTAGGATCAAATTAATTCAATAACTTTAAATGTGGGTCAGCCTAAAAATATATAAAAATTTCAAATTGTAATTGTGTACGTAATTATTTAAGGAAGAACTAAAACTAATGTGAAAATGTATTACAACATCTGAACAAAATTATAGTTTCTCTGAATCCTCGCTCACTAGGCCTTTACACTCAAATTCTTTTCTTTGAACTCATTAGAACATGGCAGCACTGTCGAATTCACTTGTGATATCTAATTCGCTGGGTAATTCTTTTGAACTCTTTTAGTTTATTTATCTTGTCTCCGACATTCGCTTCATTGTTTGTGAAACGAGTTCGAAATTAGGCGAATTACAAATTTTTTATGTAGGCTTTCTTTCCCTGCTTAAAGATTCAATTTTCTGTTTTTTTTTTTTTTTAAACAATTTTTCTGTTTCTTAATTATTTGAGCTGTGAAATATTTGCTGTATATTTCTCGTTATATTGAATGAACCCTTTGCATCTAATTGTTGAATTTGGAGTAATGGCTGAGTTAGATGTTAAATCAATAGCTTGGGTTGTTATTTCCTACGATCAATGCTCTGGCGAACAATTCTTTTTGTTTGGTTTGGGGTTCAAATGGACTCAGTAAAATGGTTCTCTAGTTTTGATTATCTACCCACATGTGGGTATATGATAGTTTGCAAGTGATCCAAAGTGTAGTCCATACACTGATGTATATTACTTACAAACTGCCACATCGATGTGTGGGTCTTTTAATATATCTGTATGTGGATAGGTGATAAAAACCAAAGGTCCTGATATCAAAATAGTTGACATGTACTATAAACAATTTGAGAAAGAATAATGTAGTTTTGTTACCAAATGAAAATTTGTACAAGTTGAGATGCAATTTCAGTAATACTATTGATGTGATAGTCAAAATAGCAACAAGATGCCATATTTCCGTCAATGTATATTGTACAATGTTTCTAATGAGATGATGTCATGCTATGACACGTATTAATTAGTTCAATTTTACATCGCCTGTTTGTTGGGAAATCAACCCGAATATGATTTCACAGTTGTCCCAAAATCTTACCTTCAAGTTGAGAAATACCAAAAATAGGAGAAAGAACTATGCATGAAAATAACAACACAGGATTTACGTGGAAAACTCCAAAACCGGAGAAAAACCACGGGCGGACCATCAAAGCTTTCCACTATATGAAAAATTTTTACAATCATATAGACTTTTCACTCGCCCAACCCCAACCCCAAGTATTACAGGAAAAATAACCCGAGCTTTACCACACCTAATTTTCTACTCTTTGTACAAACCACAAAGAGTTACAAGAAAACTCTCAAGATGCTAGGCTCACAATTTTTCCTCTAGATTTGGTCACCCCAAGTATTACAGAGAAAAATACATCAAGTCTTACCGCACTCACAAATTGCTACTCTTTGTACCACCCACAAAGACTACAAAACTAGAAAGATTAAACTACTATTTTTCTCTCAACCCATACTTGGTTGGTACCTCTTGGCACACCTTACAAGAAGAGAAAACACATTAATTTATAGGAAAACAATTAACCTAAACCCACCATAATAAGGAGAACAATTCCTAATTCAAATTGGTTTAGGACTTTGACCAAAAGTTTTCCTTTTTCCTTTTGGATTTATTTTTGGCAATATTCCAACAATCTCCACCTTGCCAACAATAAGCCAAAACTTCTTATCTTCTCTTCAACGGTCTTGTACACAATACTTGAAAATTACTGAGCAAGCTTTTGACACACTTTGACGATCCCAATTCTCAAAACCAGAGAATTAACATACTCCACCATAAGAGTATAACCACTTAGAATTACTTACCAATTCCAAGAATTTCATCGGCTCAATGTCGAAATAAAACCTGCTGAATTTTATGGTGCAACTCTCTTGCTGGCTTTCCAGAGAGCTCATCAGCCATCGACATTACTTCAAACACACACCCTGCATCGATGCCAGCCAATGCCCATGTACAAACCTGCTAGTAGTAACACATCCTCTATCATGGCAACTAACGACATGCCATAAGGATGACCATCCTACTAACAATACTTCTCAACCGCCCTCACACTGAGAGTCGGATTGTCCAGATCCGAGTAGCAGCCGAATCTACTCCACCTGAACAATATTTTCTCACGTGACCAGTTCATCCATACTTGCAACAAGTTACTTTCTTTTCCATGGAGTTACACATCTTCCACTTTTCAGCAACAAGCAATGAAAGAAACCCGATAAATATAAACAATTTATCAATTATAACTCCAACAATCACCAGTTCACGGTCGATCCTATTGAGAATTTCAGTACCCGCACCAATTTCCAGGTATAATAGATTTGAAAGACATCTTGTCCGATACGCCATGCTCAATTCATGCCATAACTCCTTCACAGCAAATAATCTACGAATATTTGCAAGAACATTACTGACAAGACGAACACGTATCCTGCTTGCAATTATCAAATCTAAATCATCCCAATCATCATCAACCATACTAGCTTCAGCAACTTTGTTAGAACACATGGGTACCTTTTTTTCAAATCCTTGTGTAGCCAACCTCAATCAATATATCCCTGTCTTGTACTTGCCACAAAATGAATATTGATTCTTCCTTCAAATTTCTCCACATCCAATTTGGAACCTGATATTTCTACTTTGCGATCCAAACTCCACCACACTGAAGGACCTCGCTCTGATACCACTTGTTGGGAAATCAACCCGAATATGATTTCACAGTTGTCCCAAAATCTTACCTTCAAGTTGAGAAATACCAAAAATAGGAGAAAGAACTATGCATGAAAATAACAACACAGGATTTACGTGGAAAACTCCAAAACCGGAGAAAAACCACGGGCGGACCATCAAAGCTTTCCACTATATGAAAAATTTTTACAATCATATAGACTTTTCACTCGCCCAACCCCAACCCCAAGTATTACAGGAAAAATAACCCGAGCTTTACCACACCTAATTTTCTACTCTTTGTACAAACCACAAAGAGTTACAAGAAAACTCTCAAGATGCTAGGCTCACAATTTTTCCTCTAGATTTGGTCACCCCAAGTATTACAGAGAAAAATACATCAAGTCTTACCGCACTCACAAATTGCTACTCTTTGTACCACCCACAAAGACCACAAAACTAGAGTACTAAACTACTATTTTTCTCTCAACCCATACTTGGTTGGTACCTCTTGGCACACCTTACAAGAAGAGAAAACACATTAATTTATAGGAAAACAATTAACCTAAACCCACCATAATAAGGAGAACAATTCCTAATTCAAATTGGTTTAGGACTTTGACCAAAAGTTTTCCTTTTTCCTTTTGGATTTATTTTTGGCAATATTCCAACACTGTTAACTTCTGAAGTGGTGTTGGTATTTTCGAATTTTGTATGTCAAGAATAATCAAGTGTGTAACATTTCGTGTACTTTTTGTTTAGCATTGTCGGAATATTCAATGTAGCAACAAGTTTTTCATATTTCGGCAAACTAGTCATGTCTTATTATGTGATATATATTTAGGTTGCTGTGTTTTATACTACACGCGTGAGTAGAGTTGATGAGATCTAAAGTCACATTAGAACTGTGTTAGTTTCAACTAGCATCTAGAAGTTAATGATTCATCAAATAGACAATGCTACTCTAAATTATGACTTGGATGAGAATATACATATATAACAATAATAATATTTTAATGTTACGGACAAGAGCATAAGGTTTGTAACCTTAAGAAATTATTATATGGGTTAAAACAAGATCATAAACAATGGCATAAGAAGTTTAACAAATTAAGTTATGAGTTATGGTGGGTGGGCACCTCAGATGTATTACAAACTAAAGAGAGAAGATTATCAAATCAATATATCTGAATGACTGAAAATAATGAGAAAAAAAAGTGATTTCAATTTAATTTGTATCAAACAAGCCATTAATGTTATTGTAGAGAATACAACAATAATAAAACTGTAAAGCGTTCCATATTAAGATATTATTATAGCAAAACTTAGCTTGTAAATTGAGATTTGGGTGATTAAATATCTTGATTAATAATATCCATATGTCCAGTGCAACATAGACTTGAAAAATCTATATATAAATGAACCAATGATATTTTCGCGCTCAAATTATCATTTTTCTAAATTATTTAGATATTATTTTATTGTTAAATCACTCTTAATTGTTTTGTTAACTCTTAATTAATTAATTAATTAATTATTAACCCATTATTTTATTCCTTTCAAAATTGATACATCAACCCCAAAATCACTCCCATCTTTATCTCCCCAAATCCATCCACCCCCGCCCTTGCCCTTCCCCAATAAAGAAAAATACATGTCAAATATTTTGTGGCTTTCTAAACTCACAAATTTAATTGGCATTTCTATAGAAATTTACTCGTTAATGATTCTGAAATATATAAATATATATTTTTTCAATTCAATTTTTCAATTTTTTTTATTAATTGACTCATACAATTTGCCCTTATTCTTCCATTTCATGCTTTCTGGATGAAGTTCATTATGAAATTCCAGTGGAGCTTAATTTAGTAGCAACTCCTAAATATTTGTCTTTTGAGGCATATCCATTTTCCAAAGTAATAAGCATAGAATATGCTTCTATATTTTTAGATGGAAGCTTATTGCTTATTGATATAACATTGTTGTGTTAGGAACTTATGTACTGGAAAGTTGAATATATTTATACTCGACTAAATAACATAGCATATGTATTGAAATCTATAAACTTCAATGATTGAATTGGCCCACTATATTGTTGTCAATGATCGACCTTATTAATTATCAATTAAAATCTCTATATAACGATTTATTAATTTATTTTGATAACAACAAATTAATTGAACGATATTGACGATTTTAATTTTATTTCACCATTTAATCGCAAAAATTGAAAATTGAGTTGTATCAATTCACAATACAACTATTAAAACACTATATTTAGAGATCAATTTAAAGATGGTTCAATAGGTAATTGGTGTTATTCATTATTTCAAAAATTAAAATTGTTATTGTTAATGTCATAAAAATTACAAAAAGTAGCTTGATTTTCTAATTTTATAAACATATACAGATAAAAGAACTTAATAAGAATTATTTTATTTAATTTTCTTTAATAATAATCAATAAGAAGAAGCAAGTTAATGTATAAGCCGGCCCCTATACTCATGAACTAGAGTTGCCCCGACTCGCGAGTTCTAGGGGTAGGTCAAAAGGCTGGCCAAGTCAAACTTTAACCCTGCTAGTTGATCAATGAAGCAATTTTTTTTATCTCGAATTTATTCTTTAGTAAATGGTGAATGGGATAATAGTGAGACTTCATCATGAACTGATAATTTATGGATTCAAATATTTTTTATTTTCAAATGTCCAAAAATTTTTACTTATTATTATTATTATTTTGGAGAAAGAACTAATTTCCATTATTTAAAACCCCTCATAAAATATAAGGGGCAATACGCCATGAGATATACAATCAATCCAAAAAAAATCTCTAGAAATTTGAAAAACACGAGCGGTCAAGGTATGGGCTACCATTTTTCGAAAAAGCATATCTTTAATATAACTAGCTGTTTCACCCGTGCGTTGCACAGGGATAAAATTTTGAACTAATAACGTTATTGATAGATGTTAACAATATTAACATAAAATTTAAAAAAATAATTAAAATAAAGAATGAGTTACAACAATAAACTTAAAGAATTTAACTTGAAACAATTCTATAAAAATTTCGGTAGAATTTCCCCTATATTTCATACTAATCCATCGTACAAATATGTAAGGAGCAATTCACGAAAATTCACACAATTTAATTTGCTATTCTCCATAGAATAGTAACTTAATTAGCATTTACACCCGTGCTTTGCATGAGATGATAATTCGTGGCGGCAATTGTCATAATAGATTACATTTTGCTCATTGTAAGATTAATCTACGTATGTAAACCCAAAATAAAATGACATTAAATGTTATAGTTATTAAAATAACCATACTAAAATAACTCGACTAATATTTGTAGAGCTCATAATTTTTTCTTTAAAATTATTTTACATTTTATTATATGCAATTATAAATTTTGAGAGATATTAATTATTATATATTAGTATGATGTATGTTATTAATAATTAATATGTAAATAATGATTTTTAAATTTTAATTATGAAATATAATAAGTATAAAGATATATTATAAAAACAACAATGTAGTCAGTACAGTTCGACATACCCTAAACTGTTCTTGCCACGCTGGGAAACACTTATCCTCGTTCCGACCCATCCTCATTTACTCTGGGCTGAACGCATATGATATAAGAATTACAAACTTCCATGCCCCGTCCCTGTCCCAGTCCTCGTCCCTGCCCCGCTAGAAAATTCTCATATGTGTCAATGCGCCATCGTGATAGTTTAATCCAAAACTTTTGTTTCGACATTTTATTTCTTTAATAAATACATTCTAAATATATTAAACACATATATTAACATATTAGTTACAAACTTACTAATTTAACATATTCGACATATTAAATATTGAATGATTTGATATAACATTTAAATTAATTTGGATAAGACAAATAAATTGAAATATATGTGATTAATACTTAAAATATACAATCTAACTGATTATATTTAAAAATAAAATAAAACATCAATAGGAAAAATTCAGTATAAAATAAATAATTAAAGTAAGTAGGATTCTTAATATTTATTTAGGAGACAGAAATTTAGATAAATATTTAACATAGTTGAAAGCCAATTAAAATATTCTAATTGAGTCTTATAATTTCAATAATTGATTGAGGTGATAGCCAATTGTTGAATAGGAATTCTTAGATTTATTCCCCAGCGAAAGCGATATATTGAACCAAAAATTATTATATAATTGTTGGTTCGAGTAGAATCAAAATAAAAAACATTATTATTTGAATCCCTATTTTTGGAGCTTGCTATTTAAAAAAATAAAAAAAAATGGAGTAGATCCTTTGAAACACCCGTAATTATACAAAAAAATATTAGTATTTTGTCGTCAACTGTAACTCAAAAGAAATATCATAGAAAATACAAAAACATATGAGAATAAAAAATGCATATTTTCAAAAACAATGATACTAAAAAAGTAAATAAAGTTAATAAGGGACTAATGATCACCCGAATTACTTTACAATAAGATATAATACCCCAATTGTAAGGATCAAAAATCTTATAGGCGTTAACTTAACTTTATTTTAAAATGCATAAAAAGGTAAATTAATTTCATAAGCACATTTTTCTTTCCGGTAACAATCTAATTACTTTTAATTATTTTTCATTTTTTGAAATAATTATGTTTCCCCATTTTTAGCAATTTAATTAATTTTGATTAATTTTCGTCTAATAAAACTATCTCAATTTTTATCCAATGAAAATATATCCAATAAAATCTGAGAAATATAATTAATTGTAATTAATTGTAGTATAATTAATTCTAATAAAATCTTGTGTTTAGCTAATTCTTTATAGAAATAATTTATTATTTCTAAATAATTAGTATTTTAATCGTAATTTTAAGAATTGTATGAATATAATTTTAAAGATATTTTACAATTAAAAGCCTGATTCGCAACTACTTTTTCAAAATTTTACTACTTTTTCCCACTTTTTTATACATTCTTTCTTTATCCTAAATCAATCATACCCACATATCACATCACATCAATAAATCTCCACCATTCAACTCCACTCATTCTCTCTCCTCCTTTACATTAAAAACTTTTAAAAACCATTAAAAATCAACCCGAATCACCTTTTAAAAAGATATCTTGCATGTAAAAAGATGTCTTTCATTTTTTAGGAAAATCTAGCCAACCATAGAAATGTAACTAATTATAATTATTATTTATATTTTCATTAATGTTATATTTCTGCTTTAGCAATATAATTAATTTTGATTAATTTTTTTCCAACGAAATTGTGTCAATTTTTGCCAATTGAATCCAAATCCAATTAAATTGTAACAATATTATAAATTTTAATTAATCATAATATAATTATATTTAACTAATTTTTATTTTTAGCTAATTATTTATAAAAAGAATTCATTATTTCTGTGATAATCATTTTAGTATCGGCCGACTTACTTTACAATAATATGTAATACCCCAATTCTAAGAATAAAAAATCTTATAGGTGTTAAGTTAACTTTATATTAAAATACATAAAAGATAAATTAATTTATAAGCATATTTTTCTTTCATGTAGCAATGTAATTAATTTTAATTATTTTTCATTTTTTGAAATAAAGTTATGTTTCTATTTTTGGAAAATTAGGGAAAATCTAGTCTACAATGGAAGTCTAATTAATTTTAATCGCTATTTATTTTTTAATTAATGTCATTTTTCTGTTTCAGAAATATAATTAATTTTTATTAATTTTCGTCCAACGAAACCATGTCAATTTTCACCTACTAAAACCAAGTCCAATTAAATCTTAACAGTAGTATTAATTTTAATTAATTGTAATAGTATTAATTTTAATTAATTGTAATAGAATTCGTTTTAACTAATTATTATTTTTAGCTAATTATTTATGAAAGGAATTAATTATTTATAAAATAACTATTTTAATATCATCACTTTTAAGAATTGTATGAATTTAATTTTGAAGAAATCTTGTAATTTAAAACATATATTACAATTTAAAGGTTTTGTTTTCATTTTTTAGGAAAAACCCCCAGCAATTTAATGATTTCTTGTATTTTTTAAATTAATTATATTTTTTCTTTTAACAATGTAATTAATTTTTATCAATCTTTGCCCACTAAACCCATGTCTAGCTAAATATTAGCAATAGAATTTATTGTTTTAATTAATAATAGTTTAAATAATCATAGTTAATTTTTGTATTTAATTTAATTATTTCTAAGAAATAATTAGTTCCAAAATAATTGGCTTGATAGCCATAATTTTAAGAATTATATGAATCCAATTTAAAAAATATCTTACAATTGAAAAGATATCTTGGAATTTAAAAGATATAAATATATATTCAATAAATTGATCTTATACATTTATTTTAATATTTTATTTAAAAATTAAATAAATTGCAATTTTTTATCCCATCAAAATTAAATTTTAGTGAAATCACTAATTTTTTTAATTAATTTTCATTCATTAGCTAATTTTTATTTTTAAAAATAATAAATTCTTTCTAAAATTAATAAAAGGTCCAAGCTAAATTTTTAATTTTCATGTTACATATTTATTTTAATTTTTATGTAAAAATTTTATAAATTGTAATTTTTCATCACAAAAAAATTAAATTTTATAGAAATTGCTAATTTTAATTAACTTTTATTCTTTAGCTTATTATTTATAAAAATAATTGATTGTTTCTAAAATTAATTAGTTGGTCCAGCCTAATTTTTAAATTTTTTAGTACCCATTGGGGATTATAGTAGTGAATTTTGTCGCAAACTTGAGCCAGCTGCTGGTAAGTTTTTTTTTTTTAATTTTTGTGTAAAATTTTAATGAATCGTAATTTTGTAGTGTAAAAAAATTGAATCTTAGTATGATTGTTAATTTTAATTATTTTTTGTTTCTTAGTTAATTATTTACAAAAATAATTAATTATTTCTGATCTTATTTTTTAATTTTAATGTTAAACTTTTATTTGAATTTTTATGCAAAAATTTAATTAATGGTAATTTTTTATGGCATAAAAATTAAATCTTAATAAAAACGGTTAATTTTAAATAATTTTATTTTTTAAATACAAAAATTATGAAAAAACAATCAGTTAAAAATTCATTCCAATTCTCGGAACACCCTTATATTGTTCGACACATAAATATATTTTAATTGAAGATTTGAAAGAAAAAATAGAAAAAAATTGAAATTTGTAATATTTGAAAGAAAAATATATAATACTTTTCCCAATAAACTAAATTACGACTAATAATAACAGAGCTAATGAGGTAACAAATTAAATTTGTTATTTGTTATTGAAGTTTGGATGTTAAAGTGCAAAATAATGAAATAGCTTATTATATTTGAATTTTACGCAGAAACATCAATTAAGTGTCGTAACAAATTATCAAAATTTTTTAATCTTATTACATCAGTAGTCATTAATCTATATTAATATCAATTTATATTTAAGTTGGGTACTAATTTATATATTTGGGGTAAATTTTAATTTTTTTAAAAAATAAAAATTTATATATTGATAGTATACTTATTTTAAAGCTTTCATCAAGTCGAGCAAAGTAGAATCACAAATTATTATGTTTTATACGTAGAAAAAAAAAGAGAGAGGAAATGATAGAGAGAATATTTAGATATTATGAGATGGGGTAAAGTAGGGTAGAAATAATTAAATAAAATCTCTATACATTAATATTAATATATTAGGGAAAAAAATAAAAGAGAGTTGGATATGGATTAGGAAAGAAAAAATAAAAAGAGAGTTTATTTTAAGCGGAAAATGGATTTACGATAATAAAAAATATAATAAGAAAAAAGCCTCATTTTCTATATATATAAATTATTCTATATATAGATAGAAATTTATATTAGGCAAATTCAATAGGCGGGAAAAATTCGGAATTTGTTTTGGGGGGGAAAAAGGCTGTTTTTCTTTATATATAGATAAAAGTTGGACCCCCAGTGTGTGTTTTTACACACACTTTCCCGCCAAAAATAATATTTTTTTGTTGATTAATTAATTAATAATAAAAGAAAACGATGGAAATGAACAATTATACATGTTTTGTATTTATTGAATATGGAAAGAAGCGTGCATTATTTCCATTTATGCAAAAGTGTGTGAAGTATAAAATGATTTTTTTGGTTGATTGATAATACAAAAGATACTTCCCAAAAATAATAATAATAATAATAAATGAAGATGGACATTTTAATATATATGGAAATGAAGAATTAAAGAAACACGTTTTGTGTTTATGGAAAGACAAGTGTATTATTTGGAAAGTTAGTAGATTTTAGATACTATATATAAAAGTAGGACCAATAGTGTGTAAAAAAAAAAAACCACTAACATTCCCGTCAAAAGCTTTTTTTTCTGTTGATCTTAATATATATATAAATTGGACCATAAGTGTGTGAGAAAACACACACATTTCTATCAAATGTGTGGAATTTATTTTTTTTACTAATTTTTTGTCTTAATTTATAGCAGAATCCATATATGATAACACGTATTTAGAAATATAGAAATACGTTTCGATATATATGGAGCATTTCACATATAGAAACAAGCGTTTATAATTAATATGGAAAGTTTAATTGGCAAAAAAATTAATATGGAAAGTTCATGAGTTTTTTAATTATTTTTTAATATCGTTAGATAAAATATAATATTAATTATTAGATAAAGTATAATATTAATTATTAGATAAAGTATAATATTAATTATTAGATGAAATATAATATTAATTATTAAGAATATAATGATTTATGAATTAATATAGTAAATAATTAATTTCATGTCAAGTTAATTGAATCTTTTTGGGTTGTATAACTATTTATTTTGGAAATCTCCGAATACAAGAAGTTCTCGTGTTTCCCTCCAAAAGTTTGGATAATAAGGATAATTTCTATGCTATTGAAAAAATAAAATATCCCATATCGTATAGTTATAAAAAAAGAGTGCGTGTATAATTCTATAAAGTACTAATTATTAAGCAACTCGAAGTTATGGGCAATGGCTACTTGGGGGGAATCGGTATTTGGTTTCCCTTTAGTTTAATAATAACTTTTTAATTAATAATAATGGATGAAAATCCCATAGTGATCCCATAATGTGCGCCTAATTTGAGATTAAAATACACTTTGGTGGCGTTAAGCAATTAATGCAATTGTTCACCCTATCTTTCGTGCAAAAGTTTATGCAATATAAAAAAAATTCTCCATTATTGAAAAAGATAAATACAAATCAAAACCAACACTATGAATTTTTTAGGATAATTATTAATTTTAAATTTTAAAAATACAAATAAAATAAAAATAGAAAAAATTGAATTATTGGTTTGTATCATTAAAGAAATAAAATTTTCCACTCATTTTTTAAATTCCATTTATAATTTTTAATTAAATTGATATTTTTAATATATAGATTTGTTTTTTCAAATTGAACACTAAATAAATTAATAAAATTCTTGAATTTTTTTATTTTAATTTCATTCGATAAAAGAAATATTAATTAGTTACAATATAAGTTAGGAATTAATATAGCACATAATTAATTTAATGTCTTAAATCTTTTTGAGTTGTCAAAATATCTTTTTATTTTGCAAAAATATATATTTTGAAATTAAAACCCACCAAAAATAAAATTCTCAATTTTCCTTTCAAATGCTTAAACAATATGGATAATTTTCTATATAGTAGAAAAAATAAGTATTAGACATCAGATAGTTGTGAGAAATGAAGCGTGTATGATTATTAGGCATGTAGAAGTTATAACCAATGGCTGCTTGGAGAAATTCCCTTTAGTTTAATAATAATTTTATTTTTTTATTTTTTTATTCAATTACTTTTTAGTTTAATTTTTAAATTAATAATAATAAATGAAAATCTTATAGTGTCCCATAATTTGCACCTAATGATGTGAGGTTAAAGTACTATTTTGTGGCTCTAGGTGACGAATAAGATTATTGACATATTTTTCCTTCAAAAGTCTATACAATAGGTAAAAACTTTTAGGATGTTGAGAAATAAAAGTATAATTAAAAACCAACTATCCTTTTTTTAGAACAATTACCAATTTCTAATTTTAAACAATATAAATAAAATAAAAATAAAAATAAATCAATTTATTGGTTTTTATCTTTGAAGAAAACGATTTACCACTCATTTTTTTTAAATTCCATTTATAATTTTTTAATTAAATACATATTTTTTAATGTGGAGATAAATACTTTTTAAATTAAAAATAAATAAATTAATAAAATTCATGAATTCATTTTATTTTAATAATAATGAATGAAAATCTCATATGTGATTGCAATTTTATTCACCTAAAAATTTAAAAAATAAAATTTGTAAAATTATAGACCAATAAAGTGACTTTCTAATTATTAAAATTAATTTGTGAAATTTTTTTTCATTTCTAATAAAGTGATTACATTATTATATTTTTAGTTAATTTATTATATTAATTAACACAGAATTATTGAATTTTTAGAATTAACTATTAAGATATAAAACTCGAAATATGGAGGATAATTTTAGATATCATTTTTAAATTAATAAACTTCGTTAAGTTATTCATCAATTTTCAGAATCGTTTATTTTATCAATAAACTTATAATGTTTTAGGATTAATTTGATAACAACATTCATGTATATATAGGAAAATTTTGGATTGTTGCAACCATTTAAAAAAATGGAGATTTTTTTTTGAGTCCATGGCCAAAATGTTGCTGTCGACATTCGGTATTGAAGGATATCTTGGCAGAAATTTTTGTAAGCAATCCAATGGTTGAATCTGAAAAAAAAAATTCAAATCTAGATTCTTTTGAATGTGAATTAGTAGTAGTGTATCTGAGAACAAATCATTGTCGACATTGAAGTTTGATTTGTGTTTTTGTGTGGTCGCGGGTAAGTTACAGCGCCATAGTTCGTCAACAATAGGTTTTCAGGGTTGTGTATTGGTGAACCATAAGAGGAAACTTGGATAGTATACGTTTTAGGCTAAGATATGAAACTGGGTCGGGTTGGTGATTTTAGGTTTGGGTTTGTAGAATGGGTAAGGTATTTAATAGTGTTGGGGCCGAAGAATTGTCAATGTATAAAGATACAATATGTTAAAAATTTGTTAGTTGGCTTATTTGATTAAAATTGGTCTACCTAGATTTTTAAATTGTTTTTTCTTTTAATATTTTCTTTAATCTTTTTTAAAAGATAAAATATTTTTTAAAATTTTTATTTTTAAAATTTTTTGATTCTAAAAACAAAATCTTTTGGAAATTTCCTTCATAATAATTATATTTCATTTTTGTTTTTCCTCCGTTTTTGAAAATTTTTTCTATTTTAAAAAAATAAAAAAAAACATATTTACTTCCCTTTTATTTTTACAAATTTTTAATGTATTTGTAGCTTTAAATAGGGCTACACAATTTAAAGACGTCGCGGATAGAAAAGTTGATACTTAATTAAAAAATAAAAAATTAAAAGACACGCAATTATAATCACACATACATAGAAATTTAAAAAGCATCGTATTTGGAAAAAAAGAAAAGGTCACATATAAATAATGGATGAATAAAATGTTAAAAGATGTGTGTTTTTTCAATATTTGTGCAGTACAAATGAGCGTTAAAAATCTTAATTAGTTATGTATTTATTGTTATATACAATGTTATTTCACTGATTAAAATACATTTCCATCTATGCGTGTTACATTATAACTATTAACTTTTTTAAACCGATTGTTATATAATATTGTTCAACAATATTTATATCTAATGTGTTTAACGTCATAAATATTTTATTTTAATTTTCCAATAGTATTTTTTTAATGCGTGTTACGTTAAAAGACTTGATTTATTTATTTATACGTTGTTCTCTTTATAATGTTATCATCCCGTGCAACGCACGGGTTGTATACTAGTAACAATAAGAACCACACCCATCGCTGAGAAAAAGACGGCATACATCCTCTAATAATAAGCCACAAGGCGAGAAAAGGATTCGAAGACGGCAAAGTTTGAACTACTCTCAAGTCTCAACGCATTGCACTCCACACGTCACCCGAAAGTTGTGAGCGCCAGCAAAGCAACCCCTCTTTAATAATAAATTTTTTAATTGTTTTATATTTTTCAAAATTTTTATTTTTTAAAAATTAAATTTAATATTAAAATCGAATTCTAAACGTTTTTTCAATTCGCAAGTAAAATGTTCATCTTACAATTATGCGTCATTTTACCCCGCACCTTTTGGAATTTATGTATCTCTTCATTCACAAGTTTTGAATTTCTATAAACAGTCCATGGTCCACCATTGGTTCACAATAGTTTTGTTCAAGTACCCACAATGGTTACATACCCATGACACGTGGCGCCCTATGATAGCGCCATATCACCCCCCAAATTTAAAAAATAATTTTTTTTTAGTATTTATATTAGGTGAGATGAATAATACATAACTGGTCCCTGATGATGGGGGGCTCATCGGCACCCACGAAATTTTTTTCCCCGACTTTGGCCCTATGGGTACCAGATGATGGCTGTGGTTCAAAATCCTTTAATCAATCTCTAACTTCAATCCTTCATACACATGTTATAATTTCTTGGTCTATACACAGTAAAATCCACTAATTTTCACTAACTTTTTCCCTCTCATTATTTTCAACCATTGATATAATTATTTTATATTTTTAATATATCTTCTCCAAATTCCAACCACCAAATCTACACGAGATTTGAGTAAACAAATTTTATTGTGCATTCGTGCTTTTTCTAAAAGGAGTGCAAATTAATTTTTTTGCCTTGTTTTCTCATGACTGCAAGACTAATTCGTCTTAAGAAAAAATAGTTTATCTCTAATCTCCATTCATTCTATTTTCGCATGCATTTCGTCCTTTAATCTTTAAAACGAGTGTTAAGTAAATTTTAGATTTCGTTCGTTGTTTTCTGGATTGTTAAACAAAACATAATTGCATGCTATAATAATCCCAACAACATGTCATTTATACGGAATTGTGGGATATATTAACATTTTACTATTTTCATAATTTTATTTACGTAAATACTACCGAGTAAAACCTTCCACCTCGTTTCACCCAATGACCAGCGTGAAAACCTTTTGCTTTGTACAAAATATCTTCGCAATTGTTCTATCAAAGCAATTTAATTCAGATAATAATTTCTTATGCAAATGAAGACAAATCAAAAAAACTTCATAATAAAAATCCTTCAACAATTTGGAAGTTTCAATAGTGATCACTATCATGCAAGACGTTATGTTGGTAGAGGTGTCACTGCCAGTTTGCTACAGACTATCAAAAACTGGGCTTTTAGAGGTGGTTTGTCGTCTCTATAACCTCGTCTCTATAAAGTATCAAGGGCGACATGACAGCATATAACCCCTAATGCTCTACAAGAACGAGGCCATGGAAATAACAGCCCCCCCCCGGGGGGCAAAAGTCCAATTTCTTATAGTATATATATAGTACGCCTATTTTGATATGTAAGTTATTTTAAAAAATGGTAGACTTTTGTAATATATGACATGTCGTCCCTGCATGCAGCTATTTCGCCATTTTTTATGATATGTCATATGAGGTCATAGGAAATCGTCTAACTTGCAAACCAAAAGGATGTTTTGTTCGTGGGCAAAAAAAGATCAAGAGAAGAGGACTTGTAAGATACGCGACCTTGTTAATCTTACGTCTTATTAAAAAAATGTCTCCCAATTGTTGTATCTATTTTTACTATATTAAAAAGTGGGGATCTTGTGAAATTTTTTAATTTTTAATTAAGAATATCCTTATATAATTTATTAAATTTCTCTCATGCTCTTTTTTCTTAAATTTTTATTTTTCTCTAATTAATGTATGCGTCTTCATTTTGCTAGCCTTTTAAATAAGTAACTCATAGTTATTAAATGAATAATTCAGTATTTTCTTTCAATAGGCAAATCTTGCATGCACATTTCAATTTGAGATGACAATTAAAGTAGATATATATATTATTTTTCATCTTTACTTATATTCTTCGCCATTGTATGAGATATAATTCTCATTGTTTCTTACATCCGTGATGTATTATTATTATTTATTTTTTGCATTGTTTTTGTGCATAGAGAATAAAGAAATTATAGACCAAGTTGAGGTTTCCAACACTATCAAAGAGATGACTATTTTTTTGGCAAAATATATTCAGCGGTAATTTTACATGTAATAATGATACATTTTCTCATGACCAATTCTATGTCATTCTATACCGAGGTGTTCCAATGGAAACAATAGATGTATTAATACAAGTATAAAGTGAAAGCAAAAAATTGTATGGAAAATTAACAAAAAATATCATACACATTTTTGTTTGTTTACTATAACCGCATAATCACATTCATTATTACCATAATATGTTTACATTGATAGTGTTAGCAAACAAGTTGTCCAGTCTTTCTCCCTTTGGCTCTAATTTGTTACCCTGTGTTAGTAAATTTGAGCAAAATACCTATTTATTTTGCATCTATCCAGCCTTTCACTTTTACATACAATGTGCAACTCACGTTTCAACACACTAGTATATTACAAAAGTCTCCCAACAATAGCAAATTTAAAAAATAAAATAAAATAAATAAAAAATTTGTTGTCCAATAGTACACCGAGTGCTCATCATTCATCAATCATCATTGACCCACATTTCTTTTCAAAAATATCTAATTTTATAATGTACTCATAGTTCTTAAACTCTCATGTCGAGTTGATTACCATTGATCCATCGGATTCAAATAATTCATCGAATATTTGATTAGTAAATCCATATCCTGATCAATTGGATGCGGCTGAGATCCATTCTATTGATGTCCTTAGACGCCTTGATTTCTTTCTTGGCACAAGTTCAGCGGTTGTGAATTGTTGCAAGAAATTTCAAAGCATTTGTAATTGAGTCATATTAAAAGATAATTATACATGAGTGTTTTAATTATTTGAAATAGAATGTGCTGGAAGCTTGAGTAATACTATGTTAAGTGTGTGTTTGATTGCAAAAGATGGAAAAAAAATTGAATTTCATGGAAGATGTAAAATAAAAACCATCTTACCTCAAAATAATTTATTTTTCCATGAAATCGACAAGAAATAAGTTTAAAGTGGTTGAACCATGGCATTTGAATTCTATTTCCAACTTTGCATCAAATACAGAGTTGGAAATTTTCAACCTGAAAACATTTTCCATTTCCACCAAATTCCATTCTTTTTGAATTTAATTAAAAATTTATTATAATATGTATTAATGATATATTGAAATTCGATGAGTCAAAAATCTCCTTTAGAATTTAGAAAATATAAAATTAGTTTAAAATTGGGGAAAAAAGTAGAATAACATAATATAATATAATTATATTATTACAACAGAGTGAATTGACCTATATCAATATTTACTCCAATTACTTAGCTGATTATCCCGATCGAATGGAAGTTTTCTCCCCCACTTTATCAAAAAAAGATTATGTCCGTCGGTGTGTTTATTATTCTGTCTTCACTTTGCATATGCTTCTCAAAATCTCTATTAACCCTTCAGACGGAATTACCGTTGTAACAGTATGCTAGTTAAAATCCAATCCATTGACAACATTGTTCTTATGTAGCAATTAATTAGTATTACAACACAACAAGATCCAAACTGAATGCGATCCATAAAATTAATTCGTATCATTATCTTTTTGTAATCCTTGCTGACCAATTTCCATCACCACTCATTACTGTATGCATGAATCAAATACTACTACCAATAATTTGATGAATATTGAAAATTGTATTTTTTTTTCTATGTAATCTATTGGTCTGATCCTCATAATTCATGGTTTGATTCTATAAGAAATTAAAAATAATTAATGAAAACTTATTCCTTATTTACTATCAAAACTAATAAGAGTATGCTTGGTAAGCATAATAAGCTAGCTTATGGCTTATTTCAAAGCTTATAAGCTATTCCTATTCAAATAAGCTCTGTTTGGTTGGAAGAGTTTATTTGAAAAGTTAGAACGTATTTGAAAAGTTTTTTTACCACCTTTTCTACCAGCTTTTTAAATAAGTTCACAAGTTTTTCATTTTTATTTCATTTTTACCTTTTTCTTTTTGTTGAAAAATATAATTATTTTAAATATGTCATTTTCGGTCATTTTGTATTTGTAACCTAACTTTTCAGTTAATTTGCCAAACACTGATATTTAAGTCAATTAGTTTTTAGTTATCAGGTTATAAGCTATAAGTTATAAGCTCTTAGTTCACTTATCAAGTATAAGCTAATTTATCAACTATCAACTAACTTATCAACTTGTTCTACCAAATATACCGAAATAATATTACAAATTTGGGTCAACTTTGTTGTTATTTCGGTTGTTGTTTGATTGAATTTTCACACTTCAAATTAAATTTAATATTTCAAAAATTTGAAGGTGACTTGAGCTTTAACTTAAATATTCAATTGAAGACAATTGAAGAGATAGCATTGCAACCCCTGCTAATATCCACTAAGCTAAACTATATATATTGCTCATATTTTTTGTGTGAAAGTCCCTCCCATCCATATTAAACATGAAGTACTTAACCGTGCTTATTATTCTTCTATTTCTTGCTCTTGTAAGTTATGGAGGTATGAAACCTTACATTCATAGCGTATAATTTCGAAGAATGATTACAGTGCACTAGTAGGAATCCGGCCAGATCCACTGGATGTTTATCATATATGTTTCATTAATTGTCTCTTCAAATTAAGATAGTCTAAATCATTGGTTTCCATTTAATTGGAGAACATGACCAAATGACAGTAAATTTAGATGAATAACCCTATGATCGATCGATATTCGCAAGCTTGACAACTATAGAAATCATGTTAATAAAATTTTATGTAAATCTATTCAAAAAAAAAAAATTATCTAAATCTCTAGCCAATTAGATTTTGGGTTTATCAGGCATTTTATATTTATAATTTTAATTTTGTTGATTTAATGTATGATCAAAACTAATACAATATAAATGCTTGTTTTTGCAGGTAACAAGAAAGTTATGGCAAGACTGTGTTGTGAGGAAATATATGTTGGTACCAGAAATGATCTCCTGCCCACATATTCATGCCCACACATGCAAAATTTGGGGGGAAAAAAATGTTCGGAGCTACATGAGCCACCCGTTATTAGGAGGCTGTTATGTATTATTCATCTTACTTAACGTAGATTCCAAAAAAAAAATTAATTTTTTTTTTTGTGCGACGTGGCGCCCCCACTGCGCGGCACGTCGCGCAGTTGACAGATCACCTGCCCACGCAGTGGGCAGGTGATCATTTACCATGTTGGTACATGTAATAAAACAACTTGTCCACAAGTTTGCAAGGACGACATCGTGGGCCGAAATTGTACGGGAGGTTGTATATCGGATGAAGATTGCGCTTGTGTGTATCAATGTAGCCCTCCTAAGACACGCCCCGATCAAATTAAACCATGTAAATTTCCAAAGACACAAGGAAAACGGAAATTTTACCGTCACCCGTCGTATGTTGATCAACTTGAATAAGATCTCGACTTCAACTCCAATAAAATTTTAGAGCTGTTGCCTTTTTTTTTGTGCATCTAGCGAGGTTTTGAATCTGAAATTTTGCTCTTCAAGTAAATTCTTCTTTAATCTTCGACGTAGATTTTATATCTCGTTTTCATCTAAATCATCAATCTTTATATTATAAAAACTGGAGTGCCACGTTGGCAGTAGTGCCAGCGTGGCACTCATTAATATTAAAAAAAACATAAAAATCAATTTTGTAGTTAAAAAAAAAAAGAAATTCTATTTTTGGAAATAAACCAATATTAATTGGTAGATATAAATAGGAAAAATTCTTTAAATATAATTATTTTTTAATGAAACATAAATTTATCATTAAATGTCGTAAATAAAATTTAATAAGAAAAAAATAGTTTTAGAAAAAATTTAAATGTAATTTCATTTTTCAAATTTTTAATTAAAAACATTAAATAATAAGTATTTTATTTTCACCGCATTAAAAAAAAATGTTATAGTTTTAGATAGTTTTGATTGTAATGTGCAATGGATTATTCAAATAGTGGATTATTCTTAAATAAAATAGGGCGTGCTAAAATTATAATTGAATTTGCATTGAATAATTTATTATTTTTAAATAAAGAGTAATTTATTAATCTTTATCTTTATATTTTGAATTGTTATATTATCATACCATTAATCTTTATATTATAATTTGTGAAGTGCCACGTAGGTAAAGATGCAAATGTGGCATATATTAAATATTTTAAGAAAATTATAAAATTAGTTTTGGAAATAAACCAACATTAATTAGTAGTAATTAAAAATATAACTAAAAATAATCAATATCTAAAACAAACATCTAATGAAAAAAAAAATTATGTTGGAAAGACTATATATAATTTCATTTTTTTAAAGTTATAATTCAAAATATTAAATAATAATTTTTTATATTTTATTTTATTTTATCTTGATAAAATTGTAGGTTTTGATATTTTTGCTTGATTACATTAATTGGTCTATTAAAAAATAGTGAGAATTTTTTACATTTTTCTTTTTGAAAATCAAATATTGAGTAGTTAAAATTATAACTAGATTTATGTAGAATAATTTATTTATTTTTAAGTAAAATATTAATTTATTAATCCTTATATTATTATAATTGAAGTGTCACATTTGGTGAACACCCTATTGGCAGTGTCAATATGACATACTATTTCTAATTAAAAAAATTAAATAATATTTTTTATTTTTAATGCTTCTGATGTGACATGCTCACTAACTAAATTTTGTATTGCATATTTTTTGCCTTTTCTAAGTATATAAAATTATAAATAAAAGGTTTTTTATTCTACAATTAACATACAATTTATGAAATTGAAAAGAAATCAAATGAATTATATAGATGAGGAAAATTGTCGGTGTTACTACAAATTTAAGTTACATAAAATTAAGTATAATACTTCTTATACAATAGAGTTAAAATTAAGTAGCAATTACAGCTAATCACTAAAAGAATGCATAAAATCATAAAATTTAGAGTGTGTAATGTCCATTTCAGAAGGAAAAAAGGCGATCAATAGAAATTTGATATGTACCAACGAAAAAGATACGTTTTGCTAATTAAAGAATTTTTATATATTCATTCCCAATGGTTCATTTACAATTAATTAATCTTCACGAGTATTGTTGTGCAATGCTAGGCACGATAATTAGAATTAAAGTTACACGTTTTGATAAACTTCTTAATTATGCGATGCACGTGAATTTTTAAAATTTACAATTGTGAATTTACTCCGCAATTTTTGCATTGACTATAATATACAATATTATAGATTTTAATAATTTTTTACAATTATGCAATTTCTTATGCACAAATTACATAAATTATGTAATTCAACATTCATATTTATAATTTTATATCAATTATTTATCGTACATAAATTTAATTGTTCCCGTGCATCGCACGGGCATGTTACTAGTTAATTATAATATTCATTTTAAAAATTGAATAAACAAGCTAATTTGAGAACGACGATAACCAATGGTGATTAGTTGACAAATCCTCTGTACGACTAACAATAGGTATGTAAAGATATAAATATATATTTACGTAATTACATATTAGGTAAATAGTGAGGTAACAGTATCTTGAACTCGCATTAAATATCGATCAAGCATTTTTTTTCCACTAAGACGAGGCCCCTTAAATAAAAAATGATCAATTACAGATTGAGGATGACGCCCAATTGATGATAAAGATGGCACCATATTAAGCTCTAACTTAACATGTGGCTGAAGAATTGGGGGAAAAATACTAAAAAAGAAAGAAATACTCGAAGGATAAAAGAGGATGAACCAGGAATCAATAGGAAATAGGGACTTTTACACTTTTACCAACTTTTAAGTTTAATAATTTAGAAATTCGATCAAATACACTTAACTACAAAAATTAAGTTTGTGATTGTACAAAGTGATTGCCTTGTATGAATTAAACGATTGCCCAATAGTAATATGGACATTGTCTAAATTTCAATTGGGCAATCACCCAATTCAAAACCAGCGTGATTGGTAGCGAAACCCAGCCCTCCCCCTTTCATGATTGGAATGGGAACGGGGTGGGATTAGGGTTTTTTTTGGGCGTGGAGTTGCGGGTTGTCTGGGGGTCAAGGGTGGGAGTGACATTCTTTTATCTCTTTTTTTTTTTTGTTTGGCCAAAAATTAATTTTAATTTTAATAATAATATTAAATTATTATTTTAGGGATGTATAATAGGAATATAAATTTTTTGGGGCAGTTGCATGGTTAGTCAAAATTAGGATTGAATTTGCATCAAAGTCAAAGAAAATTTTAATTTGCAAGACTCGCAGAAAAACAAAACATGACCGAACTTTGGTAATCTTCTCTGACGAACTTCGATCATCTTCTTCGATGAACTCTAGTCATGTTCTCCGACGAATCTCGGGTCATCTTCTTCGGCAAATCTCCAATGAACTCTAATCTTCGCTCCGGCCAAACTTTGAGTTTTCGATCATCCATGCCATTTTCGATCGACCAAAATTTCACTCATCTTCTTCATGATTTTTCTGGGCAAATATCAAATTTTCGACGAACTGGGAATGGAGAACCAAGAGATTCTTTCTAGTTCTCCATCGACAAAGAACCAAAAGGTTGGGGTGGGGGGGCCTGGGGGTGGGTACCTGAGAGGTATTTCTGTCCATGGACAATATTTTTTTAATAATGTTGCTAGTCTTGCAAGTATAAATTTAGCATAATAATCTAGTATTTATATAATTATTTTATAATTTTCTTGCTAATATTTCTAATTTTTATTGGTTGACTAAAATTAAATATTCGTAAATATTATGCAACAAGAATTTTTAACATTATAATATTGACGCAAACACGTACTAATGTATTAAAAGTTTGGTTGAAAATTATTTAATTAGAATCGAATTAGTTGGGAAACTAAAAATATATTAAAAATTAAAGTTCAAATTGTATAATTCAAGAAAGAACTAGAACTAGTGTGAATGTGTTTAAAACATTTGAACAAAATTATAATTTTGGTATACATATTGATCGAAATGATCGACAACAACCGAAGTCATTGTTTGGCAAGAAAACTTTAAAATAGACTAGGGCTTATTCTGTAGGTAATATTTTTTTGTTTATTTGAACAACGTGTTAGATGTATGGTTTAAAATTGAAAAAAATATATTAAAAATATAAAATAATTATATGAGTGATTGAAAATAATTAGAAAGAAAAAAATTAGTGAAAATTTATTTTGCACGGAACAACCCGTTGGATTTGCCAAAAATTGTTAAATAGGTACTCGTTTACCAATTGGCCATCTATATACATCCCACCTGGCTGCCTCGATCTCATCGACGATAGCGGACGGAAACTAAGACACATTTCATTCTATTTGTCGAATCCTCGCTCACTAGGCCTTTACGCTCAAGAATTTTTCTCTGCACTCATTACAACATGGCAGCACTATCGAATTCACTTGTGATATCTAATTCGCTGGGTAATTCTTTTGAACTCTTTTAGTTTATTTATCTTGTCTCCGACATTCGCTTCATTGTTTGTGAAACGAGTTCGAAATTAGGCGAATTACAAATTTTTTATGTAGGCTTTCTTTCCCTGCTTAAAGATTCAATTTTCTGTTTCTTAATTATTGGGGCTGTGAAATATTTGCTGTATAGTTCTCGTTATATTGACTGATCCTGTTGTTGAATTCCAGTGATTGCTGAGTTAGATGTTAAACCAATAACTTGGATTCTTATTTCCTAATTCCTAAGATCAATGCTATGGAGACCAATTCTTTTTGTTTGGTTTGGGATCCGAATGAATTCCTTTAAAGGGGCCCTGATATTAAAAATTACAAGTAAAACAGCAAATGAGTTGGAGGCCAACTAGTATAGTCTTAGATGAACAAAAGTTTCTCAAACTAGCTCTGCATAGGCATTCATTAGTGATAATAAGGACACCGGACAAACTTTGGTATTTGTTGATAAGATTTCGCATTATTAATGTGATAAGATACAAGATCGGGTTATTTTTCTTGTTGAAGTATTCAAAATCTGGCTATTTTACTCATTGCCGAAGTCCAAAATCATCTGAAATATACTCCCTCCATCCCGATTATATGATCCATCTTTCTTTTTTCGTTTGTCCCAATTATATGGTCTGGTTTCCATATTACGAACCTTATTTTGTGTTACTTTGCAAATATGCCTGTATTTAGTGCTGTAGTTGTAACTATTAATTTAAAAATTGGTCATTTAATAAGGGTAAATTAGGAACACAATTCACAAGGTTTACTTTTCCAACCACATTCTTAATCTTCGTGAAAAGGCAAAGTGGACCATATAATTGGGACACATGGAGTACTTTTGTACATTTGTAAGCTGTTTACTAGGCTACCATCAACATACTACCCACTTGTCAGACATATATTTCTATCTTCAGCAATTTTTGCTTGTATGAGTCAAGAAGCTTTTAAATTTTGATTAGTCAATTAGTTGGAAATTAATTATTTGCTGGTATTTGTTAAATGTCATTGCAAATGTTGCTCTTATTTTGTTGTTTCAAGCATGCTTCTTATAGTGTTTACCCTGCCTGGATCTTTTGTTGCTTATCATTTTACACCTCTGGCATCGTAATGACGTGACCTTGTTTTTCTTGTGCTAGGTTGTTCTTTGAAACCCGTGGACCAACGTATTCCAAATTTGGGCCCCACAAACTTGTCCTTCAGTCTTAAAGGCTCAAGGAGAGCATCTTGCTCCAAAAGGGCACTTTCCGTTCAAGCTAGACAGAGGTATCGTCGTCATCCATGCTAGTTGCAATAAAGCTTTTTTTTATTGTTGACTTGTTATTATATTTTGGCCTTATCTTTTAATAAGCCATTAGTCTGTTCAACCTAAAATTCAATTTATCAGGGCATCAACTGATCTTGGCTTTGATATTGCTTTGAACCAATAATAGCTTCAACTATGATGCTATACTGATCATAGTTGTCTTTATTTGGTGCCTATCAATGAGGGAGGATTAAAGGCTGCCTATCAATTGATTCAATTCTCATAATGTGAACTTTCTATTACATAGAGATTGATGTGGAAATGAAGTAAACTATGAGATAGATGATATGAGTATCACCTATTTATTTTCAAAGTATATCAAAATAAGTTTTGAAAGATATCTTTGCATCTTGTGGTTGATGGCAGCGATGGTGGAAAGTGGAGCGATGCAGACATCTTTATCAGTGGCTTTTTTTGGGGTGGATTAGTTGTGGGAACCCTCACTTGTGTGTATGCTAATCAGGTGATAACAATTAACAATTAGTAATAGACGCAATTACTTTTGTATGGGGATTCTTGCTCTTGCATCTGTGCAGACTCATCCTTGTTATTGTAATTTTGAAAACTTTATCTTACATATTATCTATTTTTCACTTCGTCTCTATTCATTATGCATCAATGCAGTGCTTGGTTGCTACAGTTTTGAGGAATCTGAATAATCTGTTGTATGGAACGTTATTCACCTGCTCTTTTATCCTTTTCACAGATCAGCAAGGCTTTATATGGTATTGATAGAAAGGAAATTATGAAGAAATTGCCCAAATTCATCAATGATGGAGAAAACGTTATGGAGGTATGTATTATTGTCTTTTTCTGATGATGACTAGCTTTGATGCATCAAGTTCATCTATGCATGGATATTTACTCTAGTACTTGCGTAATTTCATTATTATGTAGACGACAAGATAATTATAGTTGGAAATAAATGGAAAACTGCGGTATCAGTATTTTGCTTCTCTATGTAACAAATGCATTGTTTTGTATCGTCATTCACATAATACCACGTCATAGAGGCACGTTTCTTATTCACAGAAGCAAGGCGCAACGCCGGACGCTGTTGAAGAAGGTTGAAGAGATCTGCCATGCTTTAGATAACTTATCCACTCGGCTGGACTGAGATTTGATCTGCTATGCAATGATCTGTTTTAACTCTGAATTCAATGTAAGTTGTCATATGAGGATGCTCCATTCTGCAATTACAGTGTTCTTTGTTACTCATGATTACTAGTTCTTATTGGATCTTGAAAACAAGATTTCAACTGATTATCATTATCATCCCACTTTTGGGTGTACTTAAAGGATTTTTATTTTATTATTTTTTTTTTGGGGTTAAAATTAATTGTTATGTTTGAAAGGTGGCGGAGATCTTGAGATGTGTTAATAATTACGAGAAGTGATTTGAGATGTGTAGTTAAAATTGAAACTGCTGTAGTTAAAATGAACGCCAGCTGGGTATGCTTGTTTGCTGGACGAAATGTGTTGATGGATAGAGCTAGCAAGATCTCGCCATCCTGTGTTTGTTTGATTTATCTGCCAGAATGTTTCGTGCGCGTAAATAGGCAGATGCCATAGTTTGTTTGTTATGTTCGTTTAGCCAAGTAAGCTCAGTGAACGGATTTTATTGAACTATATCGTTGGCAAATATATATACAAGATCATTAAACCGAATTATTAAACAAATTTCATTTAATGGGTTCGCAAAATAAAATTATTTGGTTGAATAATTCATTCAGTAGTTCAGCTAGTAGACATTTTGGTATAAAAATTGAAAATGTTATTAATTACACCTTGTTGGGTGTAATGCAAAATGAGAAGTGCTAAAAAGCGGCAAACTTGAATGAGGCGATGGAAAAAATTTCTAGTGCTCTTAGAATGCAGATCACTTGGTACTTTAGGCTAATAAATACTCTTCATCTATACGTAACATAAAGGATTATATTATTTATCGAATTGTGATTCTCCATGTGCAAGTAATGGACAATTCTTGTCAATCAGGAGTATCGAGTTCATTACTTTCAAGAGGACTAGAAAATTTTGCCGCCGTTAATAGTTAAGAAATTTGTGAAAGAATATAATCATTTGTTGTCTGTTGACAACTTTTACCCATCTTTAGAGATTGTAATGGAATAAGTATGTCGCAAAGAAGGCGCTCATAAAGCAATTCTTAGAAGCTGACATTCTAACATGTCAACAAAATCGACGTATTCTATTCCAGAAAAAAAAAAAACAAAATGAACGTATCAAGACATACTTATTCTCAAGTGGCCAAAATAAACATTTTAGGTTTGCCATAAAACTTCATTGCTAGTGGTCAGGCAACAACATGGATGTGCCATGACTACAAATCACTATTTGAATGAAAGATAAGAGGGAATGCCTCCTAAGTAGTATGGCCTTGATCAGAAACTCATATGTGGGTGCTTTAATGTACCATGCCCAATGTGATGTGTATGGAACCACATGTAATTTTATGACATCACACCTGATTTTATACATACTATATCAGTTGTCAATATATTAGAATATTCAAATTTAAGTACCTGATCAAAATTACTAAATTGTAAAATCAAGAAACATCCCTTCATTTTACATTGCCCAACACTATATTTAAAATATGTAACATGGCAAGGGTTGAGAAATGTGATCATTGAATCGAAGGAGAGACCAACAAGAGTAAGTTCTCACTACAATCACTGACCCTATATTGTCGAACAAGTCCAACTTCAAGTCATAACATAGCCACAACTTCCCATGGCCACGCCACATTCAACACCAAACATCCATCATTCTATACAAGGTTTAGAAATGTGAAATGTGATGAAATTAATACCATGGCAAGGGCATAACGGTCTTTTTGGAGCTCAAAGTTGCTATTTTATTTTTTAGAAAGCTAATTATATTCACACTACTTTATATATTATATACATTGTATTTTAATTCCACCAAAAAAAAAAAAATTCAACTTTGTTTATGACTAAAATTATGCCCTCAAAGTTTTATTACATTTTTTATAATTAATTTTTAATAATTAACTTACTTTCGATGTAAATATTAATTTATATTTAAATATTGTATTAGCATTCTTTGAAATTAACAAGCAATATTCATGTTTTCTGTATGTTGTAGTTTAAATTATTTAAAATTATCACGGACAAACAAGTAACTTGGGGTTCAAATAAATAAAATTTTAAGACAAAACTATCTATCCAGATTAAATTTATAATTAGTGAAATAATAATAATAATAATAATAATAATAATAATAATATAATTGAAGAAAAAGAAGTTAAGGATGTAAGTACATCAAAAAAATATATTCAGAACCTTTAAGATAATCAGAATGTAGTTAAGCAGGATTGATATATTATCAGTGTTGTGACAATTTTTATTATCTCAACGCTAATGTGGCTTGTTGGAATTGAGCTTGTTCGAACAGCTTAAGTGATGTAACTCCAATCCCAACACGCCACATCAACATTAGAACAATAAAATTTGTCCCAACACTTGTAACATATCATTTTTATGTAGTCAAGTATGTTCACATACCAACGCTAATGTGGAAATTAAGGAGGAGCTAGTTAATTTGCAAAACAGTCCTTCAAGTTATTTTCTTTTTCATTCGTGGCACTGGGTATAAGCCTCGTCTTTGCCACGGTGGGATGTTATGTTAACGATGGGCTTTTAGCAAAGACCAATGTTGGGTTTTGAACAAGAGACCAGAATATAATATATTGATTAAATTTCCTGATGCGAATATAATTAGCTTTTTACAAACTTAACTATCGTTGGACAAAAAATGATACATTCTCATCACTGAAACTTTGCTAAAGTTCCAACGTTCGATGTGGGGATTGTTCTTTATTGTCATATAACAGTAGGATCCACTAACCAACCCATACTATTGTGTGGCAATATCAGAACACGTTGAAATTTTAACAAAGTTCAAACGTCGGGAATGTATCATTCTTTCTCCATATTTTCTCCAATACATGGACTAAACTCGTGTTTTAAGCTTTAATGAAGTCTTCATCCCTTAGTCATAGTCGCCTCTGAGAACAAAACCTTGCCTCTCCTCAGGTACGGCTAAATGCACCCCATTCACATGTTCATTACACCCCCAATTTTAACACACTTTGCTATACCAAATTACCCACTACTCATTTTTCTTGTTCCCTTTTTTGCTTTTCCTACTTTTCACAGTTCACACACCCTAACAAAAAAAAAAAAAAAACGGATGAAAAAGAGAGCTTGGCTGCCATTAATGACAACCAAGGAAGAAAAGTTTAAGGAGAAAAAAAAAAGTCGCCATGGAGCTTCGACCCAATAAGGTCGAACATCAAGCATGATGTTCGACCCCATTGGGTCGAAGATGAAACTTCATGTTCGACCCAATGGGGTCGAACATCAAGCTTGATTTTCGACCCCATTGGGTGGAACATGAAGCTTCATCTTCGACCCTTGTGGGTTGGACGTCTACTTTATTTTCGTTATTTTTTTTCTTTTTGGCTGTCACTAACAGTTTTTGGTTGCTATTAACAGCAACCGAATTTTTTTCATTATTTTTTTTCTTCCTTGGCTGCCATTAAGCCAAAATTTTAAGCTTTGGCTACTAGTAATGATGGTAGGAGTTTCTTTCATATATATATTTTATGGTAGGGTTAAAATGAATTGGGTCAACAACGGTGGTCGGGGGCGGGGGGTCGTTCCGGGTTGTTGAGTGAATAGGGTTGAGTCAATTAGGCGTGGGGTGGGGTTTGCGTAAAGGGGTTATTAGGGAATGGGGGTGCATTTAGCCGTACCCCCGCCCAAATTCGTCGTGAATACGACTAAATGCCTCCCCATCGTGAATTTTATCTTTACCCGCATGGTTCGAAAACCCTAAAGAGAATCAATTTTCATTTATAATCATCAGTTGAGAAAATTCCAGTTATCATAACAGAATTCACTCTCCATTTTTTTTGTACTAGTACATTCTTGACAAGTTGATCGACGAGATCAATTGAAATCCGCAGATGAGGGGCGGAAGCCTATTGATAGCAATTCTACTTTTCATCTTCCTAATTTTAGCCGTTTTGCGGGTTAAATCGATCCCAGATAACCCTGATCCAGATCCCGAAGTCCTCCATGATTCCGAAGGCCTACCTACCAATCCTCCGTTGGCTCCGGCAACGTATGTCTCCTCTCCTTTAACTTCCATTTTCCTATGTAATATGTTTAATAATTTTGTAAAGATTGAATTTTCTTTTCAAAATGTCAAATTTTGGGAGAGAATTTATGCATAATTGATAATTTTATTTAACCTTATAATAAGGTGAGGCCCTTTTTCCCACCTGATTGAATGGGTGTATTTCTATTGGAGATACTTGTTTAAGTGTCAGCTTGGAAAATGTGGCAGCTATTCTATGTATGAAACTTTGTTGAAATTCAAATATGTGTACTAAGAATGAGCTTTGGTGTTTGTTTTCTTCGTCTTCTTCTTATTATTTTTTTTTCTAAAGGGAAAATGTTATCTTGGCATTTATAAGTAAGAAAAATCTTTGATATATGCAGTGATTATATGTGGGACCTGATGTATTGAAGACAACCATGGTCATAAATTATCTTGATTTCCTCAGCTACGTTTTTAGCTTTTCTAACTGTGCAGGGGATAATGAAACAATTAGAGTGATTGTAAATATTACCGGCAGTCTAATCAATTAACTAGCTTAAATAAGATTTGAATTAAAAAGAGTACTACAAGGCATGTATTTAGAGATTCTAAATGGTTTTTTAAACAATTCTTTTTTCTTTTTCTTGAGGTGGAGGGTGGATACTGGATAGTAAATTCAAATTTTGGCGGGTCATAGTTTTTGTACTTCCTCCTATATGCGGCCCAGCGATCAATTATTTGTGTTGTTCTCTTCATTCACACGCTAATGTCATCTTATTAAATCTCATGCTCTTCAAATCAAAATTAGTACACAGGATGCTGCGATAGTGGTTGCTCCAGATGGCACGGTATATTTTGTTGAGATTGGTTCTGGAAAAATCCGCTGGTCTTTCTCATCAGGCCCATCAATTTATTCCTCATACCAGACACTCCCCAGTAAGGAAGGTGAAAAACTTGACTCATCAGCTGACAGTGATAATTTCTACATAGATATTGGAGATGATTGGAAACTCTACTTGCATGCAGAAGGCTTCAATAAAGTGGTATGTCTTCATAAACCTCTCTCAGGTTTTATTCCATAGGATGTTAATTCGGCCTATGTTGTCGTCAATTGCATGATTTCTGATATTGAGGATGAGCTGTTTCAAGCAGCTTTACAAGTTCTACAAACTGTAGTGTTCGATCTACGTTCTTATAAAGTATGCGTCTTAGACTTACTTGTTAGAAGTATTTTTCTATTGCAGCTTTACAAGTTCTTCGACATGCTCTAGCGTTTGATCTACTTTGTTATAAAGTATACGCCTAGACTTACTTGTTAGAATTATTTTTCTATTGCAGCAGCTCAATCTGAGTGCTGAAGAATTTGTAAGGCGCACTCCATTTGTATCTATTGGTGGCGGTGTCATGTTAGGGTCAAAGACTACTGCTGTATTTCTCGTTGATGTCAAAACTGGAAAATTAGTTCGTACATTCAAATTTGATAATTCCTCAGTTGGGGAGCAGGAAGCTAATGGATCTTCTATTCTAGCTAGAACGGATATTAAAGAATGGGAGGGATCTAGTCCCACTGACCTGGAGGATGTTGAAAAGCCACTCTATGTTACAAGGACCGACTATGATCTGAGATATACTTCCAAGAAGACCGGGAATGTTCTTTGGTATCTAAAATTTGCTGATGTTGAAGCTTTATTCCAACATGAAGAAAGAACTGAGGATTTACTAGGTGGGATATTACGTGAGGATTATAAGTTTGGACAAGGATACAAGCTTCATCAGAAGTTGACAATGCCCTACCAAACAAGTCCTGTGGTCTATCGCATCCGTGACCGTGCCTCGTTACAATCTCTTTTTATGGTTGACAAGTTACCAGTTGCTCTTCCAAGAAGCATAGAACTTGCTTTACCTGCTGCTCAAAATGATACGATGTTGAAGCCATTGGATAAGTTTTTAGGTGTTCGTCATGATAGTGAGACAGAAATGGTGCTGGCGTTGCCCAAACCTAATACTGACAAATTAATGATCAGGAGTCTGCCTGGAAGTGGTGGTCATCATATGAGTAACAACATGGACTCTCATAATCTTGAACACTCTCATTTCTGGCCATCTATTCTATATACTGCACTGGTGCCACTGGTCATGGCTTTTCTTTTCTATGTAAGACGAGTAGTTGCGAAAGGACAGGGCAAATTGCACACGCAGCCTGAAGACAACAAGTTCCAAGTCATAAAAGCTAAAAAGAAGAGAAGAAGTAGAAATGCAACTAAAAATAGCAATTTTGTTAGGAACAAAATGATCAATAGTCAAGACCATCATAATGTGCAAAATGATATCCAAAACAATGAATTATCTAAAGTAAATTTCTCTCCAAATTATTCAAGTAACTACAATGGTCTTGTGAATGGACGTCACATTGGGAAATTGTTGGTCTCTGATAAGGAAATTGCCAAAGGAAGTAATGGAACTATTGTCCTCGAAGGAATATATGATGGCCGTTTAGTGGCCGTTAAACGTCTTGTCCAGACCCATCATGATGTGGCTCTAAAAGAGATTCAAAATCTTATTGCATCAGATCATCATCCGAACATTGTCCGATGGCATGGAGTGGAGTACGATCAAGATTTTGTCTATCTTGCTCTGGAACGGTGTACTTGTAGTTTACATGATTTGATATCATATTACACCCCTTCTGAGGATCAAACACGTGCAGGAGACCAAGATAATGACTCACTTAGTGATTACAGTATCCGGTTGAAGTGTGTGCTTGGAAATGAGAAGGATCTTGAATTGTGGAAGGCTAATGGCTATCCATCTCCTTGCTTGTTAAAATTAATGAGGTTTGTTTGCTGTTTTCTCACTCCATCATGGCCCATATGCATCATATGCATGACATGTTATTTGCTTAAGAAGAGTGCAATTTAGAAATGTAATGTGTCTGTACCTCCACCACTCGCCCAAGAAGCAAATATTAGAAATCCACACACAAAAAAAAAAAAACAACCGTGCCGGCCCTTTGCATCATTTAGTATTAGCCTTCTCTGTGAAGTTATTGAAGTGGTAAATGACATGGAATGTATCATTAAAGTTGAACTATGTTATAGAATGACTTCTATAAGCATTATTAGCAAGAGTCACTTTTTTACTCAAATAAAGGGAATTTTTTCCTTCACATAATTTTGCAGATAATTTAGGCCTTGTTCTATTGGGTGTTTAGTTGTTCCGCGCGATATTCCGTGTAAAAATGTGTGGTTAATATTATTTTGGAAAATGTGTGTGTGGTTGAAAATGAGTATGAGGTATACGGAATTGCGTGCGGATTTGGTTAACACCAAATAGAACAAGGTCTTACTTTCAATTAGCCTTTAAATATAATAATTGCACTAATTTTACTTCAAATAGACTCCTAATTACAAATATTTTTGTATACAAGTATCTCAGGTTTCGTAAACACCCAATTCAAATCATATTTACGTTAGTTGCACTTGGTCTTTCTATGAATATCATCATTCTCAGTTACAATTTTTGCTAGTTTGTGTGTGTTCTTTGGATTAATATAAATCGATAATATCTCTGTTATACAGGGAAATTGTTTGCGGACTTGCACATTTGCATGAACTCGGAATTATACATCGAGATCTAAAGCCTCAAAATGTCCTGGTATTGAAAGAGAAATCAATGTATGCAAAGCTTTCTGATATGGGCATTAGTAAGCGCCTAACTGGAAGCATGTCTTTAACCAAAAATTCTACGGGTGAGTACACGGATAGTTCTGCTATAGTTATGCTTAAGGTGACTGTTGCATGTTTTTAGTCGCCAAAATTGGTCTGACAGAAAATTGTTGTTGGTCTCGTATTTTGTTCAAATATTTACTTTAATACTCTACTTTGTCTCCAAGCAGGTTATGGGAGCTCAGGTTGGCAAGCACCAGAACAATTGCGTCACGAACGTCAAACACGTGCTATAGATTTATTCAGTTTAGGTTGTATTTTCTTTTTCTGCATGACTGGGGGCAAACATCCATTTGGGGAAAGTTTGGTGCGTGATATAAATATAATCAATAACCAAAAAGACCTCTTCTTGATAGAGCATATACCAGAAGCGACAGAGCTTATCTCCAGATTGCTAGACCCGAACCCAGATTTGAGGTAATATTACTCCTCAAAAGCATTTCAGTTAGACTATGTCGTTGCTCGAGTTTGTTTATCTATGGTGACAGTTACTCTATAATCAACTATTAAAAGAAGTCTACTATATTGTAGGCCAAAGTCTATGGAGGTAATGCAACATCCTCTGTTTTGGGACTCTGAGACACGACTCTCATTTCTTCGAGATGCTAGTGATAGGGTGGAATTAGAGGACAGGGAGAATGAATCTGAAATCTTGAAAGCACTCGAAAGTATTGGGAAAGTTGCTTTGGGCGGTAAATGGGATGAAAAAATGGATGACGCCTTTATCAATGACATAGGGCGATATAGGCGTTATAAGTTTGATAGCGTCCGTGACTTATTGCGTGTCATAAGAAACAAGTTAAACCACTTCAGGGAACTTTCAAAGGAAATTCAGGAACTAATAGGACCGGTTCCCCACGGATTTGACTCCTATTTCTCAAGTCGATTTCCTAAACTTTTGATTGAGGTCTATAGAGTCACTCATACATATTGTGCAGAGGAAGAAACCTTCCATAAATATTTTAGAAGTAATTAGCCTGCCTTGTGCTTCTCATTATCTTGTAAATAGTTGCACAGAATGTATTCTATAGATTAGATTCTGTTTACTTGGCAAAGGCCCAGATGATAATAAATCTTGTAGATATGGTGGATGTATACTTCTGTGAATATTGGAGCTTAGACGTGTTGAAGTTTTAGACTTCAAATAAATAATTATGGCATTGTTCTATGCACATTAATATTTGTTTAGTCGAATTCTGTGTAGAATGGGTGGTTGAAATAAATTGTATGTTGGAAATGGATAAGAGAAAAAAAAAAATAGATTTGAGTTTTTAAAATTTGATGTGTATATAGCAAGGCCTAAATAAATAAGAGGACAACATCACTCTTTTTTATGGTAGTGTAGAAATATCTTTTGACTATATCTGCAATCTATTGGACTTGTAATAACTTAATTAATTAACTAATTTGACGAATTTTTTGACAACATTTTAAATTTCGAGGATTGCAATCTATTTTCATTTTTCAATCCATACATTTAATTGGGCGCAAGATGCCCTCTGGAGCATAGTTTCATAGTAATACCACAGCTTCTCAAATAAATAGTTTTTGTTGTACTAAATAAAAAAATAGTTATGAGAAAAATCAGTTTAATATTTTATAAATACTTGTATTAAAATTGTTGTACCGTTAAAAAATAGTTTTAAAGTATTTGGTAAATTTAACTATTCTATTTGTGTTAGTTTTTAATTATTACTAAATGTCTATGAATTTTAGTAATATTGTTATTTATTATTATATGATAGATTTAATTTCTTTCTTTTTATAAAATAATATATGATATTATGTAATAATTGTACAAAGAATGTTATATCAATATATTACAGGATGACCGATAGTAGATGATAAGACTTTTTTCTCTCAATAGTTAAAAAAAAAAATTTGTTTGAAATTAACCAATTAATAAAAGTTAAAAATAAAATAAATTCAGCAAAAACAAAAGTCAAGAGAAAGTAAATGAATTACGGAAAAGAATAAATTAAGCAAAAAAAAGGGGGGGAAATCGGTGATATACTTAAAATTTTTTTTGTGTGTGTATTTTTTTTTAATAAAATATCAATAAAACTGATTTCATTAAAAATGCAACTCCATATGAAGCATAAGGAGCGACACAATGTAGAATACAATTAGTCCAAAAGCAATCATAGAGAAAATGAAATGCACCAGTCGGCAACGTGTGGGCTATCATATTCTTAGAACAAGGAATACAACAACAAGAACCACACTGACCACCAACAAACAGACTATGAACATCTTCAATGATATGACAAAAGCTGGAAAATGACCGTGGAATTGTCAAGCTTTGAACAGCCCGCAACACATCACACTCCACTCACTTGATCTGCGGCCGCAAATCACGAGCAAAAAGAATCGCCTCCTTAATTGCCAATAACTCTGCGACCTCAGCCGAAAATAAGCCATGCCGATGGAACGCGAGAAGCCATGCCGATGGAACGCGAGAGCCCCTTCCACACTACCATCCTCTGACCAGAGAACGCCACCTAATCAAATCCAACCCTCACTCTAAGAAAGTTTTTAAATGAACCAAAAGTCACATTTCCCTAAACCGCAAGGCCCAAAAAAAAAAAAAAAAAAAAATCCTTGAATAAAAGAGGAATCCAAACAACACCAAATTAAAGTCTCAATCCAAAGTCTGTCACAAAAGAGTGCAAGTAGTTGGATTGATACACCCAAATGCCCAAATCAATCAAAAATGTAAGGTGTGGGGTCCATTTCTAAACTACCAAACTCACAAATATTCATTCCATGACTATGACTTCTTTTCTATTGCCACTCATTCGGGTCTATATCTCACAAACTTAATGGATATTAATTTTAGGAATTCCATAGATTTTAATTTTACCAGTTAATTTTGGATAGGTTCCAAATTTATCAAATAAAGTTCCAATGTAGTTGCTAGCAAATGACGATTCCTTCACAAACATTTATTATTTTTACCAATTAGAAGGATTTTTAGGCGTGTATAATATAGATATTAACAGATGTTTTGCATAAGTCTTTAAACTTGTAAAAATTGGATTGATAATAAGTTTCAGTTGTATGAATTATATTTGAAATTTGAAACTATATCATTTTCACAACTAGACGAGTGTGAAAATTAAATATAACATGTACCCATTTAGCAAACTACATTAAATAATGTAATGCATGTTATTAATGAAGTATGTTTGGAACAATTAATTGAAAAAATTTGGGATGTTAACATAAATTTTCCCTCAAAATTAAGTCCCCTATATTGTTTGTTTCTGTACCAAACTAATCAATAACCACTCGTACAAACTCCTTTTTCCCTTTTTATGTGGTATTCAAGAAATTCTATTATATCTGTCCCACAATAATGGATTTATTTTTCTCATCTCTCTTTCAAAAAATAATATCAAGCACTTGTCATTTAGTAAGTCTTTAATCTCTTCATTTTCCTAATATGGCTTTATTTAGAGCTCATGATTATTAATAAAATAAAATATCATAGTTTAATGTATGTTAAAAATGCAAGTAATATATACTTTTCTAACAATTTCGATATTATAATTTTTTAATCTGTGTGAAGGTCAAAATAAGTCTATTTTTATAGAACAAATATAGTAGAAAAAATTGTTTTCGTGGGGGCAAACCTGAGGTAGTTCATTAATATTTTGCAACTAGTAATCATACCCGTCAGATGAATGGAAGTTGTTACAAACAAAAAAATTTTTTTAATTGAAATAGTAGAATTATAATTACAAATAATCAACATACAAACAAATGCATATGAAATAACCTTAGTATTGTATTGCAATATCTATGAAACTAAAAAATAGAATTGGTTTGACCATTATTTCTATGTAAATCAATATCTCCACTTATTTGCAATTTGAAACTATTCGGCACAACATCGTATAACTCTCCATTACCCAAAATTGTCTCCTCAAATAAAATTCAGTATTATAAAGTCATTACCCTGAACTTTTAATACAAAAACCATCTTTTAAAAAAAAATTTAAATAATAATAATAATATTATTATTATTTTGGATGCAGCTTTTTAAAAAAAATCATTTTTAGTATTGTTTTTGACTACTTATATATTTAACTGATTTTGTAACTTTTTAAATATTTTTAGAACTTCTATCTAGCATATATAGTTTCAAACCATACATGTCATTGGACTCAAAACATGCAGTTTTTAATTTCTCTATATCCTCTTTTGAGATGGCATTGGAGTGAGAAATCTAGCTATGGTAAGCATTAAGCAAAGATTTTTTTTTTTTTTTTTTTGTGGTTGAATATAGAGGGTTGGTGAAGATGTTGTTTGCTCATCCTTCTGAATGAAAATGGATAAAGATGATTTGGTTGAACGATGTAGAGCTTGTTCAAGAGTGTGGCTCTCCACCTTAATATTGTTTATCACGATTTTATCAAAATTCACTTTTTCTTAAACATTATTTTCGAGTTTCAACCATTCTATTTATCTGTTTCACAATTTCTTATATTTTCTAAAAAATTTATTTTCTTTTCCAGTCACATCTAAAAATCATCATCTTCTTCTTCTTCGTCTCTTTCTTCTTCTTCCTCTATTATTTATTTATTTATTTTTAATTTCTACCTAACATACAATAATGACTAATGAGTGGGACACTTGTAGGCAAGTTCAATATACAAGTTTCTAAGGAGGTTTTTAAGTGACAACACAATTGGTGAGCACCAAGAGTCACATTTCCTCAACAATACTAGAAAAGGGGAATTTGGTTGGATAAAAGTAGAAGAATCAAAACGACACCAAATTAAAGTCCCAAGCCTCAATCTTAAATCTATCACAAAAGATTGCTAGTTGGAATGGCGCCACGCACAAAAAATGCCCAAAACAATCAAGATATGGGGTCCATTTCTAAGCTACCAAACTCACCTATATTCATTCCATTCCCTAAGAATGACTATGACTTCTTATCCATCTTTGCCGCTCATGCCGGTCTACACCATACAACATAAATGGATATTAATTTTAGGAATTCCATAGATTTTAGTTATTATCAATTAATTTTGGGTAAAATACACTAGAGGTTCCAAGTTCATCATATGACGTTCCAAAGTGGTTGCCTAGCAAATGATGATTCCTTCACAAAAATTTAATATTTTGACATGTTAGAAGGGAGAAACGCTCCCCTGCCCACAACAATTTGGGTTCGCACACGCCAACGTGGCACGACGTGCGAGCCACGTTGATGCCATGTCGACGTGTGCATGGCTTTCACTGCCCACACTGTGCGCAGGGGAGCAAAAGTGTATTAGAATGATATTTGTGTGTGTATGATATGGATGTTGACATACATGTTCTAACTAAGTTCTTTGACTTGTAAAAGGTGGATTGATATAGTAAGTTTCAAGAGTATGAATTATAATTTGAAACTTATATTGTTGTCACAATTAACAAGCAAGGATAGTTTACATGTTAAATAATAATATGTACCATGTGATGGATGTTGTTAGGATTTTTGTAGATAGTTATTTTCTGAATAAAAATTAAATTAATTGAGTTGTAATTTATTTTAATTTATTGAGTTAGTGTTTGAATAGTTTAGGATTTCGGCGTGGCACATTCGAATAAATTTGCAAATAGAACAATTGGAGAACTGCCTAACAAGGATCAAGTGGGAACTACAGAGAGCAAGCCGCTTGACGAGTGCCCTTAGTTCGAGCAGACATATGAGCTGCTCAAGCTACCCTTGTGGGTCAACCCACAGTGGCCCCGTTAATTTGGTTAATAATATAAATGGTGTGTTTGTGTGAATTTTCATTTTGCTAACAATTAAGGTGTTGTTCTAAAGACATTAAATTTTATTCACTTTTTTTCTCTCGTCATTTTCAATCACTCATACGATTATTTTATATTTTTAATGCATTTTCTAAAATTTTGAACTACACATTTCATATGTAGTTTGAATAAATTAAATTTAAGTGAATAAGACCTAAATATTTAGATTGAATAGTAATAAGACTGCAAAATAAGAGTCTCATAATAAATAGTACGTTGACTGATGGTTGATGTCGCGTACATCTATTTCCCTGTTTTCAATTTTTTAATTGTTTTGTTCCATCAAGATATTATTATTATTATTATTATTATTATTATTATTATTATTATTATTTATTGAAGGAGTCCGTGTACAAAAATTAAGTGGAGAAATTACTAGTATCAATCAATTCAAAATTAATAACAATCGAACTAATTGGTACTTTTTGTCGAGCCTTAGAAAAAACACACAAATTATTAAGTGGAGAAAAGGTTAATCAAATCAAGATTAAAGGAAGGTGCGTGAAGAGAATATCAAAAAGAGACGAAGGCATGGAGGCTCCCATACAATCATGACATTCACCGATGAAAAAGGAAATCTACAGTCACAAAGCAGATGAATTCATCGTCATCGATGTTATTCCTCAGCGTGGGGAAATAGGTTAATATCATGGAGTTGTTCTTGCATAATTATATCAGAATTTGGTAATAGTTTCTTGTGTTCACACTATAAACACTCGATTCATTGAATTTTATGCAGATTGGATCTCAGTTGGGAGTGATGCGGAATCTCGAAATGGACTCCTGTAAATGCAGTTACTTCCCCGAGGTTTGTTTTCTCTTCATTTCAATTTGACATTTTCTCTACCTGCAAAAATAGGTTCCTCCTTTTTCTCCGGATTTTGTGCTGTCATTAAGCTCATTATCCATGGTGAACCTGTGATTTGGCTTTCTTTTGGGTTGGGTGGTGGATCTGCAGTTCAATGTTTTGTTCTTGTTGACTTTCACCGGTGTATCTCTGATTTAGGGCTTAAACTTGCCATACGATTTCTGAATTAATTAGGGCTTGAACTTAAATGTGTCTGTGTAGGTGAATGAACACGAATGAGATGGACATATGTGGATGATTTGAAAATTAATTGTTGATTGGTATGTTCATTGAAATCAAGGATACAATATGACATCGCAAAGATTTTCGGAAGTTGAACATATTGATCAAGATTTAGAGTCTTTGAGTGTGTCAAAACGTCTTGTTAGAAGTATGAGCCAAAAACTGAGAAGGAAGAACAATAGAAACGAGGGTGATGAAGATGATGAGACGAGGGGTGTGTCCCTTAGATGTCTCACTCTTTACAGCAGAGGTGGAGGTTGCAAAGTAGTTGCTGAATCAGGCGAAGAATGCGGGGATCCAAGCAGTAGAAGGCGCTCGAGTGCGGCGAGGACGGGGAAAGGGTACCCTACAATATGTGGAAATGAAGAAGCAGCCATTGACTGCTTTTCATATGCAATGAAAGAGAGATTCTGGAGGAAGAATAATAGAAAGTTTATAACCTTTCAAGTAGCAGAACGAGACAATAGCGTGAATTCATGTCTTCCAGATGACATTCTGGAAATGTGCTTAGTAAGACTTCCAGTAACAAGTCTTGCAAATGCTCGTCTTGTTTGCAAGAAATGGAGAAACTTGACAACAGCACCTAGGTTCATGCAGATAAGAAGGGAAGGCTTATTCCAAACTCCATGGCTGTTTCTCTTCGGCCTTGTTAAGGATGGGTATTGTTCTGGGGAAATACACGCATTTGATGTTTCACTTGCCCAATGGCATAAAATTGACGCTCAAGTTCTTTGTGGAAGGTTTCTTTTCTCTGTTGCTAGCATCTGGGACGATGTTTTTATTGTTGGAGGTTGTTCTAGCTTATCCAACTTTGGAAAGGTTGATAAGAGTTCATTCAAGACACACAAAGGAGTTTCGGTTTTCAGCCCCTTGACTAAATCTTGGCGTAAAGCTGCATCCATGAAGTATGCTAGATCATCACCCGTGCTAGGTATCTCAGAGGTCAGTATTGATTGCTTTATAGGTAAAAATCAGGCAAAACTGTCAGAAAGGCGTTTTTACCGGTCAAGGGTTGGTGGTGTATCAGATGTTTATGAGGATCCTCATAGACTTTCAGTGAGACGCCAATCTACACAATCTCTCGATGAAAGTGATATTTCATCGTTTTCAAGTAAGCCCATCAAACCTGTTACTCAAAGAACTGGGAATTCAAGAACAAAAGACCGCAGAAAGTTTGTAATTATTGCTGTTGGAGGTCTTGGAGTTTGGGACGAACCGTTAGACTCAGGGGAAATATATGATTCCATGTCAAACAAATGGACAGAGATCCAAAGACTACCTATAGAATTTGGAGTAGCTTGTTCTGGCGTTGTATGTAATGGGATTTTCTATGTTCACTCAGAGACTGACAAGCTTGCTGGATATGACATAGAAAGGGGTTATTGGATTAGAATTCATACCAATCCATGTCCACCACGAGTACACGAGTACTATCCAAAACTTGTCTCATGCAATGATCAGTTATTCATATTGTCTGTCTCCTGGTGTGAGGGAGATGGCCAAATTGGGAGGAGAAATAAGGCAGTGAGGAAACTTTGGGCGCTTGACCCAATGTATCTTGCTTGGACAGAAGTGGGAGTTCATCCAGATGCACCGATGGACTGGAATGCTGCATTTGTTTCTGAAAGAAACCTTATATTTGGGGTCGAAATGTTCAAGATATTTGGGCAGGTTTTGGATTTTGTGACAATGTGTGATGTGTCCGACACAGGAATAAATTGGAGTCATATATCGAGGAATCACGTGGCAAAGGATCTGGATGCATCTTCATGTATGACGAAGTCGTTGGCAGTGCTACATTTGTGACCAAGTATACTACTTTTCTTTTCTCACTATTCAATGTCCACGCGATTCGTTATGCCTTAATCAAACTACATGGAATTTCTTTTATTTTATAATTTATTCTTGTCTTGTTTGAATGTATGGGCTGAGTATAATTTATTAAAAGGTTAGAAGCAAATTACTATATATACTTGTATTCTTTTGCATGAAGTTGCTTGGATTTTTCTTATTGGAGACTAGCATGGTTTAGAAAGGCAAAAATGGATATTGAGGCGCTCTCCTTTCATGAGGCGAAGCACTACCCCAAATGAAGAATATAAAGTGTGCAAAGAAACAAAAGAAGGATGCATTATTTTTGTAGGCGAGGGTAGTGAACTATTCCTATGGATAGAGTATGAGAAACACATTTTGTTAATGCTCCAGGAGAAAACGTGTTGCTCTCAAGTTAGTCTATTAGAATTTTGTTTTCTAAGCCACAAGGCTTGAGGCGGTGCTGTGAGGCATATGCCTCACGCAACTAGGTGTAGGCCTCAGTAAACCGCCCCACAATCAACTCCTTGCCTTGAAGCCTTTTTTGCATGGATTACTTTCAAGGCGGGCCTCCTGGGAGTTATTCCATTGTGTAGAAATCCTCTGTAAGCGTGAAAAAAACCATACTTATGTTATTCACGTAAATTCAACCTTAGGTTATTGTACATTCTTAGGTGGTAATCTTGTAACGTACGTAAAGCAAGTACAAACTGTGGTAGCAAGATCAACTGCAGAGTCAAAATTCATGTCAATGACACTTGGAATATGCAAGATATTATGGCTGAAGATTATTCTGGATGATTTGCGAATAAAATGGAATAAGGTTATCCTGTATGATGGCAAATCAGCAATGCGCCCACAATCCGGTGTAATATGATCAGACAAGGATGAAGCATATTGAACTTGACAAACACACTGCAGAAACTGGGGATCGCGGATTACTTTGTGCTCCTTTCATCTCAATCAAAATCAACTAGCAGATGCTTTAACAAATGGCTACCGAGTACTGCTTTTCAAACACAGTTAGCAAGCTTGAAATGAGAGACATCCATTCATCAGCTGGACAGTGTGTGCTTGTGAGATACAATTACGAAGAAAATGCATATAGGAGTTTTCTTTATTGTTAGTATATGAAAACCTAAAACAGTATATGATTATATTGTAAGTATTGTATTTTTCTTACTTAGATATATCCATTAGTTAAGATGTTCTTTATGAATTATGAGATACTAGCAACTTTCCTTTTTCCTTTATATGATTTCCTTAAATAGGATTTTGATTTCACCGACACTCTTGACATAACAAATACAATCATTTACTACATCCGTCTCACAAAGATAGGTTTGTATTTTATTTTGGTTTGTCCTATAAAGATAGGTTACTTTCCTTAAATGGAGTAATCAAAATATTAATATCCTTATTTAATGTGCATCGTTATCGACAAAATAGAATTATTAAAGTGTAACAATTAGTAAATTACAGGGTATATTAGGAAAATACTCTTATATTGTACTTTTTCAATAATATTAATTGATATTTTTATAATTTTTGTGAAAAAATTAACAAGCTTATCTTTGTGGGACGAAGGGAGTACAATTTTTATAGCTAAGAGCAATTACAATGCATCCCCCTAAAATATAGCTTTTAACACTTTAAAATATAATTTTTTTCCACTATTTTGCAATTTCTTCTCCAACCCAAAACTCTAAATATTTTACATCAAATGAATAGTATTTATTAATTTAGTTACTAATTGATTTTAATATTCCCTCTGTCCCATTAAGATAGTCCAATTTTCCATTTTAATCCGTCCTAAAATATAGTTCATTTCCAAAATAAACTTCTTAATTTTCGTTATATGCCCTATTTAATTTGCATCGTTATCAACAAACAAGAATAATTAAAGTGGGATAATAAATAAATATAAGGGTATACGAGGAAATATATTTGAAAATATTACTTTTCCAAGGTCATTAATTGAAATTTCTTAATCTTTGTAAAAATACAAATAAGACTATCTTTACGGGACTGGGGAGTAATAGATTTTGGCACTAAATATGTCACATCAAATAAAATTAATGTATTGCCTTGGTTAGTTTTCATAAAAATTTTGTCAATCTGATTCAATAATTAATTCTATTCCAAATGTTATATTTAGTCAACATGACTACATATTTATTGTAACATTTAACAAAGAAAAATATTTTCATGCCAAATGAAATGAAACTATTTTTCATCACATTAATTTGTTTAAACAAATATTTGACAACCAATTAAACAAATACATTGGTGTAAGATAATATTGCATCAATTAATTTAACTATAATAATACTAATTAAATACAAAGAAGAGACACAAATGGAATAAAAAGATTTTTAAACAATATCAAGGATCAAAATTAGAACGAAAAGTGACACCCTAAAATTTGAAGTGTGCTATAGTAGCACTCAAAATTTGGAGAATCCTTGTAGCAAGCCCCCCAAATTTTACTGGTTTACCGTTTGCATTGGAAATCATCAAACGACAAACCTTCAAATTTTACAGCTTTGGGGAGTGGGCTCAGATGGTCTAAAGTGTTAAGAATAACCTTGTAATCAATGCATGCATGCAAAGCTCGAACTACCTAGTCCTACACGAATTTTGATGAGCAGCATTTCCATTGTACAATGTCTAGATATTCTCTATTTGATCATACATAACGGAGAGATAAAGACACAATAAAAATTCGTGGGTCCTATATTTTCTTTTCTTTTTCTCAATTTTCTCACTATTTCCCCACTTTTCTCCACTTTTTCTTCATGAATTTTCGTGCCACTTTTACATTTTCACATTTAATTTTACATCTTCCACTATTATTTTATCAATGTTTTTGAATTTATTTTTATTTCTCATATATTTTTTTTACTTTTCGCCTTATTTTTACCTACACATCTTCTATTCTATTTTCAATTAAAATAATCATCTTCTTTCTATCTCTCTCTTTCACATTATCCTTTAATATGCACCTAAGAGTCTAAGACCCACATGGAATAGAGATGCTCTTACCAGCCGAGATCTGCATTCAAGAACAACAGCCATCGGTCAATGTAATAATTACATCTTGTTTATGTTAGACTTCACCATTAGGAGAATCAAAACATATGTATACAAGATTATATTTATGTTCTATTCTAATATTTTGATTTATCATATACCGTAAGCTAGGGACGTATTATTGTATTCCTCCTTTGTTTTACCAAGGTATGCCTAACGTATCTATTTTTGTACCTTCTTCTTTTTTCTTTTCTTTTCTCTTTTTTTTTTTAGACAAGGGAAGTGGAGTGAAGGGCATTAGATGGGGATCTGGGATTCGAACCTTGGCCTATTACCAAGTGAAGGGGTTCCGCTTACCACTGGAGAAATATCCTTGATCGCTTTCTTATTGATGATATATAATTTACCTTTACGATTTAAAAATAAAAATAAAAAATTATAGCTTGTCTGACAAAGCTTTTGGCGGGGCGGGTGGGTAAAAGGAATATGGTAACTTTACCGTCAAAGTGTGAAGATATTTATGAAGGGACATTAAAATGTGAAGATATTTATTAAGATACGTGAAAAATAATATTTTTTCATGATATTGAAAACAAATATTTTTTTTGTTCCATAAAGATAATATACATTTTATTTTTACATCGATTAAGAAAGTTTAATTAATATTTTTAAAAATATGCAATCTAAAAATATTTTTTTAATACCCTTATTCTTAATTATTATTCAATTTTATTAGTATTTTTTATTGTTAATTATAATGTATATTAAATAAGGGTATGTAAAAAAATAAAAAATTAATCAAGTAAAGTGAATTATTATTTTGGAATAGAAGAAAAAGAAATACGAATTATTTTTGTGGGAGGGGAGCATAAAAATTTGTGTTAAACAAGCACCTAGTCAAGTATTGAGCTTTCATTCGTCCAAAATAAGTGGGGCCAGGACATAACTCAATTATCCATCTAACCAACTACCAAGCTGTCCCACGTCTTTTCGTCTTAACCATTTCATTTACTTTCCAGGAAGTGTCGTGACCAAGTATGATAAAAATATCTCAGAAGACTTTGGATGGACAAGCCTATCAAAGTCTTTGCAATCAAGCTTATTTCCGTTCTACGCGTATACAGATAATATTAATTTTAAAAAATGAAAAAAGAAAGAAACACACACACAGAGTAAATTTCTAACGAGAGTAACATGGTGCTTCACGCAGTTGAGTCGGTGATTATCTAGAAATTGAGAGACGCAGTAGCAGAAGAAGCAATAACCGACAATGGTGATTGGCAGCCAACTCAAGGAGATGCAGGAGGCACTGGAGGAAATGTGGGGCTTCTTCGTTGATGCTACATTTGGTCATGTTGCACAGGATTGTGGACGATACTTATTGCTCATTATTGTCACGCCCCGGGAGTTTGGCTAGAAATGGATCAAGTCAAATGCATAAGGATGGGCGCGACGGTGCACGGAAGACATGGACGGAGCCATGATCGGGGCACGATGCCTAAGTCACGAAGGGACGAAGGCAAGGGATCGGTCACGAAAGGCCGATCATAGACGCGGCCGAGATTATCCGAGGAGACGTTGAGGCTAATGAAAGATTCCGGAAGGTTGCGGGACTCGGTCGAGCGAGTACGTTCCGGAAGGATCCGTGGTCGAGCACTTGAGGAAGCTTCTAGGACGTTGCGGGAAGTAGCGAGACAAGCCGGGATTCTAGAGACTTCCAAGAGATAAGAAAATGTAGGCAAGTCTAGAATATTCTTGTACATACTTTACATAGTGGAGAAATGTATGGAAATGTGGAGAAATGTATGGAAATGTAGAGAAATGCATAGAATGGTCTAAAAGGTCTAGGATGTTCTAGATACTCAATCTTAACCATTGATTAGGATTGATTTCCACCGTCCATTCCAAAGAAGGTGATGGAGGTGGCCTATAAATAGGGGAGACATCCTCATTTGTAACCATCCAAGGGAAGAAGATCCAAGAGTGAGAGCATTGTTGTGAGTGATCTCTAGAGGTAGAGATTGTGAGGAACACTTGTACGATGGCTTGAGAGGTCAAATAGCTACAAGTTTTTGTAATCATCTTTGGAGTTAATACAAAGAGGTTGTATTACTCTACACTTGTGTTTTTGCTGGTTTTCCCTTAGTGTTAGCACTTTAGAAGTTCATTGCGGGTCCAATGCTGCTTCACTAGTAATCACAAGGGTGGTTCGAGTGGTGAAAGCCGCACGGAGTTAGTGAAAACTCTAAGTCCATGACATTATGGTGTGATTTCAAATCAGCAATAAATATCACCCACAATCCGGACATCCTGTGTAATATGACCAGAAGAAGCATATTGAAATTGAATAGAATTTAAGAATTTATGAGGTAAAAAGCATAGTTAAAATGTGAAGGAATTTATAGGGATGTAGCCAGGAGTTGTGAAAGGGGGAGCCGAACCAAAGCTTACAGAATGGCCTACAAAGTTCAAATCATACATAATGTTGAAAAAAAAGCTTGCAAAAAGTGGTTGAATTGCAAAACAAAAATCCAAATATTTAAGATCTAAGTTTAAGCTAAAGAAAATTGTGGTTGACGATATTTTATAACAACAAATTCACAAACAATGAAACAATAAAAAAAAAAAAAGGCATTATCATTATGTCACAACAAATGAACAATATCAAATAATTCAAATATTGAATTATAATTAACATAAATCCAAAAAATTAAATTCCCAAATTGCAAATACAATTTTAAGTGTACAAATTAGGGCGTAATGTTTTACCTCATACACACATGCAGAGAATAAATGTTAGTCACATAGATTTTGAAGGTGAGCAACCAATCACCATATTTAGTGTCTACATTTGCACAATAAATTATGAATATGAAATGCTCAATTTTTATCCATTTCTACTTTCTAGTTAGAGTATTCAAATATGAAAATTTACAATTTGGGAGATAGAGACAATGAGATATTGAAACAGTTTTTGAAGATGATGAGAGAGACAGAGTAAGAGATTTACAACTATTGGCGTAGCCAAGAATTTGGTCCAGTGCGGGCAGGGTGGTGGATCCAGACATTAATAGTTAGGAGATCACTTATGATAACTCCCCACAATGGAAAATTTTTTTAGGTGGGGCCCATTGTCCTATAAAAAATTACTTACGAGAAATATTAAATTTGAACAGTGAGGAAAAAATAAATTTAATTTGATAAAATTTTATGTAAATAGAACAAACTTTGCATGTCTCTCTGTTCTGATCGTTCGAACTAGTTACTAGATAACTAGTTAGCGACAATATTTAATTAAATAATATTAAAATTTTATTAATATATATGCATAGATGCACCAAAATTATATAAATCATATAATATTAAAATATACCCAATACAAATTTCCTTTTTTTTAAATAGAGATAACCAATACGGCTCATCAAAATAATAAGAAGAATTAATACAATTTCAATTTGTAATTGTAAACTTTGACAATTGCTAAATTGTTTATTTAATTTCAATACTATACTAAAATCTTTACCGAAATAACTCAAGAACTAAATCGGTAAATCCTAATAAAATATTAATTAACAAACCGAATTAATTAACTAAACCTATTTATCCTTTATGCCTAAATAATTGCTAAATAAAAAATTTAAGTCATCCGTTCGAATACCTTTTATTTCTTTTCTTTTCTTTTCTTTTTTTTGAATAGACCTCTTATTTCTTATTAAGTAATTGGGCAATAGGATCAAGATTTTGTAATTAAAAAAAGCCTATGATAAAAGACCCAAAACTAGAAGGGACCTTTACATTAATACCAATGTTTAAGTTTAAATTTTCAAAAATCAGGTAAATTAAGATTAATTACACAAAAGACACAAACATTGTAGGATAATTAGTAAAATCCGGTGTTTTTAGACCGGATCGGTTGCCAGCATATATTTCGCAACGACAGGAGGATGAATATGTTGTGGTTTAAAGCAGTTGGTAAGCCACATGACTAACTTATTTGCTCGGGTTCAAATCCTCAAGTGTGCATCTTAAAGGTTTTAATTCATTCCTTTTCTATTTTCATTCATTTCTTTTTCATTTTCTCATAATTCTTTTATATTTCGTTATTTTCATTTTAAATATTTTTTTCACCTCTTTACATGCCCGTTACACATGCCTTACAGATAAAGTGTAATTGACATATGAATTAAAATATTAATTACGTATGTGTAATTTATTACACATTCGTTACACAGAATGTGTAATTCATTAGTTTCTATTCTATCACACATTACAAATGAATTACACAGGCTGTGTAATTATTTATATCACTTCATTTTTTATTGTCTCAAATATATCTGCAATGCATTACACATTTTCTGTAATGCATTATATATTCTTATTATTTGTAATTAATTAAAGATTATCTACAAGCATTACATATTCTTTGTAGTTCATATGTAATTTATTAGATATTCTCTATGATTCATTATAAATAAACTACAAATTATTTGTAATTAATGAAATATTCTTTGTAGTTAATTATAAATTATCTACAATGTATTACACATTTTGGTAATACATAATGTCAGTCCATTTCCCAGTCCCTTTCATCCAATTTTAATCCAAAATCTTATCAAATTTTACACAAAATCTCATCAAATTTTACACAAAATCTCATCAAATTTTACGCAAAATCTCATCAACTAATCTTCCATTACCAGTTTCTTCATCATTCACTCTGAAAATATTAAAAGTAATCTTAATCAAGAAACAACATTCTTCAAGAAATCATAAGCCTCAAAAAATCAACTGCATATCACCATTTTTTTTATTTATTTATAAAAATACTACCATTCACCGAAAATAAGCAAAATAATTACAGAAGGGTTTGATTTCCAATTCACAATCATAACTGCATTTGACCATGGCTATGTAATGCTCATAATCACAAACCACACTCAATCACTCAATTATTCACATCATATCATTCCTTCTTGCATCAAACATAATATGGAATTTTAACACTTGATTTCTCTAATATAACTTTTAAAAATTATTATTTCTCATTCACATAAAATATGAAGTGCATTACACATGCTTACATATAAAGTGTAACGCACTAATAAATTAATGATTAGTTACACATAATGTGTAATTCATTACACATGAAGTATAAAGAATGTGTAATTCATTAGTGTGTATTATGTTGTACATTACAAATGAATTACACAAAATGTGTAACGTGAAAACATAGTGCAGAATAATTACTCTATGTTAAACTTCTTAAAAAATTATTATCTCATTTTCCATACAAAATATATAGCCCTTTGCATGTCTTACACATAAAGTGTAATGCACTAGAATGTGTAATTCATCAGTGCATATTGAATTAGACATAAATTGGAGCTTAGTACACTTGAATTACACTTAAATGCGTGTTAGCAATAAATTATCAATTACAATAAAAGTTACTAGTATACCGCTTTTCCGCAGTAGAACCCAACGGTAGATCTGATTTGAAATGCGTGTTAGCAACAAAATCTGACTAAATACATAATATATTAGTTGAACATGTGAAATCTCAAGATCCAAACTAATGAACTTAGGTAAATAAGTTCCACAGCACTTTCTATAACTGTTTTCTATAGAAATAATGCAAATGAACTAATAACTTAGATTCTAAAAAATGACATAATCAATAAGCAAATCCCACCTACAAGCAACTAGTGCCTAATTGGAAGTGAAAAAATAAAGTTGTTTTTCACAAATGTGATCAACAACTCATGAACAAGCATGCCATAACTTGAAAATCGGAAAAGTAGCATGAAACCTTAGACACATTTCATCGAACACTTGGCGTGCATAGAAAATTTATAAAAAATTGAAGCAAAACTTGTGCAAGTGACTATCCAATATTTTCACCCAAGCATCTCAATTTGATCAACTAGTCATTCCTATAGCCCACACTCCACAATTAAAGCTAACAGAAATTACCAGAGGAATAGATCCTTAAGGATGGGTTTTTTTTTTCTTCTAGAAGTTTTTCAACCAATTTCATAATCAAAGTCGGATTTCAATATTCCAAATCGAATTCAAAATTGCCTCAAGTGTGGGAGTTGTCTGATATCGTCTTCACAACGTAAACCCAACATGCCTGATGTTGTGTTCCCGTTTCGTCACCTCTTCCCCCTCTGAAACTGGATCGCTTGAAGGAAAATTTAGGGCTGGCCAATTAAACCGGGATTACCGGATTTGAGCAATTAGTTTAAAATCACCGGACTTTTCAAAAATGAAACTTAAAACCAATATTTAGCCTAATTTCCTCAAACTAGAAACAGCGAAGGCCCAAAATCAGGTAGGTAGGTCATCTTCTTCCTTCTCCCTGCCTGCAAGAATTATGTCTATGCCTGCAATAAGTCAATAATGAGTATCAAAATTCAATAATCAATTCCATTTAACTCCTACCATGATACGAGTTGCAACTTGCAAGCACTGTTGAACAAACCAAATATATATATATATATATATATTATTTCTCAAAATTTCAGTGAGGGCACATTCCCTCACTCGGCTTATGCTGGCTCCGCCAGTGTTTACAACTCACGAAAAAAATTAGAAGATGGAGAATTGTAGACCAAATAGCCAGACATTATGATATGCTCATACGTATAGAGAGATGTCGGAAGCTATACGATTTTGTGCTCAATTAAGTAATAATTTGGGAATTTGGTTAGCTTTATTTACTAGACCTATTGTTGAATTTTCTCTCTTTTTTAGTTTTCTTTTTTTATTAATTGTTCTTTGTTGGCCCACCCCTATCTATGCCTCAGAGAATTTATGAAAACAAGTGAAAAGTAAAATTTTCCCGCAACATTGAAAATAAATTTAAGAAAAATTAATAATGAGAAAACATATTTCAAACAAGCACTAGTCAAGTTTTGATTGCTAATTAGAAGGACAATGACTGAGGACATGACTCAATTATCTAAGAGCATCTCTATAACGTCCACTCTAGTTCTACATATATACACGTCATCTTGACGTCACTCATATCGTATTGTGCATGTAAACATTAATATATAGGCTCCCTTTTGGCCTCGTGCACATTTTTCATTTCGTTGCATAACATAATTGGAACTAGAGGCAACGCTACTCATACATACACACACGAAACCCCGAGTTCGTTTCTTTCTTTTTAAACACTGCGTACGTATATAAACTCAAAGGGTTCGACTTACATAACATAGAGTGCAAGATCGTTCGATTCCCTTTTCCCGATCACAAACCAACGTCACGACTCTTCGCCAACTCCTATGCACATAGCAAAGTACATGACCTACATAAAACATAAACGTACATATAGTGAATCATAAAGACTCAATGAATAATAGATATAATGCAATGCAATGCGTGAAATGCACGTGACAAAATTTTTTTCCTGTCGTTGGGTCCTGTTGCTAACCATGTGCTTACAAATGCGTCATATCATAATGTAACATAACATATTGGCCATAGTCTCAATCCTCTTGCAGGGAAAATCCCGTGAGACTATCTATTCGGGCCAACGGTCTCCATCCTCCTGTGGGGCCTTTTCCCCGGAAGACCGTACATATTTGCAAGCACCGGTTGTCAACATCACATACATATGCTTATGACATGATCGTGTAAACATGTACCTTTAAGCCTTAATTGCGTTTCACATCATCATCATTCATACATATACATGCACGGCTTCACAATCATGTCTTCATTTCGTACCATAAAGCATCACATTCCTTTCGTGGACATTTCAGATGTAACACCATGTAATGCCTTGACATTTAACATGACACGAACGTACATCAAGTTCTCACATGGATTCATATTAAGCACATATGTTGTCGTTGTATTCCTAGCACATACGTAACACATATAGCACAACCATCATTTGGCACGTATTATTACTTATTCATAATCCATGGGAGACGAGGCTTCATTTTGAAATCTTAGCACGTATAGGCACACTTTACTTCACATTGATATATCTTCATTTCATATTACATGAATTGGAGCCTAGGTTTTCACATAAAGTCTTACTTTCCTTGTTCATTACATATACATTACATTAATTACATTTCTTTTTCTCTATCGATTCCTGTAGTCAAATGACTCATGGTATAGGCATGGAGGGTCACATATGTCAAATAATCATGTACATATCATTAACATATCACAACATATCCATAAAACATGACAAATGGATCCTAGCATACTCTTTGACTTCCTAAACATCATAAACAAGCATATTTCTTGATTAATGCAATCATAAACATAAAATTACTGCATAACACATGTAGGGAAACTATTACCCACCTTACATGAAGTACCAATAAGCTTAGAAAGTATCTCTTTCATCCTCATTTCCTTTCTCCTCTTCCCCTTCTTCTTTCCTTTCTTCCTTTCTCCTTGTAACATAGGTTACACATGGATTACATAAATTTTATACTTGATATGGGGAGATTGGGAGGTGTACATAGGTTCATGGGGGTCTTGAGAGTGTCTTGGGAGTGTTGGAACCGAGTTTGGGTGTTTATATACCAAGAAATGGCAAGAACAGTCCAGAAATATCATTTCTACCGCCTTAAAATTACAGCAGTAACTACCAAATTTACGGCAGTAATCTGACTTTTACGGCTGTATCACATTTCCTTACGGCCATATCTTGGCCTCTACAACTCCATTCATTTCCTTTTCTAAACTTAGGACCATATTACCATAATTTACTGCCGTAACATCGATCACACGGCTGTATCTCAGGCTCATACGATCGTATTTAGCTCTCTGAAACTTTTGGCACTTATCCATCTTTCAACATTTATGACCGTAACCCTATATATTTACTGCCATAACTTGACTTTTATGGCCGTAACCTGTACATTTACAACCGTAATTCCGATTATGCTAAATTTTCCTATTTTCATGATTTCGAAGGCCGTTTCGAATTCCGAAGCATCTTATATACTTCAAAACATATCGTAAACATATCATATACATATTCATCATACCGAGACATCATCATCTCATGTCATATCATATACGGAATCACATACGAAAACATACACGTATTCAGGACGATATCGATCGGGGCATTACAGTCTCCAATGCACTCTTCTAGACATTACGCACTTGAAGAGAGAGAGAGAGAGAGAGAGAGAGAGAGAGAGAATGAATTTAAGGTGGGCTCTATATTTTCTCTAATTTTTTCCAATTTCTATTTTTTTAACAACTTTCCTTTTTTACCCAACTGTTTTCTTTATTTTTTTTCCTCACTTCCCTTGTCGCTTAAAAAAACACACTTCTATCTACACGTCATCCACTATTATTATATCATTATTTTTAAATTATCCCACACTTTTTTCCTACATATCTTTCTATTGAATTTCAAAATAATCACTATCTCTTTATTTCTATCTTCCACATTATCTCAATCCACATCTTTTGCATTGGACATGCCCATCTCCAATGGCAATTGTGAATTGAGGATATGTGGAGGAGAGAGAAGAGAGAATATAATTATTTTATTTAAAAGTGAATGTAAATAAGTATAGGAAAAAGAGATGGAAAAATGAAAAAGAGGGGAGAGACAGAAATAAATTTAAAAATAATAATAAAATAGTAGTGAAAAAATTCTAGACAAACGTCTATTTCTAAATATGGTATGAGAATTTATCAAGAAAAAATGGAGAAAAATGGATAATTGAGATAAAAATGATTAAAAAATAAAAAATTAGAAAAACATGGGCTCATATCTTTATTTTTCTTCCTATCCCTCTCTAATCTCTGTCTCCAATTTCCAATGGCAATTGACATTATCATTGGAAATGACCTAAGAGCATCTCCAATGCTCCATGTCTTCACAATTTTAAGTAATCAAAAGAGATGGACACATATTTTGGGTGGGTCCCGTGCTATTTTGATTTTGTTTTTAATTTTCAATTTTTTAAAATTACTTTTATCTCGTTTATCTCACTTTTCCTTACTTTTTCTTCTCAACTTCTCATGCCATGTCTAAAATGACACATCCATATACATATTCTCCATAATTATTTTATTATTATTTTTATATTTATTTCTATCTCTCACATCTTTTTCACCATTTCCTCTTTTTTTTTTTTCACTACACTTTCCATTTCGCTCCAATTAAAATAATCGTGTTCTCGCTATCTCTCTCCTCCACATCATCCTAAACACTCAACGTGCATTGAAGATGCTCTAAGGCCATCTCCAATGCTACAATCAGTTGGGTAAAATTCATTGCCACATAGGAAGCAATCCACATTTTCACAAAATCATGTCTCCAATGCAAGCTTCCATTGCAAGTGTGAAGTTGAGGTGGCAAGAAAAATGCTAGACAACCGTCCACGTTTAGACCCCTGTCCCATTGGCTAACTCAGCAACTCCCTGCATGCTCTCTTTCTCTCTCTCTTCACTTCTGCTTTTCTACCCGCTCTCTTCCTTTCTCTCTCTTCACTTTGTCTTTCAATGGGAATGAACGGACGGTAGCATTGGAGGTGTTTTATCAATTAGGGTGTCTATTTGCCACACATAGGCCCATATCTTGGGATTGCCTCAAATTTTCACGGCCACATCAACTGCTACGAACGCTATGCAATGAAGATGGCCTTAAGCATGCAAGTTGTCTCGTCTTTTCTAAACAAGCACTTTTTTTTTTTTTGTGAAGTGTCACTTTTTGAGCTTTAAATGATACTGCATTTTGGTAATTAAAAGGACAAGAACGTGACTCAATTATCTAAACAAGTTGTCTTTTCTTGTCCTTTCATCTTAGCCATTCATTTCCCTTCCAGAAAGTATCATGACCAAATATATGGAAAAAAATTGTCCCAGAAGACTTTGCACGGATAGACTTATCAAAGACTTTACAGTGAGCTTATTAATTGGCTACTGGAACTAGAATGGTTGTAGTGCTAACAATTTCCATTCTAAACATATACAGATAATAATTAAAAGGCTAGCGCGCACACTGAAAGAGAGAGTAAATTGCTAACCGGAGAAATATGGCGCTTGAGGCAGTTGCATCGGTGATTATGCAGAAACTGAAAGACGTGGTAGCAGATGAAGCAATACGCCACAACAAGGTGATTGGTAACCAACTCAAGGAGATGCGGGAGGCACTGGAGAAAATGCAAGGCTTCTTCACTGATGCTGCAGGCAAGGCAAGAGATGTGGAAACCGTCATTAAAGACTGGAGGAACGAATACCTGAAAAATCTCTATGAAGTCGAGGATACCATTGAATCTTTTGTGCTACGCATCACAAGACAGAGGAAGAGGATGCGATTTCTGATGAACAGTGCTCTCTTTCTCAAGAATTTCACTGCTTGCAAAATGCTTAGCAGGAAATTGGCGAAACTTCAGAAAGAAATCAAATCGCTCAATGAGAAGAAGGTTGAAGACGAAAGTCACAAATCCAAGCGTGATGAACAAGATGGTGGAGACATCAATGATCAAAATGATGGCGCTGCTGACACCTCAGTTATTCGTAGCGACCATATCAAAGGTAGTGATGAGGATGATGCTGGTCCCAGCTTCAGGTATTTGCAATCAAACAGTCCTGTGAAGCACACATTTGATCATGCCGATTTGGATGACCACCCAGCAAATGCAACAAGGCACAGTAACTTCTCAATTAAAGAGGGTAGTAGTAGTAGTCCATCACGTGTGATGACAATTTCAGGCACGGATTCATCTATCCCCGAGCAAACGCGACAGGCAAAACTCATCCGCAGAAGTTCCTTTGATGATCATCATCCAGCAAATGCAAGGCATATCACTCCCTCAATCAAAGATGGCAGTAGTCCAAAACGGTTAGTCAGAAGCTTATCACGTGTGACGACAATTTCAAGTTCAATCATCCGAGAGCGTTGGCAACAGACAAAACTCCTTTACAACAGTTTTCGTGACGAGGAAGAACTATACATCATTGGATTTCAACTGGATGTCCGTGATCTAGTGAAAAGGTTAACCAGAGAGGACAGTACATGTGACGACCGAATCATTTCCCTTGTTGGTGAACTGGGCTCCGGCAAGACTACCTTGGCACGTGCTGTTTATCGGAATAGAACCATTAACGGGTTCTTCGAGTCTTCATGTGCTTGGATCACCATCACCAAAGATTCTAGCACAAAAGATTTGCTTCTCAGCCTAATAAACCAGGTGGGAGGATCCAAGGACCAGGATGGTGTACTCACTGAGCAAGAGCTCCAAACGAGAGTTTGCGAGCGCCTGAGGAGTCGGAAGTACTTGGTCGTGCTGGATGGCGTTTGGCATTGTGAAGTATGGGAGAATCTCAAAAATGCATTTCCAGATGACAAAAATGGAACCAAGATCATTCTCACAACTTGTAGCGAACAAGTTGCGACACATGTTTGTGGCAAGAGCCCTCCACACTGCATCAAGAAGCTTGACGATGAAGACAGCTGGAAATTGTTCTTGAATAAAGTGGGCTCAGAGGAAACTCAAGAATGTTCAACTCTGAAGAAGAAAATTATAGAGACATGCAAGGGTTTGCCCCTCAATATTGTCCTTCTTGGCAGTCTTTTGTCAACAAAAAAAGATGAAGGCTATGAAAAATGGGTTGAACTACTTGATGGTATCCAAGAGGATATCTTGTCATTCTGCTACAATGATCTGGATGCCCACTCGAAACTGTGTCTGCTTTATTTGATGCTCTTTCCCCAGGAGTATGATATCCCAGTCAGGAGGCTGCTCCGCTTGTGGCTTGCAGAGGGATTTGTGAAGCGGTCAGAAGGCATGTCCCAAGAGGATGTGGCAAAGGAATATTTTGACAATCTGGCAAAGCGAAGTTTGATCCAGATCTCCAAACTGAGGTCTGATGGTAGCTCAAGAAAATGTCGTTTACTAGGTGTTCTCCACGACTACTTAGTGGAAAAGGCACGAGATATCAGCCTTTTCCATGTCCATCTCGACTCAAATTGCAATCAAGAAGTTGCCACTTTATATGGCAGGCGTAGGCTTGTTGAGTATGGAGATGCCAAGGATTGTCGCTCTCAATTTCAACACTTGCGATCCTACATATCATTTAACTTCCAGAAGAAAGATATACCAGCAACAGGAGTAGCTGATCTTCTTGGAAACATGATAGGTAAGGGCTTTGGATTGCTTAGGGTGCTTGATCTAGAAGGGCTGTATAAGCCAAGTTTGCCAGACAATTTAGGTGATCTGTTTCACTTGAGATATTTGGGATTAAGGTGGACATTCTTGGACAAACTCCCCAAATCTGTAGGTAACTTGCTCTACCTTGAAACTTTAGATCTCAAGCACACTTATATAAATAGAATTCCCAGTTCAATTTGGAAATTGAAACGCCTTCGTCATCTCAATCTCAATGAGATTTCTCTTGATAAGGAGATGCCTTCGTGTCCAAGTGATTCCTTGCCTCCGCTTCTGACTCTATGGGGATTATCTATTGATCCAGAGAGTTCGGTGAAAAAATGTTTAAGACAGTTAACTAAACTGAGAGAATTGGGTATTTCATTCCGTTTGAGAGACTCTGATGATCATTGCAGTGGAGCAACAAACAATACAAGCAATTTAAATAATTTACTCGATTGGATTTCAGAACTAGCAACTCTTGAATCATTGAGATTGCGATCTTTAGATGATATGGGATATCCTTATGAGCTCATTTTAAAGCCATTGTCAAAGTTGAAGAAACTCTCCAACCTCAATTTGCTGGGGAAATTGCAGAAACTGCCAGAGAGAGATGAATTTCCCCCCAATATCAAAGTTCTAACACTGTCAGTCTCACACCTCGCTCGCGATCCTATGCCAATCCTAGGACAGCTTCGAGCTTGACTGTACTCAGGCTTCTGGCCAACTCATACAATGGGAAGAAAATAGTCTGCCAGCAAGGAACATTCCCAGAGCTTCGAGTTCTCAGTCTCTGGAAGCTGGAGCATTTAGAGGAATGGGAGTTGGAAGAAGGAGCAATGGAGAAACTTAAGGAGCTAAATATCAGGTGTTGTTCAAATCTGAAAACCATCCCCAGCAAATTGTTGCAACAGAAGAACTTTAAGGACTTGATCCTAACAAACATGCCCCCAAAATTCAACGAAGATGTTAAGAAGAAGAATTTCAATAGAGTGTCTATTACGGTCAAAGATTACTGAAGTGCCGGTTAGTTCCTGAATCAAACACTGCCTCTTTTTCTGTGTCATTTTCATTCATTATAATGAAATTAGTAACATGAATTGTTATGGCAGCGCAAACTAGAAGATGTTTCAGTGAATGGAGTGGCTTCCAATGTCAATGGCTATTCAGGTGGTGCAATTTCACACGAATAAAGCCTTTTTCTTATTTCAAGACAAACTACCATCTTGGCCAGTAAATAAGAAAAGGACTAGATGTATGATTGTAATGCATGTTGATATGCTATTAAGGTTTTTTGGGATGCTTTTCCCCAAGTTTTTCCAGAAGCCATGTTATATGTGTTAATGGGATTTTACAGCGTTAGAATCTAAACAATCATCCTGGATTTCACTGCATGGAACCACCAAATAGTAACTTTCACACAGTATCTAACCATTTTGGTGGTAAGGAGGAAAATGTGATTTGCAAATAGTTCATCTGTTTATCTGCTTCCTATGGTGCGTGTGGCTACCAATCAATCATACCTTAGCAAACTGACAGCCAAACCTAGTATCAAACGGATTGCATGGTTTATCATTTCCTAGACTATGGTATACTTCAATGTTTACGAAGGTTCAGACACAAAATGTAGTAGTCCTATCAATAATTCTTTGTTTGGCAGATGAGCGGGAAATTATTCGACTTCCATGGATTCATGCAGTCTTACGTACCTTGTTAGTAATAGATAAAGATATTAGGTTTGGGAATTTATCTACTGTTGCTGCACCAGCAAATAGATAATGGATTCTATGATTATTTCAGAAGTTAGGAAATCTGTAAAATGGCAATATTAATTGGTTTAATAAGCATACCCCTATTACTTCTATTTCCAAAACTAGGAGTAATTCTGATTTTTGTAGTGTCATACCATCAAAATATCGTAAGTGGTGAAGTATTATGTGAGCCCCAGTGATCTTATAAACATCATTAGCATTCAGTATTTTGATTAAGGGTCAATCTTTCTGATTATGCTATGAGGTATTAGCTAAGCAAAGCTCTTGATTAGTTGGATCATGGGACAATCATTATCTTAAGCTGACGGTATTTGTCTTGCATCTTTTGACGTTTATTTGCAAGCTTCATAGATGATAAAATCACTTTCTGCAAATTTCATCACAGCCGAAGTCGATTTATTGAGAAGCACCGATAAGACAATTCCCGTTACTATGATTATAGGGCATTTGGCTTGTTAGAGTAAAGGCTATTCATGTGTAGTCTCTCTATCTATGCGGCAGGGGAAGGGGGGTCATTGCCTCATTTTCAAATGCTTAAAATTAATTCCATCTTATTTCAACTTCACTCGACAATGGGCAACGACCATAGTGCAACGCAATCCTAACTGCACTTTACATGAATATTATTGTCCAGCTCTTTATGAACTCATTCTTAGTAATCGGGGCAGCAAAAGTTGGTTTCAGTATAAAGAGGATCAATAATATGATAATAGTAGCAGCAGAAGTAAATAGATCTGCATACAAGAAGGTGACTAAACTGAGAAACATAATTTTGTTATCCATAGATGGGGTCTGTTAGATCCCACATTGGGTATTCAACTGGTGTCAAATTAATTCATAAGGTGAAGGTAAACCTCCCCTAATAAACCGGTTTTCTAAGACGAGTTAGGCCCAATATCCTTACTTCACTTCAATTTCAACATGGTATCAGAGCAGGCAGAGGTCCTGAGTTCGAATCTCACCACCGCCTTACATGGACACAACAACCCTAAGAATCAACCATGGATTTTTTTTCTTGGCCTCATGATCAACCTCGAAGCTCACCAACTTTGTCACCTTATGAATTTAACCGGTTTTCTAGGAGGAGTTAGGCCCAATATCCTTACTTCACTTCAATTTCAACATGGTATCCAGGCCCAATTTCGGTGTGGGGTGCCCCAATATCACCAACTTTGTCACCTTATGAATTTAACCTGGGTTTAGGAGGAGTTAGCCAATATCCTTACTTCACTTCAATTTGATATGGTATCGTAGCCTGATTCGATGTGGGGTGCGATATCGATTGTCGCGATCGTTGGGTATGGTCGCACTGCGTGTGAGGCGTATTAGATCGCACATCGGGCGTTCAATGTCGGTCAATTCATAAAGTGAAGAGCGCTCTCACAGTGAGCAGGTTTTAGGAGGAGTTAGGCCCAATATCCTTACTTCACTTCAATTTCAACAGGGAAAAACGAAAGATAAAGTCATGCTTATAATGATAATAATACCTGCTATATTGCATGAGGATTATCAAGAGTGAAGTGAAGACTTCCTCTTTGGAGTCAACTATGTACCAAAGTATGAATTTACCTCTTACGTCTACCACAGGATCCTGATCCTCAAGAGATTGACGAAGTTGGCAGATTGTCCAAGTTGCCATTGGCCTAAAGTGAAGCTTCCTTTGGCATATATCTGAGTTTCTTTCTCAAAAGCATCTAGTGGGTATAGTACCCATCAATGTAATAGGTCCAGTGAAGAAGACAACGAATCAGTCGCAACATTCTGACACAATTCTGTGTCAGTCATTAGATAACCAGGTCAAATTTTCAACAAAATTGCTTGTCGTCAGCAAAACAAAATGATTCCGCACTTTTTGTTTTCTTCCCCCATAAAAGAGTGTGATTAAAAGTGTAGGTGGTGACAACCCTCAAAGTGAATTAATTAACCCTCAAAGTGAATTAATTAAACACCCGCATTGACTATCTAATCCATTCATTAAAAAATCGAAAATGAAATTCATACCGATGAAGCTTCATTGACAGCATGGCATCTGAGAACATAATCAGAGAGCCCATGAGCATCATGTTAGCCATCATTTGGCATATTTCACCCTTTACTCAGTTCAGAATAACATCCAAGAAAGAGGGTTAATTTTTAGCTTGATATATGAAGTTTCCAACTATGACCTGAGAGAAATTTGATTCAAAAGACAAAGAAATGACAAGATCTTTCATCCTTTTTGAGCTGAAGTCTATCACATCATTTTCTGCTGAACATCCCATAATTGTAGTGGTGGTGTACTTAAAATCTTCCGGAACCAAATTTCACTGATGAGGTGTAAGAAACAGTTCTGCTCTCAAATTAATGAATTCCACAAAGAAGAATAGCAGGACCTGTATGATTGGCATGAAATTCACTAATTCAAATTCCTAATTTCTAAATATAACAAAGGTTGGGACGCACCTATCTAAAAATTCAAGGTGTGCAGAACAGGGAAACCTAAATAATCCAAAAACTGATTTATTTCTTACAAACTAAACCATACAGCATGTTGAACCATAGGAATTAGTACATAAGGGCTCATAGTATATATTCGAAAATCCTATTTGACAATTAGCTTAGCTCTAGCATGGCCTTGACGTATTTGGAATTGCTCGGTGATGCCTAAATGTGCCATCAAAAGCCAAACATGAGTGAGAAACTCTCCACCCTTACGAAGCTGGTGAGCATGGTGATACCCTCTACAATGAGTAGCTGCATATGCCAACATCTCCACCCATACTTCACTTATTTTCTTCCATCTGTCTTCATTTTCTTTGAGCAGAGACTTGGCAAGGATGCACGCATCAAACAGAACAGATTTGCTTCTGTCCCCCTTCACTCTAGCCGGTGGCACTTTGGTGTTCACTTTAAGCAACTTTTTGCAGGCTTTGACTTTGCCAGACTTCAAATTTCTTCCTGCTAGAAACTCTCTGGCTTCAGCACATGTGTCGCGGAACCTGATCATTCCAATCCCTATTGGCAGCATAAAGGGACATGCTATGAGAATATACAGCATATAGTCTGACATGTGCTTGCACAACTCTTTTCTTTCTTTATAACCGCTACTCACATTCTTCGGGTCGTCGCCCCATTCCAAAGAATAGCATATATCAGTAGCAATATGCCACATAAGAATTCTCTGAGCAAATTCACCCTCTTTAGTCCAACCTGGTGAGAGTTGGACATCCTTTTCCACAGTAAAACCACCTTTTTGATTCCACAAAGCATCAGGATCACTGCCAGCAGCTTTTGTATGCTTTTTCAATTCATTGAATATGAGAGTTTTCATATCTAGAGAGACATCAACAAAAGTCTTATGCCAGTGTTTTTCTAGGGAATTCTCTATCTGAAGAAGTTTCCTGAGGCACCGAAAATTGTTTTGCAATCTTGAACACCATTCAAGGTTGTCCCTGAGACAGAGATCTAGTAAATTGAGTTGCGCCAGTTTCTTGGACCACCTTCGCTTATGTGCTTGCTTCTTGTACCACCAGCCAATAAGAGAAGTGTTAGACTTTACACGTTTGCTCAGCCAATTAACAGTCCAATCCGACATTAGCAATACATAAATGGAATATATTTCCAGGCAAACTGCCACAATCAGCAATGAGTCAGTTATTACCACATCAAACGTTCGAAACTTGGTCTTTTTACACAGGCAGAGAAAGACCACTAGTGTGAAGCAAGTGAACGATAAAGCTACAAGGCGGAGGACAACAGCTACTACATTATACATATGGGAAGTCTTTGTGTAAAGCACATCAAATGTGAATCCAAGTTCAACCTCAACCACAGCAAAAGCATTGGAAGGACTTAGATTCTGGAAATATGATTGACTGCTATCTCGATCTTGGAAACTGAGGATATTATCTGCAAAGAGACGCTTAAAGGTCTGAAACAGATTGAACGCTTCTGGTGTTAGTTTACTATCATCGGCAGGAAACGCAGGAGGAGTTGTAACTGGGATTTCTATAACCTCAGCTGCCTTCACAAAGAATCCCTCCTCCTCCTTCAGTGTGAAGTCCTCCATGAATTTAGCATAGTTGGGCCCTGGATCAGGCTCTGTGAGCATTGAGTCCTGAAAATTCTTACTGTTAGCCGACCTTAGTGCTAATAGTCTCTCTCCACACTTAATCACACCGGCTATAAACATCAGTGTGCTTAAAAATGGAAGCCAAGAAGACCCCGGAAAAGCAACCAATAAAATGTAGAAAGCCAATCCAGTTTGAATCATCAACCCAACCAAATGCCTCAACCAAAGCTCATTATCTTCTTGAGAATATGCACTAATAGTATCAGAGCCCCCAAGATGCAGCAGTAAAAACTGAGCCCAGAACCAAAACAACTCATTTTGTGGATCCTCAACATTTCTTCCTTTCATAGAGTCATCAATAGTATTTTTTGATATGATGCCAAGCCCAACAGTTGCAACCCAGTCAGCCAACAAATAAGCAGACCAAAGAATGATTCTTATCCAAAGATTACAAATATACTTCCTTCGTTGTCCCAGCAGAATCAATAAAATTTGCAGAGTAAGACTGAAGAGAATCAGTATCCTTATTTGCCATTTGTTAACAAAATTTATCAGGCCATCTGGAATTACTTCCAAGAGCATCCTCTTCTCCGCGAAAATAAAAGCACTGGACACTATCAAGTCAATTAATAAGGAAAAAAAAGGGTCATTCCATTTGATTATATCAAGCGTTTCTAGCTTCCACGTAAATAAAAATGGCATACATTTCATTTCGCTACAACAGATCTAATAAAATGGGATACAACATTCAATACATAAATGCATACCTGTTGAAAGCATCATCACCCACAGAAGTTCCGCGAAAATATACAGAGAATTTAATACGATGAATGACTAGAATTGTTGATATAGAATTCGATTTTCTCCTCTGGCAACCCTCTCTGTGGGGAAAAGTTTGTTGCAACTTGCAAAAAGACTGGAAAGTTTTGTTGCCCACATTGCATTTACTGTTGCGTGTAGTGTCTCTGTAGAAAGTAGAATGGAGGGGCGACAGGCTCCCACGACCACGAGTATTCACTTTGTGATAAAATGCAATAAATCCTTGACTCGTTTGACTCCAAACATTGTAGTCAATCATTTATTTAATTAATTTAATATGATATTTTTTTTCTTCACACCTTTTTCGCAGGAAAAAAAAAAATCACACAAACCTGTCTAGCAAATTCAATCTTTTTCTAGTATTAATTAAATAGAGTGATCATTAATTCATTATGTTATATCCCCTAAATTTTTGCAAACTTTTCATTCTAATGTCTAGTATAATAATTTTAAAATATTTTTTTCAACGTAATTATGGTTCCTCATTTTTCATCACCCTCAAATTACAGTTCATTTTTTTCCAAGAGGGTATGTAATTTTTTCTCCTTCATAAATATTAATAAAATTTCTATTTTGAGAGTTTGGATTTTCAATTCGAGATGATTTCCTGGAAAAATAAAATATAATAAAATAAAAAACAATGCAAATGTAACATTACCATGGTAATCAATTACAATTTGAAAATTACACAAGCGTAATAGCTTACAAAGTAAAGATTATACCCATGAAATCAATTATATTTATTTAAAAATTACACCAATGTGATGTAGTAAAATGAAAATTACCGTGTACTATTATAATTGTAATGAATTACTTAAAAAAAATTATACCAATGTAATATAATGAAATGAAACTTGCAATGTAATATTACAAAAATTAAGGAATAAACAAGTGGTGGAGCAGTAAAGCCGCCCACGTGCTGGGTCTCAGTCCCAAGTTCGATTCCTACCCCCGCTCCTATGCTCTCCCCACCCTCCTCCTCCTCCCCGATTTTGCCTTGTAACAAAAAAAAACATATATTACCAAAATTAAACCATATAATATTGTAATATATACTAAAATGTCAATATACATATACATATATATATATATATATATATGTTATTTTCGATTTGGATTTTTGAGTAAGGATAATTCCCTAAAAAATGAAAAACTAAAATGAAAATTACAATATGATATTACAATTATGTTCAATTATATCTAAATATTGCAGTCATGCAACATGATAAAATGAAAATTAGTGTATAGTGTATACTACTACAATTGTAACTAATTAAACGGACAAATTAAATATCTCAATTCAATCGTAGACATTTGATAATTTGAGGAAAACAATTGTCGAAAGTGTCAAATAACGACATGCTTTAACCTTTTTTTTTTTTTTTTTGGAACGCGACATACTTTAACCATTTGACAAGTTTAACCAAGTGCAAAAAAATTTCCCACTGGTCAGCAACAAATGATGCTTGTCGGTTGACCTTCTTATCTTCATCTCGTTGTTCACAAGATGACTAGTGGTTATAATTAAACGCATTATTCAGTTTGCCAATCACCAAGTCCTTTGACAAAAGATTTTTATTGTCTCTTATAACTCTTATTTTCAATTTTCAATTTTCAAATGTGAAAGAATATATTTTTTGTAAGACAACTTTTTTCTTTTTTAAATCGCAAACCTTTCGAATATTTACCTTTAGCCACCAATTTTAAAAGGAAAAAAAAATATTTTTCATCGCCCTTGAAAGGTGATCAAAATCTCAATTCCCAATGCCGTTGTCAATCTATTAGTTGATGAAATTGCACAGAGCTACCCATTTATCATTTAAAACTCTAAAAGAATATCACCATTGCATCAGATATTATTAAACACGTTTTGAACTTGATGTATTGAACTTCGTCTTTAAAATATGAAGGAATTTTTGAAAACATATGAGAAATAATATCTTTCCGTGATATTGAAAATAACTATAAGAACCAGTAATCCTTGGAAAAAAAAAAACCTTTGTCAAACAAGCACCTAGTCAAGTATTATGCTTTCCATTATACTGTATTTGTCTAAAATAATTGGGCTACGACAAAACTCAATTACCTAAATCCAGTTGTCTCTGTCTTTTCTTCTTGGTCAGTCAACTACTTCCAGGAAGTATCATAACCAAATATATGATTAAAATCTCACCGGAGACTTTGCATTGATAGACCTATCAAAGTCTTTGCAATCAAGCTTATTGATTGGCTATTGGAACTGGAATGGATGGCGCCTGATGCAGTTGCGTTGGTGATTATCCAGAAACCGAGACCCTGAGAGACGTGTTTGTTGGGAAATCAACCCTAATGAGATATCAGATTTATCCCAAGGCATTACCTTCAAGATGAGAGATGAAACAGGAGAAATAAATATACAAGTATAGCAAAAATGTGAAGGAATTCATGGAGACTCTTGAAAAATAATACTAGTATATTTTCTTGATATTGAAAATAAATATAAGAACAAGTAATCTTTGAAAAAACTTTTATCAAACAAGCACCTAGTCAAGTATTGAGCTTTCCATGATACTGCATGGGTACATAACTGGGCCAGGACATAGGTCAATCACATAGGTCAAGGCGTCTCTTGTCTTTTCTACCACACCATTCACTTACTTTCCAGGAAGTATCATAACAAAATATGTGATTAAAATATCACCGAAGACTTTGCGTGGATAGGCCTATCAAAGTCTTTGCAATCAAGCTTATAAACTGGCTTGTAGTGCTAAGAGTATTCATTCTAAGCATATACAGAAAAAAAATTGGAAAAAGAAGAGAGAGAGTAAACTGCTAACCAGGGTAACATGGCGCTTGATGCAGTTGTGTCGGTGATTATCCAGAAACTGAGAGACGTGGTAGCCGAAGAAGCAATAATCCACAATAAGGTGATCGGTAGTCAACTCGAGGAGATGCAGAAGGCACTTGAGGAAATGGGAGGCTTCTTCATTTATGCTGCAGATAAAGGGAGAAATGTGAAACCCATCAAGGAATGGACGGATAAATACTTGAAAATTCTCTATGAAGTCGAGGATACCATTGAATCTTTTGTGCTGCGCATCACCCGACAGAGGAAGAGGATAGGATTTCTGATGAACCATGCTCTCTTTCTTAAGAATTTCACTGCCTGCAAAATGCTTAGCAGGAAATTGGTGAAACTTAAGAGAGAAATTGATATGCTCAATGATCAGAAGCCGGGAGGTGTTGAAGATGCGAGTCACAAATCCGGGCGTTCTCAACAAAACGATGAACAAAATGGTAACCAAATCAATCAAAACGATGCCTATAGCTTCAGCGGTTGGACTGTCGGATATGGTGCTCGTGAGAATGATCCAGAGACGATGAACAGCTTTGAACTCAACAATACTACACAGAGTGCAAGGCATAGTTCAAGCATTTCGTTAATTATAGCGGAGAGTCCAGAAAGTTTACTCTCCGTCTATACAAATGATGTGTTTCCTAGCGACTTGTCGATTACTCCTAGCGACCATATCAGAGCTATTGATGATGATGATGCTGGTCTCAGCTTCCGATCTTCGCGACCAAATAGTCGACACCACGCTCCTATGGAGCTACCCACGTTTGATCATGCTGAATTGGATGATCACACAGTAAATGCAAGGCACAGTACTTCATCAATCAAAGAGGGCAATAGTCCAAAAGGGTTAGTCAGAAGCTTATCACATGTGACGCCAATTTCAAGCACAGCTTCATTCATCCGAGAGCGTTGGCAACAGGCAAAACTCCTCTACAATAGTTCTCGTGACGAGGAAGAACTATACATTGTTGGATTTCAACAGGATGTGCGTGATCTAGTGAAAAGGTTAACCAAAGGGGGCACTGGCGACGACCGAATCATTTCCCTTGTTGGTGAACTGGGCTCGGGCAAGACTACCTTGGCACGTGCTGTTTATCGGAATAGAACCATTAAGGAATTCTTCGAGTCTTCATGCGCTTGGATCACCATCACCAAAGATTCTAGCACAAAAGATTTGCTTCTCAGCCTAATAAACCAGGTGGGAGGATCCAAGGACCAGGATGGTGTACTCACTGAGCAAATGCTCCAAACGAGAGTTTTGGAGCGCTTGAGGAGTCGGAAGTACTTGATCGTGCTGGATGGAGTTTGGCACTGTGAAGTATGGGAGAATCTCAAAAATGCATTTCCAGATGACAAAAATGGAAGCAAGATCATTCTCACAACTTGTAGTGAACAAGTTGCGACAGATGCTTATCCAAAGAGCCCTCCACACTGCATGAAGAAGCTTGACGATCAAGACAGCTGGAAATTGTTCTTGAATAAAGTGGGCTCAGAGGAAACCCAAGAATGTTCAACTCTGAAAAAGAAAATTATAGAGACATGCAAGGGTTTGCCCCTCAATATTGTCCTTCTTGGCAGTCTTTTGTCAACAAAAAAAGATGAAGGCTATGAAAAATGGGTTGAACTACTTGATGACATCCAAGAGGATATCTTGTCATTCTGCTACAATGATCTGGATGCCCACTCAAAACTGTGTCTGCTTTATTTGATGCTCTTTCCCCAGGAGTATGATATCCCAGTAAGGAGGCTGCTCCGCTTGTGGCTTGCAGAGGGATTTGTGAAGCGGTCAGAAGACACGTTCCAAGAGGATGTGGCAAAGGAGTATTTTGATAATCTGGTTCAGCGAAGTTTGATCCAGATCTCCAAACTGAGGTCTGATGGCAGCCCAAGAAAATGTCGTTTACTAGGTGTTCTCCACGACTACTTACTGGAAAAGGCACGGGATATCAGCCTTTTCCATGTCCATCGCAACTCAGATTGTCATCAAGAAGTTGCCACTTCATATGGCAGGCGTAGGCTTGTTGAGTATGAAGATGCCAAGAATTGTCGCTCTCAATTTCAACACTTGCGATCCTACATATCATTTAACTCCCAGAAGAAAGATATACCAGCAACAGGAGTAGCTGATCTCCTAGGCAATATGATAGGTAAGGGCTTTGGATTGCTTAGGGTACTTGATCTAGAGGGAGTGTATAAGCCGAGTTTGCCAGACAATTTAGGTGATTTGTTTCACTTGAGATATTTGGGTTTAAGGTGGACATTCTTGGACAGACTCCCAAAATCTGTAGGTGACTTGCTGTACCTCGAAACTTTAGATCTCAAGCGCACTTATATAAATAGAATTCCTAATTCAATTTGGAAATTGAAACACCTTCGTCATCTCAATCTCAATGAGATTTCTCTTGATAAGGAGATGCCTTTGCATCTAGGTGGTTCCTTGCCTCCACTTCTGACTCTATGGGGACTATCTATTGATCCAGAGAGTTCAGTGAAAAAATGTTTAAGCCAGTTAACTGAACTGAGAGAATTGGGTATTTCATTCCGTTTGAGAAATTCTGATGCTCATTGCAGTAGCAACTTAACTCGATCGAGAGAAGATTTACTCGATTTGATTTCAAAACTAACAAAACTTGAATCATTGAGATTGCGATCTAAAGATGATATGGGATACCCATCTGAGCTCATTTTAAAGCCATTGTCAAGGTTGGAGAAACTCTCCAACCTCAATTTGCTGGGGAAATTGCAGAAACTGCCCGAGAGAGATGAATTTCCTCCCAATATCAAAGTTTTAACACTGTCAGTCTCACAGCTCGTTGACGATCCTATGCCAATCCTAGGACATCTTCCGAGCTTGACTGTACTCAGGCTTCTGGCCAACTCCTACAACGGGAAGAAAATAGTCTGCCCGCTTGGAACATTCCCAGAGCTTCGAGTCCTCAATCTCTGGATGCTGAAGGACTTGGAGAAATGGGAGTTGGAAGAAGGAGCAATGGAGAAACTTAAGGAGCTAAATATCAGATGTTGTTCAAATCTGAATACCGTTCCCAGCAGATTGTTGCAGCAGAAGACCTTTAAGGACTTGATCCTAACAAGCATGCCCCAGAAATTCAAAGAAGCTGTTGAGAAGGAGAATCTCAATAAAGTGTCCATTAAGGTCGACGATTACAAGTTCACTCCACTTCCGGTTAGTTCCTGAATCAAAGACTGCCCCTTTTTCTCCTTTTCATTGTCATTCACCATAATGAAATTAGTAACGCAAACTGTTATGGCAGTGTAAACTAGAAGATGTTTATGCAAATGGAGTGGCTTCCAACGTCAATAGCTATTCAGATGGCGCAATTTCACACAACTGAAGCCTTTGGTTATTTGAAGACGAACTTCCATCTAGTCAAATAAATAAGAAAAGGACTAGATTTATGATTGCCATGCATGTTGCTGCTATTTAGGTTTTTTTTTTTTTTTTTTTTTTTGTTGGGGACGCTTTTCCCCATGTTTTTCCAGTACTTATGAGTATAATGGGATTTTACAGCGTTAGAATCTAAAAAATCATCCTGGATTTCACCACATGCTGCCAACAAATATTAACTTTCATACAATATCTAAGCATGGTGGAAATGAGGAAAATGTGATTTGCTAAAAGTCCATGTGTGTTTCTGGCTATTTTTCCTACTGTATGCGGGCCTACCAACCGATCATACCTTAGAAAACAGACAGCCAAACCTAAATACCATGGATAATTTACCATAGATTAATTAAATGGATTGCATGGGTTATCATTTCCTCGACTACGGTAGACTTAAATGTTTATCGCAATTAGTTCAGACACGAAATGATGTAGTCCTATCAATAGTTCTTTGTTTGGCAGACGAGAGGGAAATTATTCGATTTCTATGGATTCATGCACTCTTACATACCCAGTCAGTTGTTAGTAGTATGTAAAGATATTAGGTTTGGGACTTTATTTATTGTTGCTCTATCAGCAAATGGATTCAATGATTATTTTCGAAGTTACGAAATATGCAAAATGGCAATATTAATTGGTTTAACATGCATACCCATATTATTTCTATTTCCTAAGCTATGAATAATTCTGATTTTGTAGTGTCATACCATCAAAATATCTAACGAGACTATTAAAAACAACTGCATAAAATCTCAGTAGACGGTACTGGAGAATAACTGAAGATGGTCCTTGAGCATCTAAAGTTAATTGCATAATTGTATGCTTTAAATATTTAAAGATCCTAAGACTCAGTTGTTTCGTGACGTATTTGTGAGCTCCAATGATCTTATATGGATACACCATTAACATTCAGTATTCTTAGTAATCGTGGGTCCTTTTTTTCATTTTTCTTTTTTTTTTTCTCTTTTTTTCGTTTTTAACGACAAAGTTATGCTTATCATGCTAAGGCCTTGTTCTTTTCATGAGTTCGCGCATATCCGTACAGCTTACACACATTTTCAACCACACACATTTTCCAATACATTACTAACCACACATTTTACACGGAAATACGCGAACCCTTCAAAAGAACAAGGCCTAATACTCGCTATATTGCATGAGGATTATCAAGAATAAATTGAAGATTTCATCTTGGGAGTCAAGTACGTACCAAAGTATGAATTTACCTCTTACGTCTACCACAGAATCCTCGAGAGATCGAGCGAAGTTGACAGCTTGTCCAAGTTTCTATTTGTCTGCAACTGATGACTTTTTGCACTCAATAATTGCATGCCCTAAAGCGAAGCTTCCTTTTGGCAGATATCTAATTTTCTTTCGACACAGCATCTATTGGGTATAAAAACCATTAAAATATTAGTTACAACAGAGAAGAATAAGAGGAACCAATAACAACATTCACACACAAGTCTGTCAGCAAAGCAAAATGATTCCACACTTTTTGCTTTTTCTTTTCCCCTAAAAAAGTACGATTAAGAGTAGGTGGTAACAACCCTGAAAGCCAATTAACTAAACACCAGCATTGACTGTCTAATCCCCTCATTAGAAAATCAAAAGAGAAATCCATACCTGTGAATCTTCATTAATACAATGCCATCTCCTCGAGCTTGCTGTCTACCCTGTGGTACCAATCCTAAGAAACTCAGTTATCAAAATAAAGATGAATTTAAAACATTGTACTTCGTGAAATATTAAGCTTAGCCGATATCTGGGAACATAAACAGAGTGCCCATGAGCATCATATTAGCCATTATTAGCTACTTCAACTTTTACTCAGATCAGGATAGTATACGAGAAAGAGGGTCAAGTTTTAGTTTAACATATAAAGTTTTCTAATGTGACTTGAAAGTAATTTGATTCAAAAGACTAAGAAATCGAAAGATCCTTCGTCCTTCTTGAACTGAACTCCATCACATCTTTTGGTGCTGAATATCCGGTGATTGTAGTGGTATATTTAAAATCTTTAGGAACCAAACTCCACTAACGGGGAGTAAGAAAAAGACATTCCCTCAAATAAATGAATTACACAGAAAATAGCAGGACCTGCAGGATTAGCATGAAATGCACTGATTCAAATTACTAAAAATTCTAAATATAACAAGGTTGGGATGCACCTAGCTAAAAATTCAAGCTGTACAGAATGGAGAAATCTAAATAATCCAAAAAAGGGATTTATTTCTTTTAAAACTAGACTGGAAATTAAAAAATACAAAATGTTGAATGATAGGAATTGTAGTAGATACGGGATCACGGTAGACATTTGGAAATCCTATTTCACAATCAGCTTAGCTCTAGCATGGCCTTGGCGTATTTGGAATTGCTCAGTGATGCCTAAATGCACCATCAAAAGCCAAACATGAGTGAGAAACTCTCCACCCTTACGAAGCTGGCGAGCATGGTGATACCCTCTACAATGAGTAGCAGCATATGCCAACATCTCCACCCACACTTCACTTATTATCTTCCATCTGTTTTCTTTTTCTTCGAGCAGAGTCTTGGCAAGCATGCACGCATCAAACAGAACAGATTTGCTTCTGTCACCCTTCACTTTGGCTGGTGGCACTTCTGTGTTCACTTGAAGCAACGTTTTGCAGGCTTTGGCTTTGCCAGATGTCAAATTTCTCTCTCCCAGAAACTCTCTGGCTTCAGCACATGTATCACGGAACCTGATCATTCCAATCCCTATTGGCAGCATAAAGGGACATGCTATAAGAAGATACAGCATATAGTCTGATATGTGTTTGCTGTGATCTGATAACTCTTTTCTCTCTTTATAACCGCTACTCACATTCTTCGGGTCGTCGCCCCATTCCAAAGAATAGCATATGTCAGTAGCCATATGCCACAGAAGAATTCTTTGATCAAATTCTCCCTCTTTAGTCCAACCCAGTGAGAGGTGGCCATACTTTTCCACAGTAAAACTTCCTCTTCGATTCCACAAAACAGCAGGATCACTGCCAGCAGCTTTCGTATGCTTGTTCAATTCATTGAATATGAGATTTTTTAAATCTGGAGAGACATCCACAAAAGTCTTATGCCTGTGTGTTTCTAGGAAATTCTCTATATGAAGAAGTTTCCTGATACGCCGAAAATTTTTTCCCAATCTAAAATGCCCTTCAGCGTTGTCCCTGAGACAGAGATCTAGTAAATTGTGTTGCGCCATTTTCTTGGACCACCTTCGCTTATCTGCTTGCTTCTTGTACCACCAGCCAATAAGAGATTCGCTTATCTGTTGCACCATTTTCTTGGACCACCTTCGCTTATCTCCTTGTTTTACAGGTTTACTCAGCCAATTAACAGTCCAATCTGACTTTAGCAGAGCATAAATGGAATATATTTCCAGGCAAAGTGCCACAACCAGCAGTAAGTCAGTTATTACCACGTCAAACTTTCCATACTTGCTGTTGTTGCACAGGCATAGAAAGACCACAAGTGCAAAGCAAGTGAACGAAAAAGATACAAGACGGAGGACAATGGCTACTACATTATACATATGGGAGGTCTTTGTGTAAAGCACATCAAATGTGAATCCAAGTTCAACCTCAACCACAGCAAAAGCATTGGAAGGAGTTAGATTCTGGAAATATGATTGACTGCTATCTCGATCTTGGAAACTGAGGATAATATCTGCAAAAAGACGTTTAAAGGTCTGGAACAGATTGTATGCTTCCGGTATCAGTTTTTTATCATCTTCAGGAAAAGCACGAGGAGTTGCAACTGGGATTTCTATAACCTCAGCCGCCTCGACATAGAATCCCTCAGCCTTCTTCAGTGTGAATTCCTCCATGAATTTAGCATAGTTGGGCCCTGGATCAGGCTCTGTGAGCATTGAGTCCTGAAAATTCTCACTGTTAGCCGACCTTAATGCTAATAGTCGCTCTCCACACTTAATTACACCGGCTATAAACACAAGTGTGCTTAAAACCGGAAGCCAAGAAGGCCCTGGAAAAGCGACCAATAAAATATAGAAAGCCAATCCAATCTGAATCACCAGCCCAACCAAATGCCTTAACCAAAGCTCATTATCTTCTTGAGAATATGCAGTAATAGTATCAGAGCCCCCAAGATGAAGCAGCAAAAATTGAGCCCAGAACCAAAATAACTGATTTTGTGGATTCTTAACATTTCCCCCTTTCATAGAATCATCAATGGTATTTTTTGATATGACACCAAGCCCAACAGTTGCAACCCAGTCAGCCAACAAATAAGCAGACCAAAGAATGATTCTTATCCAAATCCTACAAATATACTTCCTTCGTTTGCCCAGCATAACCAGTAGAATTTGTAGGGTAAGGCTTAAGAGAATCAGTAGCCTTACTTCCCATTTGTTCACAAATTTTATCACGCTATCTGGAATTACTTCCATAAGCATCCTCTTCTCCACGAAAATAAACGCACTGGATACTATCAAATCAATTAGAGAAAAAAAAAGGGGGTCATAATCATTCCATTTGACTAAATCAAACTTTTCTAGCTTCCACTTAAATAAAATACACTAGATACTATCAAATCGAATAGAGAAAAAAAGGTCATTCCATTTGCTTAGATCAAACTTCTAGCTTCCACTTGAATAAAAATGGCAGACAGTTCATTTAGCTACAACAAATTTGAAAAATATGTAACAGAATTCAGTATAAAATGCATACCTGATGAAAGCATCATCATTCAATTAAGTTCCACAAAATTATACAGAGAATTTATGCGTCAAAAAATTTAGGAATTCAAAATACAACACACCAGCAAATGGATAGAAGAAAGTACACGTATATATACACAGAGAACTTGACTAGTTGACTTGTAAGAGGGATGAACCATGTTTGCCTACTTCACCGTTGTACACTTGTAGCCGTAGATTCGCAGCAATTTCCGCGTAAATGAAGATCACTGCTGCAATTTCACGGAAATGCGACTCGCTCAAACAAATATAAAACGCCACCGATGACTGGGTTCAAACCAATACACTCTCGTGGTTAACTCGTCATTGAAACCGCTCTTCCGCATTCAACTAGAATGCTATTGATACATTATTAGATGAATTGAATTGGAGTGTGACATTAATCGAAATGCATTCTAATATCGAGTCATTTATTGACTTGGCTACAAAAGTCCGTATTTTATGTCAGGGCACATTAGGTACAACTTATTTTCAAATATTTTCGATCATTTATTTAATTAATTTTATAATTATTTATAAATTTATTTTATAATTCTAAACTACGCGTTCGAAACTCCCTAACAAACATACTCTTCAAACGTGGTAAATTTCAAAATTTTAAAAGTGGATCATTGATATGCAGCCATTATTCTATTAGTCATTTACAACTTTTTTTTTTTTTTTGGGGAATGAAATTTAGTCATTTATTAAGAATTGCATATTTGCAATAAATTACAAATTATAGAGTATATCGATGTAGTCGACTATAATTAAAAAATTATTACATCATGTGATATGCTAAAATGAAAATTACCGTGTAACATTATAATTGTAATGAATTACTTTAAAAACTACATTGATGTAATATAATACCGCAAAAATTTGACCATGTAATATTCCAAAATGACAATTACAATGTAATATTACTTTTATATTCAGTTACATCTAAATATATATTACAATTTTAAAATGAAATTAATTTACATTATAAACATAACCCTTCTTGGATTCATTTATTTTTTCAAATTTTATGGCGTTACATTAAAATAAAACTCATAACTACTACTACTCAATATAGAAATTAAGGGTTTGCTCTTTCCAAATGTTTCTCTCAAGATACGTCTCATAAAAACTGACTTCCCCATTGGCATTTACTGTCACTGCAGCAGTGCTTCTAGTGCCATATCTTCCCTGTTCATTAAAGAAATTATAAGCAACTCAACATGATGAAACTCCATTAGAGTACGTACTTATAATCAGCTTATTGCTTATAATTAATAAGCACTTACTAGTGCGGTGTCTACTTGAACAAAAATGGAGCTTAAATTGAATTCCAACTCAAGAGGCCAAATATTAGGCAATTCGTTTTCATTGGCTTTCACGGTATCCTTCATGAGCTTTTCGATCATCTCCTTCACATTGATTTCCTTTTCACCATATCCGTCAAGCAACATTTTAAATTTCTGCTCTAGGCGCAGGGCCTGCCAGATAGTATAATAAATAAGATTTTAAATTCATTTTGTCTACAATAGTCAATGTTTGAGAAGTATCATACTTATGAGGAGTGATGATTGCACCAGTGTTCATCGGTTGTCTCATTTCCTATTTTTTTGATAATTTCGTGCAATTAAAAAAATTCACGTACCGTTTTCAAAAAAAAAAAAATCCCATACACGACTAAATTGTCGATTGTACAATGGTGAGGTGTCATATTGGTATTATTGTTGCTTAGTCTCCATCTGGTAGCATAATTTTGACACCACACAAAAAGGCCATACTAATATACCACATAACTGCTGATTTATGAGCAGTAACAGGCGCTAACAAAATAACGTGCATAAGTCTAGTTTTTTCTAGCATGCGCATTGTAATGAATTACATGCATGGCTTCTTTAAATTATAACCTTTGGCCAAGGAGAGTTCAACTTTGCATTTGTGAGCACATGAATCCCTGGATGAACTTCCTCAACTAAAACAGCTCCTCCCTTTGCTCTGTTGGTTACATAGACCATGGATTTTGAAGTAATATCAGCCATTATCAGATTATATCCATTATACAGATCCGTGGTTTCAACTAACTCCTCAGCGAATTTCCTCGGGCTCTTCTTGCTCTGTCATGCAACATATAAAAAACTCGCACAAATCATATTCAAGATTCTGTAACTTTTTTAACTAACTAGCGGGTGTTAGTGTTTGTGTAAAAATGGGTTTTAATGTGATAAAGGAGAGAGAATAAGTGGAGTTGAATGGTGGAAATTTGTGTAGTACAGGTAGGTCCCATGAAATATGTGGATGTGAGATAGAAAAGAGAATTAGTGGCGTTGAAAAGAATGTGTAAACAGTTAGAAGAACACGCGCTAAAAATTAACGTTTACAACTTAACCAACCCTACCATACACATTCGAATTTATTGTTCATTGTCTATGTAGTGTGATCTTGCAACTATTCAAACTAATTTAAATTAAAAGCAAAAGTTGTCATTCTGTTTGAGTTTCGAAATTTCTTTCAGTTGTTTGTTTTATTTTCACTTGCAACACTGAAAACGATAAAAAAATATTTCGAAAACTGAAAACAGCTTAAAAGTAGCAAAGACAACACGCCCTAGATTTTTTTGTGACAAAGATGAAGGGTACCTCAAGGAAGCGAATAGAGAGATCTCCTCTGCTTTTGGCCTCAGGGAGGGAATCAAGCTCTAAGACATTTGTGACAAAAGCTACTTTGCCTTGTCTTGAACAAGCTAGCCATGTTCCACCTGCAACTTCATCTTTGCCTCCCAATATCATACCACCTTCCCACCATCCCACCGGCTTCGTGGGCCTACAGAAGAAGAAGAAGAAAAAGAAGTTAAAATCTTGTTCATTAACATCATACACGACGAATGATTGTAAAAGAAAAAGAAAGCTTGCCTGTTGTGATATTCATCTCTGTTGAGCAAAAGAAGAAATGGGTATTGAGCGTGTGTTTGCCACAAAAACACAGTGATGCACATTTTTATTTTTTCTTTTACGATGAAACAAATCTAAATCTTTTTGTGGATTATATATGAAGTTCAAGACTTCTAGTCGGTGGTCTAATTGATAATACCTTTTTTTTTTAAACTGTGGGTGGTTTGATTAAAACGAGTAGTACTACCGGTTTTAATTTATAGGATATATATCAAGTATGAACAGATGAGTTGCTGAGATGTATATAGTTTTTCTACTTTTTTGTATTAAAAAAGTTGTTATATAATAATGGGGGAAAAACGTGGCGGCAAATTCTTTTTTATAAGGTAGTGATTATTATAAAACTGTAATAATTAATGTATGAGAACGAGATGCAGACCTATCATATGTCAACAAAATGATTTTTAAAGTTCATGATTTTAAAAGTCTGGGTGTTAACGAAAAAAAAATTAAAAATAAAAAAAAAGTCAGATTATTTTGACAATTAGTTATTATTTTTTTTAATACTTTCTAGAATAATGCTTAAAAATAGCGACCATCTTTATTTGAATGAACCTGGATGAGTAGAACTGAATATTTTCTTGGTCGATCCATTCGCTATGTGACATTGGATGGATAATAAACAAGTAAAATTACTTGATCATTAGTTTTTTTTTTTCCCGTTTTTTCCTTTTTTTTTTAATGTTGAGTATATTGTTAATCAAGATGAGTTATTTGCGTTCTAAATTTTTGTCCTAATTACTTTAATTTGAGTGTATAATATCTCAAGGGAAATTAACACGAAGGTATGGTTAAAGTAACACAAAATGCTAGAAAAAGGTGAATAATTAAATAAAATTTTTATAATTAAATAAAAATTTTTATTCTTTTTCCTTAGCCAAACATTTTTTTTCTCTCAAGTTGTATATTGTCAATATATACTTGTGTAAAATAATAGTAATGCAAGGAATATTAATAGAGAGTTTTATTACCTTAGAATGTCAAGGTATTTGAGAGTTACGACTTCTCGTAGTAGGAGTACTTAAAGTAAACATCTAGTTCCTATACGTCGACCGTGCAATAATATAATGAAGTAAAAATATTGCATGTAAAAATATCCAACTATCTCCTCAATGCCTCAGATGCAATATAACTATCAAACTATCATCACAAGTGGTGTCATTCCTCAAGGTACCATTGTCCTAGTTGACATGACCGATTTTGACCATATTAAAGTGACCAACTTGATCTAGATTTGCTCGTTCTATCAACGGAAAGTGTAAACGCGTTCTTATCTTTTTATATATATATATATATTATTTTGGAGAACGGGAACGCTATGTGTATGCCAAGTCATCTTCTTGGTCTCAACCCTCCCAAGTGATTTCCAACTACCAAAAATAAATAAAGTCCAAGAAGAAAAATAATTGCTTCATTCATTTAAGTTCAATCCTATTGGGTAATTTAACGTACTTTAGCTTGTTTGTATAGCTGAATTTGGTATATGAGTAGTATAAACTATAAAGATACAAAACCTTTATTTAAGTGAAATAAGCCTAAATTTGTAATTTTCTTTCATAATACTCCTCGATTAAAATGTTGACAACAATTGATTTAGCCAAAAAAATTAGTACTTTAATTGCACCGACTAGACAGATAAAGCCCCTAATGCTGAGACATATTCATTAACAAAAAATTATAGTTGCTATTAAATTCTCACTAGCCATAAGAGAGGGTTACAAAAGTGGTTCATTTGAATAATTTGACTAGCTATTTCAAATTATACACATTTATATGGCTTGTTGTGACTAGGTGGAGTTATTTGCAGCCATATAGGTTGCCTGTAAGAGCTGTGATTTAATCATGATGGTGGTAGGGTTATCTATGCACTGGAAAATGATAATATACATCAGTTTTCACTTTCTTTAAGAAATATTTTTTTGTTTTTCGTTTCACCAAAAACCTTATTGAACTCCTTGATTTTATCAAAAAAAAAATATCTCATAAAATTGAATTTCATTACAAAAAGGTAATACAGTAATAATGTTACAACTAGTTCAAGTCATTTATGGGATGAGGTTAGAATATTCTTAATGACTAATATCAATTTGGCTCAATGTGTCTTAAAAGTCGAAAAAAAATCTCCATTTCAAAAGAAAAAAATAGTTGAAAAACTTCTAATTTGATAATTTGTTGACATGATCGACTGTAACCCTATTAAAGTGACCAACTTGATTTAGATTTGCTCATCCGATCAACGGAAAGTCTAAACTCGTTCGTATCTTTTTTATTTTTTATTTTTTATCATTTTGGAGAACGGGAATGCTATGTGTATGCCAAGTCACCTTCTTGGTCTCAACCCTCCCAAGTGATTTCCAACTACCAACAATAAATAAAGTCCAAGAAGAAAAATAATTGCTTTATTCATTTAAGTTCAATATATCCTATTGGGTAATTTAACATACTTTTGCTTGTTTATATAGCTGAATTTGGTATATGAGTAGTATAAACTATAAAGATACAACACCTTTATTTGAGTGAAATAAGCCTAAATTTGTACTTTTCTTTTATAATACTCCTCGATTAAAATGTTGCCAACAATTGATTTAGCCAAAAAAAATTAGTACTTTAATTGCACCGACTAGACAGATAAAGCCCCTAATGCTGAGACATATTCATTAACAAAAAATTATAGTTGCTATTAAATTCTCACTAGCCATAAGAGGGTTACAAAAGTGGTTCATTTGAATAATTTGGCTAGCTATTTCAAATTATACACATTTATATGGCTTGTTGTGACTAGGTGGAGTTATTTGCAGCCATATGGGTTGGCTGTAAGAGCTGTGATTTAATCATGATGGTGGTAGGGTTGTCTATGCACTGGAAAATGATAATATACATCAGTTTTCACTTTCTTTAAGAAATATTTTTTTGTTTTTCGTTTAACCAAAAACCTTATTGAACTCCTCGATTTTATCAAAAAAAAAAATTTATCTCATACAATTGGATTTCATTACAAAAAAGTATGGTAATAATGTTACAACTAGTTCAAGTCATTTATGGGATGAGGTTAGAATATTCTTAATGACTAATATCACTTTGGCTCGATGTGTCTTAAAAATCGGGAAAAAAATCTCCATTTCAAAGAAAAAAATAGTTGAAAGACTTCTAATTTGATATTTAGAAATATTTCACACACAAAAAGTTATTTCAAATTGTGGGGCAATCGGACATCCTTTTAAATCTTGGCATCACCTTCTATTTTTAATTTTGTCATATGATGATATTTATAATGATGTCACTTTTTTTAAGAGTATAGAAAGACATTGGAGATCATATTAATACTATAGTATTACTAATACCACCCCGTGCGATACATGGGATCCGTAAAAATAATTTTGATAAAACTTCATAAAATTTTTTTAATTATATAATCAATCCAAACAAGAAATAATAATTTGCATAACATTTAAATTTGATATGGATGTTGAAATTGAAACTTTACGAACAGACCAAAATAATTTAAAATTTGAAAAACTTCTTTAAAGACCGCATGCATATTGAATTGGTATTGAAATAGCAGATGTTATCTAAATTGGATATTTGAAAAAATTATAAAGTAAATATAAAATAATATATTTAGAAAGATTAAGGTCTAAAATAGAAACATCAACTGAAGTTGGAACTCATTTTCCGATTATTGAACTCACAGTGCACACTACGCCTAAAACTATTATTTTAACATGGTAAAAATAAATAAATAATATTTTTTATTTAATTTTTTTAAATAAAAAAGATGATTTTTTTTCTAAAATAGCAAATTGCTGTTAACGTGACACTGTACCAATTATATATATATATATATATATATAAAATTCAAAATTAAAATGTCTATACAAATTAAAATGTAATATTTAAATTAAAATGTATATGAAAAATGTTAATTCTCATGTTTATAAATAATTCAATTGCCACTGTAATTTGTAATTTTAATCTCATATCACATTTTTATTAATACTTGCATTTAGTTCATTTTCAATTGTACATATATTTCAAAAATTAAAATTTATATAGAAAATTAAAATATATATGAAAAATAAAATAACAAAAAAATACTAAATAAGGAAAGAAAAATACAGGAAAATAAAATAATAAAGGCATATTTAATGTTTGTTTCCAAAATATGATTTTCCTTTTTTTTTAATTTTAAATAAATACGTGCCAACTTGACACTGCTAACATGGCGCGGTGCTTAGTTGACACTATAGTTTTTATTAATAGTATGATGCTGAATTGTATTTAAATATTAACTACAAATCAATTCATGAATTCATTATGATGTTCAACTTTGTTTCTAGGTTTATACATCACCTTGAAGAGATCTATTTTCAGAATTTGTTTGCAATAGCTTTAAATAAAATATATTTTCTCAATTTTCATTTCCGACTCACTCATTTGATTGATTTGATAATTTTTCAAAATCATTTAAGAAAACTCTACGAAACATATCTTCAATTTTGTTGCCGTGGAGCTATAATGTACATTTCATTGAAAATTGAGAAATAATTTTTGTATATATTGATAATTAGTGACGTGACTCTTGTTAAATAACGGAAAGACCAATAGAGATGTTCTTAAATTTGATGATATAATGTTGAAGTATATTTTAAAAATATTTGCAAAATTGAGCCAAAGTAAAATGATATTTGTAGTATGAAGCACCATGGCTCCATCAGATTTGTTTGCAATGACCTTTTTTAATTTACTTTTGCCGGGTTGGTCCACCGGCTCTTGGCAACCATAAACCCACTTATGAGTGAACCGTATAAGTTAACAAAATTAGGTGTCACGCCCACTTTTCTTTTTAGTTGGACTTGTTATTATCCAACTCCATTGCACCTATTAGTTTCTAGCACAAATGATCAAGTGTCTAAGGTGCCCATATATGGGCACCTTATCGGAAAGCGTTATATGAATTGTCTCATAATAGAAATAGTAATTTACGATATAATTACATAGCAACAAATAGGCGAACTATTCAATAATCAAGTTATATATAATTTTATGTACGGTATGCTTTTTTACTAAAACAAAAGCCAATGAATGTCAAATGAATTTCATACAAGTTTGTGAAAGTCTATTTAAATAAAAATATTTTGAATCCATTTATTGAATTCAAAAAAAAACAAATAAAGACAAAGTCATTAATTTAGGCAGTATATAAAAATCGTTACACATCCAAATTGAATATGCTCGTGATCTATACATCAAATCTATGATGGCTTTCACATGATTGGTAGTCGGTAGATGCATTGCTTAATATAAAATGTCGTAATTTGTACACGTAAATCAGAGATACATACTTGGTAACATCTTATTGTTTCAGATGTATCAAATCATCCATACAATTAATAATCACAAAATTGTCAAAACTCTATCACTAAATATACTTTTATACATTTTATCTGCATAAATAATCTTATCTAGCAAAAAATACAAAAATGACACAATAAGACACTGTACACATTTTGTGTCTTTGAGTAAATTTTTATTTTTCATTTAATTGAATGATCGATTTTGAAGTAGTAGTGTTGGATTTGCTTCACTCTTGGGCCTGGTCATCACTTATAGCCCAAGGAGATGGGCTTCTCCATTGCAGCTGAGTAATGGGCCGATTTTGGGGTTGGAAGAACAATTATATAAGGGCTTGACTTGCTTGCTTCACTAGTACACTTCATTCGTCCCTTATACCGTTTGCTCTCATTCTTGTCCCTTATACTTGGTGTATAGTTCATAGGACTTGAGTATTGACACTATTGTTAGAATCCCTCTCGGTGTAGTGGAGATTGGTGTTTCAAAGGGTGTACTCTTTGCTATGATCTTTATAGTGGATTTTTAAGCAATATTTCAAGTGGATGCTCAATGGGAGAAGTAACCATTGCATAGGGTCAACTTCCAGGCCATTTTTGGCAGAAACCTATCACTGTGTTCTTATTCTTTTGATCCATTTATTGTACTATTATTTTGGTGATCACTAGTACAGAAAATAAATATTGCGGCCCTTAAAAAGGGCTTTAAGAGGCACTTTTCGTGCGCCTCGTACGAGGGGGCTGTCCAAGGGTTTATGAGGCGGTTTTTGACTGCCTCTTAAAGTTGAGAATAGGCGGCGGTCACCTGAACCGCCACCTAAACCTCTAGTCCAATAAAAAAAAATTTATTTTTTATAATTATTATTTGGAATCAGACGCACAAAAGCACCGCCAAACAAAAATTTCAAGTTCAAACCAGAATAATACGAAGCAAGTTGTGGAAACAACTGGAGAGTGGTGGATTTCACAGAAAATCAAATTTCAAAGGTTACCTTGTATCCAAATGCTCATCATCGATATTCTTTTCGACCGCCATTTGATCTTCTTGTCAACAGCTAACTTTTCTTCAACCTCTAAGTTTATATATATATATATATGTGTGTGTGTGTGTGTGTGTGTGTGTGTGTGTGTGTATTATTTTCACCTCAAAAAGGAAATTGAAAGATAACAAAATTAAAAGATATGCAGATACCTTGAAGGAAGAACAGAGTGCCTTGTGAACATCAAAGTAATATTGCAAATCTAGTAAAAAATGCAAAAAATACAAATATACAAAAGCCAAACACGTAATATTACAAGATCCAAATTAACTAAAATCAAAAACCAAAATTTCTAACAAAAAATGGAGGAATACTTTGTTTGAGGTCGATAATAGTAGCCCAAACACGTAGTCATTCGAGTTGAAGCTCCCGAACACGCAGTAGCACGAATTCAAACTTCAAATTGGGGAAATGGAGGTTTTTATCGCAAAAATGGAGGAAAATCGGAAGATTTGAGGGAGATGGAGGAAAACTTTTGCGAAAATGAGGAAAGTTGAGATTAAGATCTGGTTTAAACGCGTAAAAACTTTAAGCAGCAGTTTTTCAAGTGACTTTATGCAGTGGTTCAATTGAACCGTTGCATAAAGCTACTTTAAAAGGCTTGCCTCATAAAACCTTTTAAAGAATTCGTAAAAACTTTAAGCGGGAGTTGAAAAACCGCCGCTTAAAGTGTGTTTATGCAGCGGTTCAATTGAACCGCCTCCTAAAGTGTGTTTTCTAAAACCTCTTTTGTCGTAATAGATCTTTGGGGGCAAATCACAAGAAGTAGAGAGTAGAAAATAAAATATATGAACAATAAATAGAAACCAAACACAAAAGCATTTATAATGGTCTTGTAGTACCTTCTCTAATTTTATTAACAGACGGCAAACAAATTAGAGAAACTAGTGCATTCATAAGTTCAGAAGCATAGACCTATCTCTATGCTGTAGTATCATGTCATCAAGTATGACTGGGCGTGTTGTCGCAGTACGCCAAAATTTATTTTATTTCCTTACTCGGTTTCAAAACCACAAATTAATGTGTGTTTTCGGTTTAATTATCTTTATATTAACAGACTTCCAATTTAAAACCACAAATTTTATTAACAGACTTTAATTATCTTTATATTATAAAAAGAGAAGTGCCACGTTGGCAATAATGCCAACGTGGCACTCATTAATATATATTTTTTAAAAAGCATGAAAATAAGTTTTGTAGTTAAAAAAAAGAAATTCTATTTTTGGAAATAAACCAACATTAATTGGTAGTTTTAAATTGGAAAAATTCTTTAAATATAATTATTGTTCAATGAAACGTAAATTTATCATTAAATGTGATAAATAAAATTTAATAAGAAAAAATTAGTTTTGGAAAAACTTTAAATGTAATTTCATTTTTCAAATTTCTAACTAAAAATATTCAATAATAAGTATTTTATTTATTTATTTATTTTCACCGTGTTACAAAAATGTTATAGTTTTAGATAGTTTTGATTTATAATGTGCATTGGATTATTCAAATAGTGGATTATTCTTAAAGCAAATAGTGAGTCCTAAAATTATAATTGAATTTGCACTGAATAATTTATTTATTTTTAACTAAAGAGTGATTTATTAATCTTTATCTTTATATTTTGAATTGTTATATTATCACACCATTAATCTTTATATTATAATTTGTGAAATAATACGTATGCAAAAATGCCAACGTGACACACATTAAATATTTTAAGAAAATTATAAATTTAGTTTTAAAAATAAACCAACATTAATTTGTTAGTAGTAATTAAAAGTATAATTGAAAATAAACCAATAGTTAAAACAAACATTTAATGAGAAAAAATTTGTTTTAGAAAGACTTTAAATATAACTTCATTTTTTAAAGTTCTAATTCAAAATATTAAATAATGAATATTTTTTATTTTTTATTTAATTTTATCGTGATAAAATTGTAGGTTTTGATAGTTTTGTTTGGTTACGTGAATTGGTTTGTTAAAAAATAGTGGGTATTTTTTAATTTTTTATTTTTTAAAATCAAATAGTGTGTGCTTAAAATTATAACTGGATTTATGTTGAATAATTTATTTATTTTAAAGTAAAATAGTAATTTATTAATCCTTAGATTATTATAATTGAAGTGGCACATTTGGCGAATGCCATATTGACAGTGTCAACATGACACACGATTTCTAATTAAAAAAATTAATTGATGTTTTTCGTTTTTAATACGACTGATGTGATATGCTCACTAATTGGATTTTGCATTGCACGATTTTTTCCTTTTCTAAGTATATAAAATTAATAAAAATAAAAAGTTTTTCGTTCTACAATTAACATAAAGTCTATGTAAATAGAAAGAAATCAAATGAATTATATAGATGCGGAAAATTATCGGCATTACTATAAATTTAAGTTATATAAAATTAAGTATAATACTTCTTATACAATAGAACTAAAATTAAGTAGCAATTATAGCTAATCACTAAAAGAATGTATAAAATCATAAAATTTAAAGTGCGCATGCAATGTCTATTTCAGAAAGAAAAAGGTATTCAATATCAACTTGGTATATACCAATGTGAAAGACACATTTTGATAATTAAAGAATTTTTATATATTCATTTCTAATGGTTCGTTTACAATTAATTAATCTCCACGATTATTGATGTGCAATGCTATGCACGGCAATTAGAATTAAAGTTACACATTTTGATAAACTTTTTAATTATATGATGCATGTGAATTTTTATAATTTACAATTGTGAATTTATTCAGCATTTTTTGCATTGACTATAATATACAATATTATAGATTTCAATAATTATTTATAATTATACAATCTCCTATGCATAAATTACATTAATTGCGTAATTCAATATTTATATTTATAATTTTATATCAATTATTTACCGTACATAAATTTAATTATTCCCGTGCATCGCACGGGCGTGATACTAGTTAAATAAAAATATTACGTTACATTATTTACTCGATGGTGACCGCCTTTCCACACGTTGTCAATATTATTAATTTGAAGCAATGAATTTACTAGAGGAATACCATACAATTTTTCTTGAAAGAAAAAGGCCTCTACCAGAGTTTTCAATTTGATTAAAAATTTACACCTATGCAACTCCCGACCAATTTTCACCCAAATTTTTATATTTTCTTTTATTTTAAAAATTTTTTAATGATTTTATATGTTATTATTTAAATCTTTATATTATAATTTATGAAATTCCACATAGGCAAAAATGCCAATGTGGCACACATTAACTATTTTAAGAAAATTATAAAATTAGTTTTGAAAATAAATCAACATTAATTAGTAGTAATTAAAAATATAATTGAAAATAAACCAATATTTAAAACAAACATTTAATAAGAAAAAATTTGTTTTGGAAAGACTTTAAATATAACTTAATTTTCTAAAGTTCTAATTAAAAATATTAAATAATCAATATTTTTTATTTTTTATTTAATTTTATCGTGATAAAATTCTAGGTTTTGATACTTTTGCTTGGTTATGTGAGTTGGTCTGTGAAAAAATAGTGGGTATTTTTTATTTTACCTTTTTTCTTTTTTAAAAATCAAATAATACGTGGTTAAAATTATAACTGGATTTATGTTGAATAATTTATTTATTTTTAAGTAAAATAGTAATTTATTAATCTTTATATTGTTATAATTGAAATATCACGTTTGGTGAACGCCCTATTGGCAGTGCTAACATGACACATGGTGTCTAGTTAAAAAAATTAATTGATATTTTTCCTTTTTAATACAGCTGATGTGATATGCCTATTAACTGGATTTTGTATTGCACGCATTTTGTCGTTTCTAAGTATATCAAATTAAAAATAAATTTTTTTTTCTTCTTACAATTAACATACAGTTTACGTAAATGGAAAGAAATCAAATGAATTTTGTAGATGTTAAAAATTGTAGGCATTACTACAAATTTAAATTATATAAAATTAAGTATAATATTTCTTATACAATAGAGTTAAAATTAAGTAGTAATTACAACTAATCATCAAAAGAACACATAAAATCATAAAACTTAGAGTGTATAATGTCTATTTCAGAAAGAAAAAACGTGTTCAATATAAATTTGATATGTACCAACGAGAAAGATATATTTTGATAATCAAAGAATTTTTACATATTTATTCCCAATGGTTTATTTACAATTAATTAATCTCCCGAGCATTACTTGTGTAATGCTATACATACAATTAGAATTAAAGTTACATGTTTTAATAAATTTCTTAATTATATAATGCACATGAATTTTATAATTTACAATTGTGAATTTACTCTGCATTTTTTGTATTAATTGTAATATATAATATTATAGATTTCAATAATTATTTACAATTATGAAATCTCATATACATAAATTATAACAATTATGTAATTCAACATTTATATTTATAAATTTTTTATCAATTATTTATTATATATAAATTTAATTATTCCAGTGCATCGCACGGTCGTGATACTAGTACTATTTCAGTCATCCAATATCCCGCAAGCCTAATTGACCAATTTACAAGGATAACATTAGACTCTCATAAGTCATAATTTTTAATATGATTGGTGATATAATATTAATAAAATTTTTATCTTATCATTAATGAATAGTTATATTGATAATTAATATAAAAATATATTGAAATCATTTATTTCATCATGACATTCTTTATGATATTTAATATGCTACTATAGCACTATTGCGGAGTTTAGAAACATTGGAATTTCATTTCGTCTTTACCATTAATGATCCAATGTCAATATATTAACAATTGATTGATGATTAACACGTATCCCCTGCCCCCTATTATCAAGAAATGGTCGCGTGTTAACGCTGGCGTTCTATTGCCAAACTTAGCAACATAATTATCATGTCCACGTGGACGTGATGCCACGTCAGCGTTGAAAAAAATTTATAAATTTTGTTTTTAGTATTTATGCTAAATTAGATGAATAATACATAACATTCATCTGATGGTGGAGGACCGATCGTATCCACACGAATTTTTTTCCTAGAGTGTGGGCAATATAAAGTGCCCACAGTGAACATCAGAACATCTCCTCATAAGTTAACCATCAATCAATATATTAACAACTTAAATTAGTAATACGCCATCCTTTCCACCATCTTTACTTAACTATCACATAATCTCTTCCTATCGGATTTCAATAAAAGCACGAAAACCAATCGAATTCCTACACAACAGAAAATCCGATTTTGATCATTTTCCCATATTTCAATATTTCAATTTCAGTTGCCCGTTTCGGTGTCTCTCTTTCCCTATCTATTCTCAGAAGAGAGTGATCACACGCAATCCACATGGGGCTCGAAGTACGTACAGCTTTCCTGTATGTCATCGGAGCCGTCGTCATCTGCGCCACCCTCTACCACGTCTTCCTCCACGATGACGGCGCCACCATCTCCGCCGCCATTTACCACCTAAAATTAAATCAATCCTCTACCATTTATTCCACTTCCTTCTCCGTCTCCACCTCTTCCGCCGGCGCCAATAAAGCCATCCACGAAAACCTCACTCCAAATACCCAACCTCAAGTCATAGCTCCTTTAGTATCATCCCGATCAGTCTCCACCACATCAATTCTCTTACCAGGCTGGGAGGTCCTTGTAATCGTCTCTCCGGAAGACACGCCGTCGCTGGAGTCTGATACAAGTGATTATGTGTGTTTGTTCAATAATAATGTATCGTCTCCGGCGAATTCCGCCGGAATCCTTCCGTTTCCTGATCGCGCTACCTTCAAATGCAATCTGCCCGCTCGAATTCGCCGGAGACGGCCTCTTAAGCAGCCGATGTTGAAAAAATTACTTGAAAATCAATCGGAGAGGAATTCTCCGCGGCCGATGCTGTTGCGGTGGAATTTTGTGGTTTACAATTCACTTACCACCGAAAACGACGTCATCTTGTTTGTTAAAGGCGTGAATAATCGGCAGCGAGGTAATCGGGACCCGAAAGACTTCCGCTGTGTTTTCGGAGATGACGTCATCAAAGGCGTGAAGACCGCCGTCACAGCCTCCACTCAGGAGGTGTTCCGCTGTCAACGGCCGGACATTTCGGCGGTTTCAGGCAGGCAAATCAAAGTCTCGATAGAAATCATTGCAGCAAATAGGGTGATGCCCTCAGTCACTTACTACACCCCACCGCGCAGTTTAGAAAAGGGGCACCAAAAATCTCTATTGTGCGCCAGCACTATGGTGTACAATGTAGCAAAGTTTTTGAAAGAGTGGGTTGTGTACCATTCCAATATTGGGGTTGAAAAATTCTTGCTATACGACAACGGAAGTGAGGACAATTTGACTAAAGTTATTGATGAGCTTGTTAAAGCGGGTTTTGACGTGAAGACGTATTCCTGGTTTTGGCCTAAAACTCAAGAAGCAGGTTTTTCACACAGTTCAATATATGCTAAAGATGTTTGTACATGGATGATGTTTATTGATGTTGACGAATTTGTGTACTCTCCATCGTGGCGTAATTCGCCACACCCGACGAAGTCCATGTTGCAGTCGATGATCTTGACGGAAAAAGATTCGAGCAAGTCACACCTAGGACAGATTAGTATCAATTGTCGAGAATTTGGCCCTTCAAATCAAAAGAATCATCCAGTAATGGGTGTAATACACGGGTATAATTGCAGGCGGAAGAATGAAAACAGGCATAAATCAATTACATTATTAAGTGCTATCGATGATTCATTGCTTAACGTGGTGCACCATTTTGTATTGAAGCCGGCTTACAAAACAAAAAAGTTGAGCACAAAGAACATGGTGGTGAATCACTACAAGTATCAAGCGTGGTCCGAGTTTAAGGCCAAGTTTCGGAGGCGCGTGTCCGCTTATGTTTTGGATTGGACCCAAAAAGTGAACCCTAGGTCTAAAGACCGGGCCCCCGGCCTAGGGTTCGTGTCAAATGAACCCCAGGGATGGCCCCAAAAGTTTTGTGAGGTAGAAGACAATGATTTGAGAGAGTTGACGGGGAAATGGTTTGGTAATAAATCGCAATTAGGATATCAAATGGCATGGCAGAGATGACGACGGTCGACGGATATATACGATGAGGATTACCGTTAGCTTTCCCTATATCATATATCTTGTGAAGCTAAATACATATTGGGATTAATTCCATTTGGGGCATGGAATTCATTCCGTGCAATGTTGTAATTAGTCTAAGAGATTCTTAGTTTAGTCCAGCTTGTACACGTTAACTATGGAGGAAAAGAATATATGCCCAATTAAGGTCGGAGTGTGCTTAGAAAAGAAAGGAATATTTCATTTCTTGGGTTATTAGTCTAGTGTTTAAATCAAGTTAATATTTTAGTACATTGTATTCAACTAATCAATATTGACTTTTTCTACAGAGAGGAAGTTGTATTACTATCTAATTACCATTTATATACAAATTGTCAATTTTCAATAACTTGAAGTACCAACTACTCATTAACTAAAAACACAAAGAAATTTACTAAGGGTGTGTTTGATTGACACCATTTTCCATGGAAAATGTCCCATCATGGAAAAAATTTTCTCACTTGGTTGTTTGATTGACAAATTTTCCATGGCAAATATTTTCTAGGTACAATAGTTCAAAGCATGTTTTGGCCATTTTCCATGGAAAAGAAAATCCATCTCGCCCCAAGAAAAAATTTTCCATGAAAGTGGGAAAATATTTTCTTTTCCACCATGTGCAATCAAACACACCCTAAATGAACAAGGAGAAGTAAGAAATTAGAAGTGGCCTCAAAATAAACCCTTTTTCCTTTCGAATTTTTTTCAATCACTTTGTTTTACTTTCATTAGATACATAAAATGTTGGTTACTTCGCTAATTTAATTTTCATTGTAACAAGAATTATCATGAAGCAAGTAATCAAAGAAAAATAATAAAAAAAGCGACCACATGAACAAGTAGTCATTGTATTGAGTATTGAGATACAATCATGGTGTGTTGGTGTGGATTATGTTGAACTTTCCTTATGTGGCTATGTTAAAGTCAAACCCCTTTGCTTAGATAAGTTATGGTCTACTTTATTTGAGCGAAAAGGAATTTGAGTCTTTTAAGACAACCTTTTTTTATTGTTTGTATTATTTATATGTACTTAGAAAATTGAGTGAATTGATTAAAAACATATGGAAACTAGACCACACATTTTTTCAAATACCTTTTACAATTATTTATTTATTTTATAATTTTAATTATACTTTGATTAGAATCTTTATATTTGGTGAGAGTATCATTAATATTTGAATCTCCAAATTGTTGAGAAATCTCTTTTTTTTTTGAAATAATAATTGAGAAATCATGTTAGTTACTATTGATTACTTCTTTTGCTAAAACCACATTATTTTTTTCTAGTTAACGCGGGAATTGTAAGGTGAGACGGTGACTCAACCCCGATTCACATACAATAATGTGTTTTTTCTATTAGAACAAACTCCTATAATCGTTGAAACCATGTTAAAAAAATATGTTCGTATTTAAAAATATCTAATTAGTGATCATAGTATTGTTGACATTACATGACAATTACGCAAAATTTTTTTTAAGTGATTTATGCAATTATTTTTAATTTTATCGAGAAAAAGCTTTCGTACGTGACATTAATCTATTTTTTTAATCTACAATTAGTTGATACTCAACTACTAATTTATAAAGTATACTATTACGACTATCTTATTTTCCATGGCCGCAAGTGAACATTTATTATGGAGTTATCAATTTCTAAAAGCTTCGATCCAACAACTTTTCAACCTCTGCTTGTATTTAAACTACTCCCGATTTGAATGATCGAGTTCTGTCTGCTAAGGTACGAGAATAAAGATATACTATCTCCGTCCCATAAATATAACCCATTTTTATTTTCACAAAAATTAAGAAAAATGCAATTAATAGTATTAAAAAGTAAAATTCAAGATTATTTTCCTAATATGCCCTCTTATATATTAGATGTGTTATTTGAACTACTCTATTTTGATGATAACAACGTATATTAAATGAGGATATACAAAATAAGTACTATTTTAACTACGTCTTTAAAAGGAATGTGGCCTATATTTTGAGATATACGAAAAAGGAATAATGGACTATATTTTTAGGATGGAGGTAGTAATTAAGATAACATGAAATTGCAAAACAAGTTATCCAGCAATTATAAATAAGGAGACTGTACGCATTCTTTTTCCGTTACTCCTTTAAATGAACAAACTACAATTATGGACTTTGCAGCGAGTAATTGCAACTGCCTACTTTTTTTAGAGGAGGAAAGGTAAGGAGATAGAAGCACTGCATGTTCTCCTCTCCCATGGAGAGCATAAGCCAAACCTGCCATCTGGACAGTTTCAATTTTTCCTATATTAATTCTAACATGACAAATATGGCATTACCACATTATTGTAATATTATCATATTATTTATTTATTTGTTAAAAATGATAATCCAATATCACTCTACTTGACTTGGAATTAACTCGTTATCAATCCAATTGAAGTAGCGCGCATTGCCATGTCAGTAGGGATCATGGTTTATTTTGCCCCATGAAGGGAGGATATTAGTACTCATGCATGGGTCGTTTGTATTGACATTGGGTAAATTGTAGAAAAGATTCCTATTATTTTCATTTATTTGCACTTTCGTCTACAACCTTAAATATGGACCTAGAGACCCTAAACCTTCGGAAAATTAGTGTCATTATCCAAATAGATAATTTTATCATTGAAACTTTAGGTTCCGACATTCCATTTGGTAACCGATTAATTTGGATCCTATTGTAATTGAAATTAGATTTTAAATTCACATCACATTGGCAAATAGAAAAATGACACATGTATATAGAAAAATAAGACGTGTGCATAAAAAAAAAAAAGTCACATGACCTTTTTGTCACTATGCACACACGTTACTACTACGTACCCTCACGTGACGTAAATATGAAACCTAATTTCAATAACAACAGGATTGATTTACTTGGTTGCCAAAAGAAACCTAACAATTTAGTGATGAATTTATCCATTTGGATGAACTACGTCACTGTTCTAAAAGTTGGGGTCTTTCGCCCAGATTTAAAGGTTTGAAAGTCCAAATAGATGCAGAGGTTGGAAATGTTTGATTCAATTTTCCCTGAAAATTAGGAGTATTCTATGTCTACATTCATTTTTTTCTTTTGCTTTTTTATAAAGGGATAAAAATAATATTTTATCTTATCTTTTATTCCACAGCATACACCCGATTATAGAAACATAAGTGTAAACACGGTATAATCCCAAAAATCATGCATGCCACGTGCTTGCAAAAAAAAAAATAATAATAATAAATCATGCGCTGTTTAATTCTGGGAATTTTTTTTTACCAAATATATATCTATTAAACTTTCTATAGAAATACTTAAGAAAAAATCTCTATAAATGAAATCATCTTTACATATAGCTTAATGTTATAAAAGTATAGAAACAATAGAGAGAATTTAGAGAGAATGAATTCTAAGGAATTCTCAGGAATGAATTTCATTAATAACTGAAGCCCTATTTATAGGAAAACTTCGAATGGTACAACCGTAATTACATAATTTCATCAAGGGTATAATAGTCATTCACATATAATAATTACATCTTTTACCAAATTATTCCTCCACCAAATTATTCCTCCACCAAATTATTCCTCATAATTCATAACCACCAAATTATTCTCAATTATTCATAACACTCCCTTGAATGACTATTAATACAAATGCCTTCCTGACTTGTTTGGAGAAAACCCAGTGGGAAAAAAACTTCCAAACCGATTGCAGGATAGCTTGGAGTGGTTATATATCGCTTCATCAAAACATTGCTCCCCGATGTCTTCCAACAGATAGGAGTATTCATGTCTACGCCTCGTTAAAACCTCACAAGAAAAACTCGTGGGAAAAACTTGATCGAAGGAAAAGAATACCGCCCGCTTGATTTCATATCTTGAGAATCGATATCTTTACTTACGTAAATGATTTCAATATCATCATCGTTTGGATCTAAAGCATTAGCTCCATTATAACTTGATCCAATAGATACATGTATCAATTTTTCCTATCGTTCTCAATATACCATGAATATGCCTCGTTAAAACCTTATTAGGAAAAACCCGGGGAAAAAACCCTAATGAAGGAAAAGAGTACATTATTCATGTGAATACGCTTTAAAGTTGCCTCATTAAAAACCTTGCTAGGAAAACCCAATGGGATAAAACCTCACTAAGGGAAAAAGAGTGCAATGCGTATTTTATACAAGTATGTAAAGCATTTCAAAATCTTTCATACATTTGTATGAGTATCATATACATTGGTTTTATACTCTTTGTTCATTTAGAGTGCATCAATTTTCTTACACAACTACAAAACATTCACCATGAACACATGTCTCAAAACACACAATTTAAAGCATATAAATTCATCATAAAAACATGTAAACATATAAGTAAACCTTCATAACTAACTAACACTTAAAATATATCATTTAACATTTAATACTCATTTAATAGGTTATTTCATTCCTGTGGGCTTAGCTCCCTTTAGGGTACTTATAAACACGAGCTTAGCTCACCCGATCCTTTAATTTTCTTTTCTACTACATACACGATCGGTAATTTAACTTTCATGAGCATGCAACATATAATGACCACCATGTTTATCTTTAAACTTGAGCACCACTCATCATCATCTCATCATCTCATAAATCAAGGATTTCACATTCACCACTTATCATCTTCAATATATCTCAATATTTTCATTATCATTGATCATATGTAGCGCTACATTTTCATATCGTGTCGACACTTTTCAATTTCATTTCTTTCCCCATATCGACATAACTTATCGAGATATCTCATTATCGATCCTCTTGTAGGATTACACAATATAGTTATGTCTATATACTCTTCAAGAGCATATGCCTCCGTTATTAAGACCATCTTTTATAATTTGCTTTGATATATATGTTTAGGGAAATCTCATAATATCAACGCTTCTGGCGTGCTAACTTATCAAAGCATCTTAACTGATATATGTGATTGTTCATAGCATCTTTTATGCATTTTTGAACTTCAAGTTCATATTTTAATTTTGAGGATATATCATGATGCATTTCACATATCATTTTCAATCTTTAATACTCCCTCATCTCGAGAAAATTTAGAACACCAAAACTCATACAGTTGGTATGATTTTAATCATATATGTTCTCATCATTCACCTTTTAATATGGGAATTTAGACCGCTTTGCATTCTATTCTCGATATCGGCAATTTATTTGAGGACTTTAAATAATTTGCCATATAATATCCCACTTGTATGCATACTCAAATCCTTCAGTGATTTATTCAAGTATTGGAATATACATTTACTAGCTTTATCATTAAATCAAAATCATGCTCATACAGTGAGCAAATATTTCAGAAATTTCAAATTACGAATCATATACACATGTGACTATCTAGTGGATCCATATCATAATATCTAGTAGTCCACATGGAGGATGAGTGGGCCCATACTTCTCATCATTTATTCCAGGATATATTTGGGATTTATTTCCAATATTGGCTAGTAATGATTTCATCATTTATCGAGAACAATCATTGAAGAATTCCTTTAATTCTTCACTTGAAATATTGATTTCAATAATTATTTAAACCGGGATTGTCATCCGGTTTGCAAACGAGTATTATTGAACTTCTAGTTCAAGAAATTCTTATATCGATTTCACTAGTATCTCAGATAGTGCTCAACATGATTTATCATAGAAACAATTCACCGACATATTCCATCATCTTTTGGTGACATTATTGTCTACTCTCGCTCAAACACTGAGTTACTCATACGCATCACATCCGGCTATTATTTAATTCCAAATCGTAGCTCTTACGCTTCATATTATTTATTTAAAATCGAGTCTTATTTCATACGCGTCGTATTATTCTATAAATAAATCATCAAAATTATTGCAAAATTCATCCTAAAAAGGGTCTATACATTATAATGGATCATATGCTCTCAAATCTTGAAAATACTATCCATCACTACGATCAAAATCCTAAAAAGGATTTATCGATGTAAGGAAAGATTAAGGATGCTAATGAATAAGGGTATCCCACAAGATATCCGATACTTGATTGAAGCAAAGGTTCGATTATCCGGTGAGGTTTCAATTCCTTCTAAATACATGTCCGGTATGGGTAAAAGTAGTTTTTCAAAGAAACGAGAGCAAAAGATTAGGAGGATGCTACAAGTGTGCTCGGTGGACATGTGACACTCGATGTAAATCTGTGGGGTACTTGTCCAGAAACCGAGAAGATAAAATAGCATTCATTAAGGATGGATTGAGTAAGGAGCCTTTGGATGATATTCAACAGGCTCTTGAGACACATCCTAGTGGACACGTGCAAGGTGAGCTAATGGCCTTATGGGCCAAATTCAAAGATCAACAAGCACTTTATAGTCTTGAAATACTTACTTTAAAAGATCCAGTTTGTAAATTTAGTAGAATAACTTAGTATAATGATTTTCCCATATTTATGTAAGACAAATTTATGTAATATAGAATATCAATATTTTTCTTTTATTTGTAAATATCGTTTTTCGATTTTCGATTTTTTTTCGTTTATTTTCTATCACCGACAGATATATGTCATTTTCACTTAAATTTTTCTGCCTTTTTCTCTTTCATATTTGTCAAAAAGTAAATAGTGCACTCAATTATTGGTTTGAAAATTTTTCTTTAAATAGAGGGATTCATATATCTATCATTCATTCGTTGAAAGAGAAAAATAGAGGTGGAGATGGAGATGGAGATATCAAAATCATCTCATGTAAGTCAATCTTTACCTCGCCATATTAAAACCGTATGTATTCTTGGTGGATCTAAACTGGTAGGCCATATCCAATATGTGGATATGGCAAACCGACTTGTAAAAGAGTTAGGGAGACAAGAAATCAATATACTATACGGAGGAACCAACAATAAACTTTTAGCTAGACTTATAATGGCTTGCACAATCATGGGGAATAAGAGTTTCGAGCGTAATACCTTTCCATCTAGTTGGATCTAATACTCGAATTGGAGCCGCTTCTACCATGGGTCCACAGGTTGGGGCTACAAGCGCAATCCATCCACAATCGCATGATGTATATGATGAATAATAGTGATGCTTTCATTGTCCTTCCAGCGCTACAACACACCGGAGGAAATATTCAATATAGCCTCGCTGGCACAAAGGAATTTTCATGTCAAACCAATAGGTTTGTTGAATATTAATAATTTCTTTGATGGCTTACTAGCGTTTCTAGATCGTGGTGTAAATAATAAGTTTATCTCTCATTCAAATGAGAAAATACTTATTTACGCTTAGTCGCTTGATGAACTACTCATCAAATTTCATGCATATGTTCAAGAATCTGTGGAAGCCCAGTCCGCTTTGGCCACGCATCTGGGTGTCAAGCGAAAAAGAAATTCGGATCCTTTAAATATTTCATTATGAATCCTAATGTTGATGGTGGCAGAGTTACTGAGTATTTATACTCTCGGACGCATCCTCATTTATGGATTCAAGATGTATATTTTTTGCATTTCTATATTTTCGAATGTTTAATGCCATCTTTTGATATTCTCAATATATTCCACTTAATCGCTTTGTACTTCTTCTGGAGTAATAATAATAATATCATATTGGCTTTATTCAAATACAGATATCTAGTGATTTTGCTTCTTCAAGAGCATTTTATTCTCATATTAATACAATCTCATATCATCGATGAGATTACTTCATATAAGCTTTCCATGCGATATATTTTCTTTGATTTATCAACATGGGATCTATTCAAAGATTTTACTTTCTATTTATCCAATGGTAACTTCAAGTACCACTTGCTCAATTTTCTCCATTCATATTCTAGATATATGAAGAAGTAATTTTATTCTCATCGCCTACTTCTTCGAGAGTATGATTAGAATATTTGATCAACTACTTCTTCTGGAGTAGGATTCGTTATAACCAATCGTGTAGTATAACCCACCACATTGGAAATATGCACACCAATCGTGTGGTATTACCCACCACATTGGAAATATACTCAAACTATAAAGTGCATAAATTTAAATTGCAGAAATTAAATTTCTCCAATAGGTGGTCGAACCTACCTTATGGGAATTATTGCAATAAATATAAATTTACTGAATTTAAATAGCAAGAATTAAATTGCATAATGTTTAACTACTTCTTCAGTGAGTAGGATCTGCTTAAGATAAGGTATTACCCATCACTTAGCATATAAAGTGCAGAAATATATAAAACCTTCCGTTTAGTGACGGTTGAACCCATTATCAAGTAGGAGGTATTACAAGAATTAAATTGCGAAATAAAGTGCGAGAATTAAATATTGAATCGCTTCTACGGGAGCATTTGTTCTTCTAGAACAAATACTCATTACTTCTACAAGCGCACACTTATCCTTCTAGAATAAGTATATTATGTAATTGAACTCTTCGGGAGTTACATTAATATTTCGATCTTTTAACTCAAATGGACTTCAAACCATTTTATATAATCAATGGATTTAGAATTTCTTCATGAATATTCGATCCATTTTTCACTGTCGTTAAAATTAGGTCGGTTTTACCCTAAAGGTAAAATTGTCCATTCCAATTCGCAAAGGTAAAATTGTCAAAAATATTTTATCAATGTTTTACGATTGAAAATTATCTCCTTTCTACTTCAATTTATCAATATCAAAATGTTCAAGGACTATTTTGTAACTTTTTCAAAAATTGGGGTACTGTTTTGCAAATTTTTGAAAGTTTACCTTATCAATATTAGTGTCAAATCGAAGCTCTCGTTAAATCGAGTATAATGGAGTCGAGAAAATTTGATTTTGATAACGTATACTCCTTATATCTCGAGAAAACGAATATTATAGTTTAATATATTATTATATTATAAAGTAATATAATTTATATATACCTTTTCCTTTTCTTTGGAAGAATCAATACGCACGTATTTCCTCCATTTGCTAATTCTTGAATTGCCCATAATGTAATAATCATCATTAAGCCAAAATATAATATTATTAAACTATAATTAAACACCAGAGATGAGAGAAAAGTTATAAATGTTGCGTCTTTGAAAGAAAGAGAATCTGAGATCGTGAGAGAATAGGAAGAAGAATAAAGGAGATCTCTCGAATGAAGATGATTTTGAGAGGAGAGAATCTTGATCCGTAGAATTGTTACTGTGAGCATAGTTTTAGAGACAATTAATCTGACTAATATTAAGGTTTACGATACAGTATGCTCATCAATAGATGCAACTGTAGAAAGCATACTCCTTCATATTACTCAAATGGTAGAAGGCTAAATCTTTGATAACGTGTTATAAAAGTATAAACAATAGAGAGAATTTAGAGAGAATGAATTCTAAGGAATTCTCGTGAATGAATTTCATTAATAACTGAAGCCTCTATTTATAGGAAAACTTGAATTGCATAAACTGTAATTACATAATTTCATCAAGGGTATAATAGTCATTCACATATAATAATTACATCTTTTACCAAATTATTCCTCCACCAAATTATTCCTCCACCAAATTATTCCTCCACCAAATTATTCCTCATAATTCATAACCACCAAATTATTCTCAATTATTCATAACACTTAACTAATTTTGAAGTCATACAAAATATCTCATCCCGTTGCCAACTTGTTGGCGTCATAAGATGCCAACACCCCCATTTTGGGGGTGAAAAAAAAGATAGGGGTCGGGTGAGGCCCCTCACCATCAAGGGGCAGTTATGTATTATTCATCTCATTTAACATGGATTCCAAGAAAAAAAATTAAAAAAAAAAATTGGGCGGTGATGTGGCGTCGTGTGAGGGCGCCACATCACCCTTGTTAGCAACTTATGTTGCCAACAAGTTCGTAGGTGATCATTCACCACAAAATATCATTCGCCCTGTACTCATTTGTATAGATTCATAAACAGATTATTGTACTTGTAATTTAATTTAAAAAAAAAAAAAAAAAAAAGGAAATATAGTTATTGGACAATTATTGCAGTAAAGGTTCTACAGTTTAGACCTGTGTGCACTTTCATCTCCAGCCTTTAAATCTAGGGTAGGAGACCCCTAGCAATTGGAAAATTGGCGCCGTCCTTTCAAATGGATAATTTTATCGCAAAACCATTAGCTTTCATTTGGCGACCAATTAAACCAATTAATTTGGATCCTATTATAATTGAAAATAATGAATAACGCACAAGGTCAATACTTGTGATTAGCAGTATAAAATTAAATTAACTCATATATTAAGTTGTTTCTCAAATTTTTGTGCCCTTAATTTTTGTGTCCCTGAGTTGATTGGCTCATTAACACATATTAGGTACGACTCTAATCCTAAATGTGTTTTCTTCAAATGCATTACATTTTCTTTTCTTTTTTGTGTCTTTTCTTCTGTTGTCTAAACAATTCTTCTCTGTTCCGTTTTAATTTATCTATCTTTTGTTTAATTAACGGAACTCGCATAGGTGATATGCTACATTCAATAAGCAAAGTTGGCATAATAAATAAAGGAATAAATAGTTAATAAATTGAATACAACTATAGCGACTTAACTATTTTATTGATTGCCTTGTTTACCATGTAAGCTTCACGTACATATTGATGTTGTACTTGTTCAACATCTATATATGACTTCTATAATAATATAAATAAAAAATAGAAGACAACGACTCCTATTTAACATGTATAATAGCAACTTTTCATCCAAAAAAAACCAAAAATTAAAAAGTAATACCAACTAAATAAATGTGTAGTACCAGCCAAACCTGTTGAGCAGCATTGCAACCAACCCAATATGTGCTCAATAATTATCACAAACTTACAATTAGACAGAGTCGGATTTGATTTTTACATGGCTCAAAGCAAAATAATAAATATTGGGCCCCTACAAGTACAAAGTTTAAAATTGGACTTAAATCTTTATTACAAAAAGAACATCATAACTTTAGAAATGGGCCCTCTAGCAAATCAGAGCCTAAACGACCACTTGTTGAGTCTATATCATTATACTACTTTATATCAGATTAAGATTTTTTGTTCCATTCATCTTTGTTTCATTTTTTATCGATAATTTCATTCCCAAGACTTAGCCATTGAGGTCCAAATTCTTTCCAATGCAACAACAGTTTAGTCTAGCGATCTTGAGGCAAGTTCAAGACTTCAACTTAAAATAGAAACTGTAGGGTATAGATCGACACTAAACCCGAATTAAGAACGTATCACTTTGAATAAAAACAAGATAAAAGTTTACAAACACGTTCAAAACAAAGGTCGAGAACAATTCTCGAATTACAACTTGTTTTCACAAAGAAAACATTCAAAACTCTACACCAAGAGAGATCTAGACTAGAGCAATCATCTTCCTATACAAAGGTATGAAATACACTAAGTAAATCACAAGGAAGAAGAACTATAAAGCTAGATCAATGGAGTTTTGAGAGCAAAGAGGCGGCTGAAAATTGGGCTGAAGAAAACGAGACCAAGCTGCTGAATAATAATTGATCTGTCTTTTTTCCAAGCTTCTCAAAGACGCTTCTATAGTCAAGTCAAAAAGATCCCACGTGAATGCCAATCGGGTCATGAAACTGGTCCAGTACTCAAGTAATTGGTCTTCAATAGTGGGCTGCTTTAAGTCAAGTTAATGGGCCATCACCAAAGTCCAACAGAAACCAAGTAAACGTCTAGAATAAAGAATCAAAGGTCTAACATCCTCCATAAAGGACTCTCATGTTGAACCCACATTGACATAGCTTCGAATCCGAAAGAAAGGAGCATCGTTTTGTGTCTCTTGGCATTTAATAGGAATAAGGTCATGATCCGAGGGTGAAATTATTAACCCAACCATATTTGCCAAACATCTTAATCAAGTTAATTAATAATAAATTCGACTAAATAACATTAAGTGTACCACCTAAATTATTACATTTTCCCATGTGACTCGGGTAATATTACTAGGCCACACTCTCTAATAAACATCACATAATGTGGATTTTATAGTTCTTTCATTCATTGACAATTTAATATGTAATCATCATGCAACGAGCAATAAGAGTCATTTCGGTTGTACATTATTATCTCGACATATATATTTCTTTTCAAGTATCGTAAAATTAGTCATCACTGATCGTTAAATCAAAACGAAAAAATAATATTTATTTATTTATTTATTATAAAGTTTAATTAGTTATGACCAAAGATGAAAAAAAAAATCGTTATACCTTTTTAACAATTTATTGCGGACTCATATATAGACTTTTGTCTAAAGACTCCAAAATCTGAAAATCAACACCATCGATGGTGGGAGGTGATCAAAGTCTTAATATTTTGTTTTCCAATTGATGAGATCGTGAGAGTTTTGGAATAGCAACAAAAGGTAATCCATAAGTTTCGTGCATTTGTTCTAATTGTGGAAATAGATTCATATTTTGCTCACATGCAATGCGAATTCGGCGTGGGCGTAATCTAACGCACCTTTCAATTATTCAAAGTTTAGTTTAGTAGCAGATGGCCCATTTTATGTTGTCACGGGAGGGACGGGACGGTATTGTTTACAGCTATTCTCTACGGTTACTCGTTTCATGGAATATAATATAAATATCATACAATTTCTTTGACAAAGAATTCTCGTTTGGTAAGTTGCACACAGCTAGAATAATAGTAATTTACACGCAAGAAGACGTGAAATGTCTCCAAAATTAAAAATGAAAATCAAGTACTCTTTGTTTTGCAAATTCAACAAAATTGTATTCAAGTCTATGAATTGATTAAATATTCAAAACAAGGTCCGCTCTCAATCTAAACCTAGGGAGTTGAGTTTCAAGAAGTTCAAGAAAATGAAGAACCAAATTAGAAGAATAAACAAGAAAAATAATAAAAATTTTACCTCCACGTCATCCCGAATATGTGGCAATTATATAAGATATAATAAGGGCGATCGAGATTCTAGGTCGTTAGGAACATGTTGATTGGAAGGACAATCAGGAATGGTCCTGAAGTTCGCTGGGTCTGAATCAAACTTTCAAAAATGTGCCCCTTTTATTTTTTCCGTAGAGCTAATATAAAGCGACACGAAACTCAATTAGAGTAATAAAAATTAGTTAAACGCACAGTAATAAGCTAATAAAGAACATAAAAAACTTAGTCAGAGCGTCAAGTAAAAAAGAAAGAAAAAGCTTAGTGAAAGGCAACACAGATAATTCATAGGCCTAAAAAAAAAATAAATAAACATTGACAAAAATGGGCTTAAATTTCTATTTTAAAAAAAGGTCTACAAGTTTGGAATTCAATACTTGAATTTGTCCATTGTTTTACTGGGTTTGCAAGTTTGTAATTAATTTAAATTTAGGTATTTAATTTTTAAAAAATCTGTGATTGAAACTTTAGGTATAATGTAAAATGGGCCTGGAAGGGTGAAGTGCGAGATCTGCTAACTCATTCATTTCAGCAGGGCCAGCCTCTGAGGACAATCAAACATTGGATCTAGCTATTACGAGCACTAGCCATGATATTGTCTAACCGGGACACTTAACCACCAAAAAAGACTAAAAACAGCTAGTGGTTTTTTTTTCTTTTTTTTTTTTTTTAAACAAGACAGAGGACAGCTAAGTTAGTTATTTGGATATGTAGCTAATAAGCATACTTATAAAATTAACTACTCTCCAATGTTGTAATTAAGAAGTCAAACTAAAAGTTCACTGAGGAAATTAAGAAACTTGTAATAGCTGTAATAAACCACCACAGCCCCTAAACCCAAATAGAAGGGGTTGGAGTTTGTCAAAGGTCCAATCTCTATGCAATAAGAGCACTCATAAGTCAGAATCCACACAAATAGCGTACATGAATATCAAAACCATCTTTGAACTTACACATCTTACTTCGATTTTGTTAGTGGCAGACAAAGCAAAACAAAATGGTCAAAAAAAGAGGGGCTCAATGGGTTGGTGGAAAGAAAAGAAAAGAAAGTCAAAGCATGTGGCTTGGTAGTTTTTTCAACCTTGGCATGCGGCGTGTGTACATTTGATGCGTGAAGATCACCTATAAATAGCTCACATTTCTCCATTGACACCACAATCACCACCAAAAACACAATAGCCATTGTGTAGAGAGAGTGAGAGCTGTAGAAAGGTTTATCTGCGAGAGATAAAAGTGAAATGGAGCTGATAAAGCGTTTCAAGTAGGCAGAGAAAATACTGGTGTAGATTTTTGTACTCCTCCTTTGAGATAGTGAAATATATTGGTGTGGGTCCGTGGGCGTAGGGCAGCTTGGTCAATAACCACGTTAAATCTCGGTGTTCCATATTTGTGCTTATTTTAGTCCATTATTTTCTCAGCCAGATATATTTTTGTGTCCCACTGATCTTGGGAATTGCGACCTAGTTCCCCAACAACTATATCGAGCTTTGTTTGTGATATCTCTTGAAATTCTTAGTATGCTCGTGGTTGCAGATAGGCCATCTTCCACATCGAAGCGATTTCTCGAAAAATCACATTTTGTTCGAAAGTGGGAGTAATGGCGACAGACGCAGAGAATTTCCAAAATTGATAAGTTTGATGGCAAAAATTTTGGATATTGAAAAATGCAAATGGAGGACTATTTGTATCAGAAAGGACCATATAAGCCGTTAAAAGAAAAGCGTAAGTAGAAAGACGAGAAAAGTGGGAGGTGCTTGATCGAAAAGCACTTGGCGCAATTAGATTGACCCTATCAAAGTCGATCGCTTTCAACATTAAAATGAGAAGACAACAAGGCGTCTCATATAGCTCTATCGATGTATGAACAGTATTGCCCCGGCAAATAAAGTTCATTTGATCAAGAAATTGTTCAATATGAAGATGACGTGAAAGCGGAGATTTGGAGAACACCTCAACGAATTCAATGAGGTAGTAGACCAATTGACTACGGTGGAAATCACTTTTAGTGATGAGGTTCGAGCTCTATTAATTCTTGGCGGTTGCTCGAGAGCCGAATGGCAATACCGCGATGACGGCCATCGATGCTCGGCTGGTAAGTCAAATTGAAGTTCGATGGCGTTGTGAGCATGATCTTGGCGAGGAGATCCTGAGAGCCGATGCGCTTCAACCAGGCCGCTTCAATGTAGATAGTAGAGGCGTAAGTTCAAACAGAGGGCACAGTGGGCGAGCAAGTCGAGGAATGCGACCGAGATCCAAAAATCACATAAATTCCAACAAGTCAAAGTCCTGTTGAATGTTGGAATTGCGGTCGAGTTGGGCAATTACTACAAAATCGGTGTAGAGGCGACTCAAAGGAAGCGGAGAACAAGACCGAGGTCAATGTCGTGGACCGAAGAAAAGCGGCGTGATGCGTTGATATGCTCCATGGAGAGGAAGGCCGACTATTGGGTAATAGACTACGGAGCATCGTTCCATGCCACCGCAAGTCGACACTTTTTCACAAATTATCGGCGGAAACTTGAGAAGTATATCTCGAGACGATCATCCTTGGCGTGGTGGGTATAGGAAATGCAGATCAATGTCAATGGATGCGTATGGAGAACAAGGGCGTGAGACATATTCCGAGTTGAGGAAAAATTTGATCTCCGTCAAACAATTGTCAAAGAGAAGGATGTGACCTGGCTTCTCTGGTGATAATTGGAAAATCACCAAGGGCCATGATAATCATGCGTGGCAAGGATAGTGGCACCTATACACGACGAGTGAATGCGTGTATAACAATCGCGATTCTTGATAGCAAGGATGCGAACTTGTGGCACCAAAGACTTGGGCATATGAGCGAAAGGGCTCAAGTACATGCATCTGAGAAACTACGAGGCAGCTATTGATTTAGACTTTGTGAAAGTTGTATTTTCTGGGAAGCGGTAAACGGGTGAGTTTCAATACAAGTGGCGAAACTCTAAAGAAAGAGAAGCTTGAACTTGTCCACACAGATGTGTGGGTCCAATGTGCCAGCTTATCATCGATTGGCGGAAAGTCATACTGTGACTTTCATTGATGACCACTCGAGAAAGGTGTGGGCTTACTTCTTGAGACACAACCGATGTGTTCGAGGCGTTCAAGAAGTGGAAGGCCATGGTGGAGAAATGGCCCGGTTCATAGTGAAGAAGTTGAGATCTGACAATGGTGGAGAGTACTGAAAAATTTGGCGTTCAAGAAATTTTGTTACCAAAATGGCATCAAGTTGGAGAGAACGTTGCCAGGGAACACCGCGAGAATGGAGTTGAACGCATGAATCGGACATTGACAGAAGAGCCGTAAGCATGAGAATACATGCCAGCCTCGCCAAAACAGCGCTTGATTTTGCCAATACGCATCATACCTAGTTAATCGTGGACCAAATCGGTACCATTGGAGTATCAGGAAACAAGAAGTTTGGAGTGGGAAAGAAGTGAAACTTTCTCATTTGAAAGTATTCGCCAGGTTGTCACGCACATTAGTGACAATGCCAAGAGTAAGTTAGACTCCAAATCATTAAAGTACTTTCGTTGGATATGGTGGAGACGAGTTCGGTGCACGCTTTTTGGGATGATCGAACAAAAGCTCATCGGCTTCCGGATGTCATATTCAATGAAAAAGGTGATGTACAAGGGCAGAAATGCAATGCAGTCCAATGACACAACAAATGACGATCCAACATATGTTCGGACGACACTCCCGGAAGGAAATACGTCAAAGCATGCATGAGAGTTTGCAGACGAAGGAGCGAGTCTTGAGGTTGATTCACCCACACCTCCACCTCAATTCCCCATTGTGAGGAGGTCAAGTCGACCTCATGTTCAATCGGAAAATTACATGAACTACATGTTGCTCAATCGATGCGGTGAACCGAATGCTATGACGAGGCATGTCAGGTGGGAGATTACGTTAAGTGGGAGCTTGCAATGAAAGATGAGATAAAGTCTCTCATCTCCAAACTGCATACATGGAACTAGTTGAGTTGCTCCAGAGGGAAGAAAGCTCTTAATAACAAATGGGTGTACGTAATCAAAGAAGAATATGATGGTTCAAAGAGGTACAAGGCGAGATTGGTAGTCAAAGGTTTCCAAGCAGAAAGAAGGAATTGATTACAGAGATATTTTTCGCTTGTGAAGTTCGACAACAATTCGATCAGTGTTGAGCATTGTTGCAGCGGAGGGCTTGCACTTGGAGCAGTTAGACGTGAAAACTGCTTTCCTCCATGGTGACTTAGAGGAGGAAATCTATATGCTGACAGCAGAAAGGCTTCGGTGAAAGGAAAGGAAAGAGAAGGCCGGTATGCAAATTGAAGAAAAGCCTATACGGCTTAAAGCAAGCCCTCAGACGCGGGTACAAGAAATTTGATGGATTTATGCGAGAAAAATGGCTACATGAAGTGTAATCGCGACCATTGTTGCTACAAAGCGGTTGAGTCGAAATTTATATCATTTTGCTACTTTATGTCGATGACATGTTAGTTGAAAGCTCCTGACATGGGCGAGATCAAGAAGTTGAAGAAGCAACTATCGGTGGAATTTGAAATGAAGGACTTGGGAGAAGCAAAGCAAATTCTAGGGATGAGAATTTGTAGAGACAAGCAAAAGGGTGTTTTGCAGTTGTCACAGGCCAAGTATGTTGATCAAATCCTGCAAAGGTTCAACATGAGCAGTGCAAAGCCGGCCAAGACGCCATTAGCGAATCATTTCCGAGTCTATCCAACGACCGCCTCCTAAGACAAGAGGAGAGAAACTTCATGGCTAAAATTCCATATGCCTCACCCATTGGAAGTTTGATGTATGCCATGGTTTGTACTGCACGTGATATTGCTCATGCAAAGGGGAGTTGGAAGCGATATATGGCAAATCCTCGGAAAGCAAAGATTGGGATGCAAAGAAAGTGGATATTGAGATATCTACGGGGAACTATCGATAAATGCTTATGCTTTAGGCGAGGCGAGGTGACACTACGAGGTTTCTCAGAGATGCATTTTGGTGGTGAGAGATCGCGGAAGAAGCACTACCTGGGTTATGTCTTTTACGCTTGGTGCTCATAGTTAGTTGGATTTCGCATACGTAAGATTGTTATAGTATCAACTACTGAAGGCAGTACGTGGCGAAAGAACTGAGGCTAGCAAAGAGATGATATGGTTACAAGGTTTGTTGGCGAGTGGGTTTCAACAGAGAAGAATGTCTTGCACAAAGGATGTAGAGTGCGATACATCGTCGGCAAAGAATTCATTTCATTCAAGAACCAAACACATTGGGCTCAGTTATCACTTCATCGATCACTTTTGGAAGATGGAGTATTAAAGCTTGAAAAGATTCAAGGTACCAAGAACCCAAATGATGGCGAAAGACGGTAATCAAAGAAAAGCGGTCATGGCACTTTCGAGCGATTGGTCTTCTACAATGAAGACGGATGTGATGACCTACACCACATTTCACAGGATCCACAAGGACATGAGATATCCCAAGGTGAAAGTTTGATTGTGAAGATTGATTGAAATCAGGAGTTTGTGGGGTTGTTAGTGGCGGAGCAAAAAGCAAAACAAAATGGTCAAAAAGAGGGGCTCAATGGGTTGGTGGAAAGAAAAGAAAAGAAAGTCAAAGCATGTGGCTTGGTAGTTTTTCAACCTTGGCATGCGGCGTGTGTTGCAATATTTGACATTTGATCGTGAAGATCACCTATAAATAGCTCACATTTCTCCATTGACACCACAATCACCACCAAAACACAATAGCCATTGTGTAGAGAGTGTGAGCTTGTAAGCTCATACACGAGAGATAAAAAGTAGTGGAGTGATAAAGCCTGCGTGGCGAGAGAAAATACAAACAGATTAGTATTTTTTGTACTCCTCTTTGAGATAGTGAAATATATTGGTGTGGGTCCGTGGTTTAGTAATGAACCACGTTAAATCTCGGTGTTCCATATTGTGCTTATTTTAGTGCCCATTATTTTTCAACCAGATATATTTTGTGTCCATTGATCTTTGTGAATTAGCGACGCCTAGTTCCCCAACAGATTTCACATTTGATCCATTGCTTACACGGAGGCTGTTCAATACAACTTATTAAATTAATTATTTTTTCTACTATCATTTTTAATTACCATCATTTTTAATTCTCAATCACACATTAAAAAACTATTCCTTCTGTAACCTCTGTCAAACATACCTTAGGAATTGCAAATTTTGGCAAACACATCGCCTTCTATTATTCAACAAAATAACTATAGTGTATGACGATAGGCGTAACAGAAGGTGCAAGTATTAAAAACATGTTTAATAATTTTTGGTTTTGTAGTGAACCGAGGAATCAATTTAAAATAAATAATTTTAGATAGATATTTTAAATTGATATCTTAAATAATATTGCAATTCGCAACATGTTACTTTGTCATGGTAATGGAAAGGTGTTCATGTATTTGTCAGTTAATGTATTTAATGAAAATATATAAGATCGAATGTGTCAATTAAAAATGATAAGTTGTTCATTGTGGTTCGAAGGAATTTGGATATACTAACCATTGGGTCACGGTTGGGAAAAAAAAATTACAACACTATTAGTAAATGAATATCTTTCAAAAAAAAAAAAAGAAGAAAGTAAATGAATATAAATATTATTAATTAAATATATAATACAAAATCTAATGCTGAAATTCCTGTCCAAATAATCCATGTGAACATGTTTCTTTCAGCCGGTCCAGTCCAGTTCCCCCTTTTTGTCGCATCAAGAGTGGCACGAGTAGTAGTAACAAGCAACTATCAAGGACAATATCGTCATATTCTACTCATTCTATACCCAAAGGTTTAAATGCAAGCTGTGAATGATAGCGACTGACAACAATCATCAAAGGCATTTTTTCGCATTCAATTTCCTCCCAAATCGGCCCACAAATTCATATAGAAATGAAAAGGGATTGATTTTTCCATTTTCTCAATGAAAAAAGGAACATAAAAGTGGAACCACCGTTTGAAGTGGCGCTAAAAGTGGGCTCTCTGAAGAAATTTTGATCTAATTAGGACTGGTTGAGTGATTATTTTGTGGAATTTTCACTTTCGAGTAGATCTATGAGTGTTATGTTGTGCTGAATGATCAATTGTTGTTAGTCTAGAGCTAGGGTTTTTAGGTTTTCTATTCCGTTACTGAAATATTGTTATTATGATCTCTGTTTTTTTCTTGGTTTTGGGGACGCGTAATGTATTGTTTAAAAATGATGTTGATTGAATTTGTATAGTTGATTTGAGTTCACTGAGGATCTTGTCTTTGAATATTATCGTTTTTGGAAGAACATTTTTGAAGATGGGTTGCTTTTTCATGCATGAGGCCTTGGAGTAAGGATGTCAGAGATTTTGAAGAAGATTCGACCCGTAGAACCACTGATTCTTCAGGTTCTGTTTTGTTCTCCTTCAATTTATTGATATGTACCATTATTAGTTGATAGATGAATTAGGTTTGTGTACAAATTACAATGTATGTTGTCTTGATTTCATCAATTTATACTGGTTTACATGATTAGTTTTGAAATCTGATAATATTATTATGTGGGATTTTGATTTTGTGTGGAATTAAATTCTGTAGAGAGTAAGAAAAAGGGAAATTCCATGAGAGTAAACGGAAAAGACGGCAAAGTAGCACGTAGCTTTCAATTCAAGGAACTTGCAATTGCCACACAGAATTTTAGAATTGGCAACTTGATTGGGGAAGGTGGTTTTGGAAGTGTTTACAAGGGTCGTCTGGATTCTGGCCAGGCAAGTTCCCTGTTTTCTCACTCTACCATTCGGACTTCATCAATACATGAATAAGAAAACGATGAAATATTCTTTGTTAGTAGCAAGAAAATACTAAAAAAATTTGGTCCACACATGGGATGTGGTAAATTTGGGTGTTTGAGTGACTGAAATTTGTAATTTTGCAGTGGTATTACTAGATCTTATAAGTAATGCTGGTTGTTGGTTTTTATTGAATAGATTGTTGCTGTGAAGCAACTTAATCATCAAGGCCTTCAGGGAAATCAAGAGTTCATTGTGGAGGTTCTGATGTTAAGTCTGCTGCATCATACCAATCTTGTGAAATTAATCGGGTATTGTGCTGATGGTGACCAGAGACTCTTAATTTATGAATACATGCCAAGGGGTAGCCTGGAGAATCATCTTTTCGGTAATGCTTAATGACAATTTACATTCATTTTAGAGTCTGAATTGCTCTTTGTTTCGCTTTGAACTGAAAAGAAACTGAAGATTTGGTTTGGATGCTGTTGATCATGGCACCAGTCTCTAAAAGAATTAAACTTCTGTCAAAAGTCAACGTTATCTTCCTCACCCTTCTATTTCCAAATTAAGGCCTCAAGGGCATTGAACGTAGATAAATAATCCTGCATAAAACCTTGCATGACCTCACACGATAGCAATTAGTTCATGGTCCAGCTTTACCTTATAAATCCAAGATGCATCTCTTCCCAATTCCACAACCAGAAGAGTTTACAAGCAATGTGGTTTTTACTTTTGTCGTTTGAAATTTCAATAAGAGCAACACTACATGTACTCACTCTTATACCTGCACTTATACCATCATCTGAAGTGGGATTTTGATTCCTGTAGGTGTGAAAGGTATTAACATGGGTGCACAAGCAACATTTTTCTTCCAATAATCTTTCCTCTATCTGGTGACCGAAAATAATGAGTCCTAACAAAAGAAAAATGATGATGCTTGTATATTGTCACTTGAATTTCTTTAATGCTTCTTAGTGTCATACTGACTAGTGACCTCTTTTACCTTTACTCATTTTGGAGGTGGGGGCATATTGACCATTTATTATTTTTAAAATTTTTCCTTGTGCGGCGTGCAATGCCTTTTCTATTGTTAAATATGTGCATCCCTTAATTGCTTTACATTGCCTTGACATGCGACTCTTGGGAGGACTAAAACGCATTTAACAATCTGATTTGGAGGATTGTTTATGTGGCTTTTAATTTCTTCCAGGACATCTTGAAAGCCACCACCTCAACTGCCATTTATTTTTGTTTATCTGACTCATCTTCTGTGATACATGCGCTATCTCAGCTATGTATGTGATGCAACACCAGATGTGTATTTGAAGCAAAATCGAATTAGATGAACTCGGGATTCTTTTATTCTAGTTTGCATTAGATTAGGTTTATTTCCTTCGGACGTGTAGGGTCAAGTTGTTTCCATTTCATTTCGCCAAACAATTCTCTTCAAGTTCTCTGAGGTGTTGAAGTTCAAGAATTTGCTGCTTCAGCTGCCATCAAAGCCCTCCATGACAACCACTCAAAACCTATATAAGGACACAGGCCATGCAATATAACATAGGGAATTAATCAAAATCAAAAGTAATTCTAGTCCAACACAAACTTGAATTATAAGAAACTTTGACTAATCTACTCTTTTTTGCGTGGCAGCGTCTAATTTACTTCTAATGTTGCATTTTTCTTGTCTCTTAACCTAATCAAGTTTCATAAATTGATTATTGAGCTTCATACTTCAATATATGCTTATTGAAATGCGTGTTTCATTTCATTCTCAGATCTCAGCTCTGATCAGGAGCCACTCAGTTGGAACATAAGGCTAAAGATTGCTGTTGGTGCTGCCCGTGGCCTTGAATATCTCCATTGCCAGGCAAATCCCCTGTCATTTATCGTGGATTTGAAATCTTCAAACATATTGTTGGACAATGACTTCAATGTCAAGCTCTCAGATTTTGGACTTGCCAAACTGGGACCCGTTGGAGAGAACACTCATGTCTCAACACGAGTCATGGGAACCTACGGATACTGTGCCCCTGAATATGCTATGAGCGGGAAATTGACCCTAAAATCTGACATCTATAGCCTCGGTGTGGTTATGTTGGAGCTGATTACAGGACGGAGAGCTATTGACACCACTAGAAAACCAGGCGAGCAGAATTTGGTTGTGTGGGTGAGTTTCTATAACCTTTATATTGTGTTTGGGTAAACTTTTTCTTTTTAGATGAAAACTTACTTTTTAGGTTAAATAGTGATGGGAACCACGAGATGTGTGAGTAATAATAAATGATGATATGGGATGTGTGGTTGATATTTATGTTTGACTTTGACTAGCAGTAGCAGTTAAATTTTTATGTAGAAAATTCTAATCACTTCTTGTAGCAGATAATTCTAATCATCGTTGCGTCCTTTTCTTGGGGACCGGAGAAAATTCGTCCAAATGGTAGACCCAGGTTGAATAGTGGAGGGGAGAGATTTGCGATGGATATTAATGTTTGACTTTGACCCTTAATATCAGTTAATTCTAATCACTACCTAGCTTTTTCATTGTAGTCTCGTCCTTTTCTTAAGGACCGGAGGAAATTTGTCCAAATGGTGGACCCACTACTAGAAGGTTGCTTCCCAGTCCGAAGTCTACACCACGCAGTTGCAATTACTGCAATGTGTCTTCAAGAACAAGCAAGTTTCAGACCTCTCATCAGTGACATTGTTATGGCACTTGAATACTTGGCCTCTCAAGCAGATACCTCAGATTCTCATAATGTTGGCCCCCGTGCTTGGACATCATCATCACCCTCTCGGGTTGAAGGTAAAATCAGATAGTAGAAGATGGGGTCCATAAAATGGCTTGAAGTTTTCATATCAAGCAGCTCAAACGCACCACTAATGAAATAGTTGAGTTTTATCCGGTTGATTGATGGAAGTAGCAGGTGGGCAAAAGCTCGTGCATTTGCTTGTACGAGCAATCAATCTATTGAGCGTGGAGAAATGACCAGAACAAACGGGAACTTGTTATCGTTGTGAGTAGCTCAAATTGCGTCATTTTTTGTGTCACATGACTGTACATAATTGTTATAACTATTGGGCTGGTAACCGAGCAGTCATATCCTGTGCAGTTTGGTAATAGTTTTTTCCGGGTTAATTTATTTTTCCATATAGCCAGAAGGTTAGACTGCTTTTATCTAGTTTCATCGTATTCTTTAGATTATTATGTTCAGGCTTATTTTTGGTGTCTTTGGTGTTTCATAAATCCTTGGTTCAAGACAATTTTTGTTTCATTGTTATATAATTTTTGGGTTTTTATTTATAATTTTGTAGTGCTTTAATTCGTTGTCTCAGGATTGGGCGTGCAATTATTGGCGTTAGAGACTTAGAGATTGTAATTCCCAATCATTAATCACTATGAAGGTGCGTGTGAGAAATTAGATACGCGTGGATTCTTACGAGTTACGACATATGTATGAAAATAGTTAATTCACTATGGAGGGCTTATTTTATGCACAATAATTGTGTATAATGTAGATTTATTTGAATGATATGTTAAATGTATAATTGAAAATTGAAAAAAAGGTATTTAAAATGTAAAGTAATTGTATGAATGGTTGAAAATAATGAGAGAAAAAAAATAGAACAAGTCCCACTGGATCAAAACTAGTCCGACTATTGATCCAGTTGCCCATTTGGGCACTTTAATCATGATGTGGCATGTTGATTGTGGATTAAATCTTGATGTGATATGTTGCCATGCGAGTACATTAAGGTACCCAAATTGGGCATTAGATCAAAATTAGTCCTCACTAATGATGCCTGAATAACTATTATTATTATTATTATTATTATTATTATTATTATTATTATTATTATGTGAGGATAAATTCATGCTTGTTTTTCCCTCCGAGTTGATCGGTTCCACATCTACATGATATCGTGAGTTGGGGCCCTAGTCATCACCTCCAATTTATTCTTACACGGTGCATTTGTCAAAAGAAGTGGACAAATAGCGTGTTGGGGTCCATAGATTAAGGATATTAGGCGCAAATCGTCCTATGCTAATAAATAAAAATCAAACAAGACCGGATCTTGATTAAATCCAATCAACGTGTTTAGCATTAAAAAAAAAAATTACAATTGTTTTAATTTGCTTTACAAAATGACCAACACTGACCCAGTCTTTACGTAAATAAATAGATCAATGTGAAAATTATGCCATACAAAAATAAATTCTTTGAGGAACAATTTAATGCCATTTCGAATTGCGACACATGTGGGGCAATCCTCGTTGACATAAGTGAAGATTAGCTAGCTTGAAAAACTCGTGAAAATAAGCTTTGTTCGTTATCTTTCTTTCTTTCTTTTCTTTTTTTTTTTCAGCTTAAAAGTTAATGCTTATTATTTAGTAAAAATTAAATATGAATATAATGATATAATCAGATGTTTTGTATCGTCATTTATTATTATTAACTTGTCTCGTAGTCGTACCAATAAGTCAATTGGAAGAATTAGGTTTTGACAATTAAAAAATAATAATAATTACCCGAACGTAATCTTAATTCATATCCATTTTTTTCCATTAAATATTTTATTTTTGTTAAAATTTCAAAGATACTATGACAGAGACCCAACAATGATAGTGCAGAATAAGTGAGAACAATACAATCAAATTTGCAATTATTTAATTGCAAAGACAGTATTAACTTTTTTTTTTCTTTTTGAAATAGTAAAAATTGTATTATATTACTTGTTAATATCCACGTTAGAGAGGATAAAATATCTTCTAAACAATAATTTTATAAAAAAAAATGGGGAAAAACCTAAAACATTGATTAACAAAAACCTAAAGCTTAATGTGGAAATTTCTAGGAAGAGACACGTGTTCTTTGTTGTACTGCATTTGCATGCACGAAAGGGGGGAAAATGTCTCCTTTTAGAAACCCATTAGTTTCCATTGGAAAAATTATCCTCCAGCCTGGCCGAACTTAACAAAATTCGACCATACTCACAAGCCCTCCCTGAATGCGGCTGTCGGGGGAGGGGGGTCCCACGCTCCTCTCTCACAGGCCGAAGATTTGCAAACTTCGGCCTGGCCGCAGTTTTGCAAACTTCGGCCTGGCCACAGGAGAAGGGAGCTATAGTTTCTATATTAATCCATACATAATACAATGTCAAGTGTTTCTGATGAGTACAATGATAACAATGAAATGGACGTTGTTTTGACCGACGCAGTATGCCTATAATGAAATTCGAAACTTTGCACCAATTAATAGGCTAGTAGCAAAGTGGCACTTGTTGAAATTCTTAGCTTGTGTTTTGGTTTATAATTATTTTTTAAAAATATGAAAAAGAAAGAATTTTTAATTTTAGTAAAAAATAACTTTTTTTTTTAATAGAAAGTAAAAAAAAAATAACTTTTAGTAAAAAATAACTTTTGAAAATCATAAGTACCACCAAAAGTATAAATAACAATGAAATGTATGGCCTTTTCAAAAGAAAAAGAAAAAAAGAAAAAAAAATGAGGCAGATAGAAATTTAGGGCTTGTTCTTTTCACAACAAATTTATACGCACGCAATTCCGTATAACCTCATATTCATTTTCAACCACACATACATTTCCCAAAATAATATCAACCACACATTTTTACACGAAATACCGCGCACATCAACTTTATACCCAATCAAACATACCCTAATTAGTGAACAAAATTGCTCATGATTTTACTATACATTTTCCTAATTTTAATGACATATGGGTGATGGGAGGGTTGACTTGATCAACCGCCCTGTGGCAGTGCATAGTGAGAGAAGGAGAGAGAGATTGTTTTTGACTTGTGAGTGGGGGATACCGGATACTCACTGGTCATTAAAACTAGTATTTGACAGTTTGTTGGATTCAGACGCAAAATTAAAACTAGGATTTGACAGTTTGTTTTAATTAAGGTTCATAAAAGTATTGATCATCCACAATATTAATCATCACTCCCATTCCAATGCCAATATATTGGCATCGTAAAATATCAATATATCATGTGGAGGATAGGTATTAGTTCAACATAAATGCGAGGCCCTCCTCAATTCAGGGAAATGATAACACATAAAAAACTTATACCATAAAATGTCAATTAATTGGTAGGAGTCCATCGACTTCTTAAGGCCATTTCCAATGAGTGGTGAATTGCCGAAAATGTTAGAAACAGCGAGCGTCAGAGCTCTGATCGCCCGGGCGATTTTCTCCTCGTTCGACTATTTGAAATCCGAAAATTTTGTTGGATTCATCACGACGAGACGGAGCTCCAGCAATTTGGAAAAAAAATTTTGGACACCGTGGCGACCCGTGGTGCCCGGTCAAAGATCAGTCAAAGTTTTTTGCTAATTTTTATCCAAAAACTTTGACTAATCTTTGACCGGTCACCACGGTTCGTCACGGTGTCCAAAATTTTTTTTCCAAATTTCTGGAGCTCCGTCTCGTCGTGATGAATCCAACAAAATTTTCGGACTTCAAAACGGAGTCCGGACGATGGAGAAATCGCCTCGCGATCAAGCTACTAACGCCCAAGGCATTCTTGAACAGCTCTGGGTGAATTGCATCCACATGCGCAGAAGAGAGAAGGTAGAGAGAGATGGAAAGAGAGATATTATTTTATTTAAAAGTGAATGGAAAGACGTATGGGGCAAAAAGTAAGGGAAAAGTAAAAAAGATGAGGGAGATAGAAATAAATTTAAAAATAATAATAAAATAATGTAGAATAATTTTATACTGGCATCTATTTCTAGACGTGGTATGGGAATTTATGAAGAAAAAATAGAAAAAAAGTGAAATAATTCAAATAAAAATAATTAAAAAATTAGAAAACCGTTGTGCCCCCTTCCTATCTCTCTCCAACTGCTCTCTATTGACACATGCTTGCAATTGCTATTACCATTGGAGATGGGCTAATGAAATTGCCTTTCATGGGCACTAACAAAGAATCAAAAGGAACTGTTAAGGAATCAGTCAAACTCTGAATGCCATGAAAATTTGCAAAGTACTCCCTCAACAATTCCAATTATATATATTGTTATGAATAATAATTGAAGAATAATTATTAGGTGTTATGAATAATTGAGAATAATGTGGTGGTTATGAATTATGAGGAATAATTTGGTGGAGGAATAATTTGGTAAAAGATGTAATTATTATATGTGAACGACTATTATACCCTCGATTTAAATTATGTAATTACGATCAAGGCTTATTCAAGCTTTTCCTATAAATAGCGCTCAGCTTATTAATGAAATTCATTCCCGAGAATTCCTTAATTCATTCTCTCTAAATTCTCTCTATTGTTTCTATACTTTTATAACACGTTATCAAAGACGAGTCTCTAACCCTTTCGAGTAATATGAAAGAAGATGCTTTCATACAGATCTTATGTATTTATCTTCTCAGACGTAAACCTGGATTATTACAAGAAAATTATGGCCAATATTTCTTTGACGCTCCATGATTATAAACCCGATTAAGACTATGCTTAACACCCTTTTCCTTCTTCCTTCCACTACCCTAATCACCACTTCTTGATAATTCCCTCAACCACAAATTAATCTACCTAATTACGGCAAGAAACGGTGGTAGCAATTTGGAGAGCATACATGAGGAGGAAACTAACCCTTTGGCTATCGTGTTCGATAATAATCCTCCCATTGATCCGCCACGCCCGGCCCAACCCGTGCCAGGTAATCAAATGGAAGTGTCGGTGCAGAGTGTGAAGAAAGGAAGAGAATCTAAAAGGACGAAGGTATATATATTCCATTATAATATAATAATTATATATTATTTTATAATATAATAATATATTAAACTATAACATTCGCTTTATCGAGATATAAGGAGCATACATTATCAAAATCAAATTTTCGACTCCATTATACTCGATTTAACGAGAGCTTCGATTTGACACCAACATTGATAGGGTAATAACTGCTTTTGAAATATGTTATTATCAAACTTTCAAAATTTACAAATCAAGACACCAACTTTTGAAAAAGTTACAAAATAGTCCTTGAACATTTTGATATTGATAAATTGAAATAGAAAGGAGATAATTTTCAATCGTAAAACATTGATAAAATATTTTTGACAATTTTACCTTTACTTAATTGGAATGGACAATTTTACCCTTAGGTAAAACCGATCTAATTTTGACGACAAGTGAAAAATGGATAGAATATTCATGAAGAAATTCTAAATCCATTGATTATATAAAATGGCTTGAAGTCCATTTGAGTTAAAAGATCGAATATTATTTTAACTCCCAAGAGTTCAATTACATAATGTACTTATTCTGAAGGATAAGTGTGCTTTCTTGTAGAAGTAATGAGTATTTGTTCTAGAAGAACAAATTTGCTCCGTGAGAAACAGCTCAATATTTAATTCTCAGACTTTATTTACTGCAATTTAATTACTGCAATACCTCCTACTTGATGATGGGTTCAACCGTCACTAAACGGAAGGTTTTATATATTTCTGCACTTTATATGCTAAGTGATGGGTAATACCTTCTACTAAGCAGATCCTACTCCTGAAGAAATAGTTAAATATTATGCAATTTAATTCTTGCTATTTAAATTCCGTAAATTTATATTTATTGCAATAATTCCCATAAGGTAGGTTCGACCACCTATTGGAGGAAATTTAATTTCTACAATTTAAATTTATGCACTTTATAGTTTGAGTATATTTCCAATGTGGTGGGTAATACCACACGATTGGTGTGCATATTTCCAATGTGGTGGGTTATACTACACGATTGGTTATAACGAATCCTACTCCAGAAGAAGTAATTGATCAAATATTCTAATCATACTCTCGAAGTAGTAGACGATGAGAATAAAATTACTTCTTCATATATACCGAATATGAATGGAGAAAATTGAGCAAGTGGTACTTGAAGTTACCATTGGATAAATAGACGAAAGTAAAATGCTGAATAGATCCCATGTTGATAAATCAAAGAAAATATATCGCATGGAAAGCTTATATGAAGTAATCTCATCGATGATATGAGATTGTATTAATATGAGAATAAAATGCTCTTGAAGAAGCAAAATCACTAGATTTGTATTTGAATAAAGCCAATATGATATTATTATTACTCCGTAAGAAGTACAAAACAAATAAGTGGAACATATTGAGAATATCAAAAGATGGCATTAAACACTCGAAAATATAGAAATGCAAAAGAATATACATACGAATCCATAAATGAGGGATGCGCCTCGAGAGTATAAATACTCCGTGAACTCGCCACCATCAACATTAGGATTCATAATGAAATATTTAAAGGATCCGAATTTCTTTTTCGCTGACACTGGTCTGTGACCGACTGACTGGCTTCCACAGATTCTTGAACATATGCATGAAATTTGATGAATAGTTCATCAACAAAGATTTCAGCGTAAATAAGTATTTTTCTCAATGAATGAGAGATAAACTTATTATTTACACTCGATCTAGAAACGCTAGTAAGCCATCAAAGAAATTATTAATATTCAACAAACCTATTGGTTTGACATGAAAATTCCATCGCCAACGAGGCTATATTGAATATTTCCTCCAAAGGTGTTGTAGCGCCGAAGGACAATGAAAGCATCACTATTATTCATCATATACATCATGCGCTTGTGGATGGATTGCGCTGTAGCACCAACCCCGCTGACCCATGGTAGAACTGCTCCAATTCGAGTATTAGATCCAACTAGATGGAAAGGTATTACGCTCGAAACTCTTATTCCCATGATTGTGCGGCCATTATAAGTCTAGCTAAAAGTTTGTTGTTGGTTCCTCCAAGTATAGTATATTGATTTCTTGTCTCCCTAACTCTTTTACAAGTCGGTTTGCCATATCCACATATTGGATATGGCCTACCGCTAGATCCACCAAGAATACATACGGTTTTAATCAAGCGAGGTAAAGGTCGACTTGTATGAGATGATTCTAAAATCTCCATATCCATCTCTACTCCTATCTCTCTTTGCACTATACTTTTAATGTATGAACATGAGAGATATATGAATCCTCTATTTAAAGAAAAATTTTCAAACCAATAATTGAGTGCACTATTTACTTTTTGACAAATATGAAAGAGAAAAATACGTAAAATTTTTTAAGTGAAAATGACATATATCCTGCTTGATTGAAAAATAATATATATATACATATATATATCTTAAAATCGAAAAACAATATTTACAATTACAAGAAAAACATTGATCTTCAAGTTATTACACCGAGCTTCCTTATATTAATATGAGAAAATTATTATACTAAAATTTTCTACTAAATTTACAAACAGGATCTTCTAAAGTAAGTTTTTCAAGACCGTAACGCTGCTTGTTGATCTTTGAATTTGGCCCATAAGGCCATTAACTCACCTTGTACGTGTCCACTAGGATGTGTCTCAAGAGCCTCGTTGAATATCATCCAAAGGCTCCTTACTCAATCCATCCTTAATAAATGCTATTTTATCTTCCTGCTCGGACAAGTACCCCATGATTTACATCGAGTGTCACATGTCTATCGAGCACACTTGTAGCATCTTCCTAATCTTTTTGCTCTCCGTTTCTTTGAAAAACTACTTTTACCCATACCAGCATGTATTTAGAGGGAATTGAAACCTCACCGATAATCGAACCTTTGCTTCAATCAAGTATCGGATATCTTGTGGGATACCATTATTCATTAGCATCCTCAATCTTTCCAAATTCTACCTCGATAAATCCTTTTTAGGATTTTGATCAGAGTGATGGATAGTATTTTCAAGATTTGAGAGCATATGATCCATTATAATGTATAGACCCTTGTTAGGATGAATTTTGCAATAATTTTGATGATTTATTTATAGAATAATACGACGCTGTATGAAATAAGACTCGATTTTAAATAAATAATATGAAGCGTAAGAGCTACGATTTCGAATTAAATAATAGCCGGATGTGATGTATGAGTCAGAGTCTGTGTTTGAACAAAGAGTAGACAATAATGTCACCAAAAGATGATGGAATATGTCGGTGAATTGTTTCTATGATATCATGTTGAGCACTATACAGATACTAGTGAAATCGATATAAGAATTTCATCGAACTAGAAGTTCAATAATACTCGCTTGCAAAACCGGATTGACCATCCCGGTTTAAATAATTATTGAAATCAATATTTCAAGTGAAGAATTAAAGGAATTTTTCAATGATTGTTCTCGATAAATGATGAAATCATTACTAGCCAATATTGGGAATAAATCCCAAATATATCCGGAATAAAGGATGAGAAGTATGGGCCCACTCATCCTCCATGTGACTACTAGATATTATGATATGGATCCACTAGATAGTCACATGTGTATATGATTCGTAATTTGAAATTTATAAATATTTGCTCACTAGATGAGCATGATTTTCAGATTTAATGATAAAGCTAGTAAATATATATATATCCCAATGATTTGAATAAATCCTCAAGGATTTGAGTATGCATACAAGTGGGATATTATATGGCAAATTATTTAAAGTCCTCAAATAAATTGCCGATATCGAGAATAGAATGCAAACGGTCTAAATTCCCATATTAAGGTGAATGATGAGAACATATATGATTAAAATCATACCAACTATATGAGTTTTGGTGTTCTAAATTTTCTCAAAGATGAGGGGAGTATTAAAGGTTGAAAATAATATGTGAAATGCATCATGTTATATCCTAAATTGAAATACGAGCTTGAAGTTCAAAGATGCATGAAAGGCTATGAACAATCACATATATCGCCTACGATGCTTTGATAAGTTAGCACGCTAGAAGCGTTGATATTTCCCCAAACATATATATCAAAGCAAATTATAAAAGATGGTCTTAATAACGGAGGCATATACTCTTGAAGAGTATATAGACATAACTATATTGTGTAATCCTAAAAGAGGATTGATAAAGAGATATCTCGATAAGTTATGTCGATATGGGGAAAGAAATGAAATTGAAATGTGTCGACATCGATATGAAAATGTAGCGCTACATATGATCAATGATAATGAAAATATTGAGATATATTGAAGATGATAAATGATGAATGTGAAATCCTTAACTTATGAGATGATGAGATGATGATGACTATTGCTCAAGTTTAAAGATAAGCATGGTGGTCATTATATGTTGCATGCTCATGAAAGTTAAATTACCGATCGTGGTGTGTAGTAAAAAGGAAATTAAAGGATCGGATGAGCTAAACCCGTGTTTATGAGTACCCTAAAGGGTGAACTAAGCCCTGGGAATGAAATAACCTATTAAGTGAGTATTAAATGTTAAATGATATATTTTAAATGTTAGTTAGTTATGAAGGTTTACTTATATGTTTACATGTTTTTACAATGAATTTATATGCTTTAAATTGTGTATTTGGAGACATGTGTTCATGGTGAATGTTTTGTAGTTGTGTAAGAAAATTGATGCACTCTAAATGAACGAAGAGTATAAAACCAATGTATATGATACTCATACAAATGTATGAAAGATTTTGAAATGCTTGCAAAGATACTTGTATAAAATACGTTGCACTCTCTTTTTCCCTCGATCGAGGTTTTATCCCATTGGGTTTTCCTAGCAAGGTTTTTAATGAGGCAACTTTAAAGGCGTATTCACATGAATAATGTACTCTTTCTCCTTCATTAGGCTTTTTCCCACCGGGTTTTTCCTAATAAGGTTTTAACGAGGCATATTCATGGTATATTGAGAACGATAGGAGAAATTGATACAAAGGTATCTATTGGATCAAGTTATAATGGAGCTAATGCTTTAGATCCAAACGATGATGATATTGAAATCATTTACCGTAAGTAAAGATATCAGTTCTCAAGATATGAAATCAAACGAAAGCATTGTACTCTTTTCCTTCGATCAAGTTTTTTCCCACCGGGTTTTCTTGACAAGGTTTTAACGAGGCAAGACATGAATACTCATATGCGTGATAGACATCGGGGAGCAATGTTTTGATGAAGCAAAGATATAACCACTCCAAGCTATCCTCGCAATCGGTTTGGAAGTTTTTTCCCACCGGGTTTTTCTCCAAACAGTCCGGAAGACATTTGTATTAATAGTCATTCAAGGGGGAGTGTTATGAATAATAATTGAAGAATAATTATTAGGTGTTATGAATAATTGAGAATAATGTGGTGGTTATGAATTATGAGGAATAATTTGGTGGAGGAATAATTTGGTAAAAGATGTAATTATTATATGTGAATGATTATTATACCCTTGATGAAATTATGTAATTACGATTGTGCCATTCGAAGTTTTCCTATAAATAGGGCTTCAGTTATTAATGAAATTCATTCCTGAGAATTCCTTAGAATTCATTCTCTCTAAATTCTCTCTATTGTTTCTATACTTTTATAACACACATATATATATATATATATATATATATATACCTCTGTTTTTATCATTCCGATTATATAAATAAGTTTTTATTCATTTACCGATATGCACCTATTTAATTTGAAAGCTTTAAAATCATTTGATAGTTTCAATTATTTTTTTAACTCATTGATAAAGATAAACTAAGAAATCTTTTATACTAATTACTTTTCCAATACGAATCTTAATCGCTCTAAAAGGTCGAGAAGGCTAATATAATGATTATGGAGAGAGTACATTTTATACATTGTATATTAGCTATCTAAACAATGTTTACATACTATAAGTCTATAATTTTAATATTCATAAATCACATTACCATTTGTAATATTCCTTGTGCCTCACTAAAAATGTTTACTTTAATTTCACACGGATTTAAAAAAATTGCAATTAATATTGTAAAAAATAGTATATTTTTTAATAAATCCCAATATTGAAAGATAATAATTTTTTGTTAGAAAATTTTTGTACTCAAAAAATAAAAAATAAAAATACATATTAGACAGGAGTACTTAAAAAATTAAGAAATTACATACACATTAATAGAGAAAATAACTGATATTTTGGGACAATAATTTAAGAAAATAAGTTTATCTTAGCGTCCAAATGCTACTAGAAAATCGTAAATACATCTTATTTATATATAGTGCTTTATTATAATAATAATAATAATTATTATTATTATGGAAGCTTATAGTGCTTATTAAATAACAGAAAATTGTACTATATACACATTAAATTTTGTTGATACTTAAGCGTGCTCGGTTTAATTAGTATCATCTAAATGAATTAACAAAAAACTAACATAAAAATGAAAAGTCATCTCCGTTAATAAATTAGTAAAATTAATTATGATACTAATTTATTTGTTAATTAATTCATGTTGACGTTGAACCAATTATTATTATCGAATGAAAAAGGACAATACGTATATCCTTTGGATGTAAAGCAGAGTTCTAGATGCGGTAAATAGACGTGCCGACAAATACATAGACTTTAATATTAATTAATAATTTAATGCAAATATGACTTCCTCAAAACAGTGTCGTACTTATTTTTTAAAAGCACAAATTACATTAATCGGTATATTTTACTGAAACACAATGTAACCAAAGTCAATTTATTAGCGGGAACCAATCACCCTACCATTAGAAATTATAATTGCTATATCGGCGGAGGAATTACAACCGTTCTATTGGCGAGAAATTGCCACCCTATCTACGGCATAAGGCCACCCTAGTGCGGCAACTAAAATCATTCAACACGTGATTTGCATGAGATATGTGAGAATCGAACCGAGACCTCTAAGTCTCAAGCCCTCAGCCTCCTCCTAACCAATGGAAGAACGCTTTATTGGCCAAAACAGTCTCTTATTCAAGCATATGTAATCCAAAAATAAAATTTGTTGCCCTTATTTCTTTTTTCTGAAGGGTTTTTGCTCTTATTTCAGGAACTATTTACTACATCAGCTGTAATATAATATTTTGAAATTAATCAATATCATCTACATTATAGTGTTTTATGGGTGAACTAGCTAAAATACTAAATAACTATTGCCCTATCAATCTTCTTGGTGGATAATGATACACTTTCTTAATATTTATCAATACTTTAAAAAATATAAAGTGTGAATAAACTGCAAGATGAAACTTCAAATATATATACACACACACATATATATATATATATATATATATTTGAGTTCAAATAAGTTTTAGGTCTGGACTGAAGAAAATAAAAGAGTGGTAAAACTTGACAAAACAAGCATTGCTTAAGTGAAGTCGCAACCGGCCTTTTGAAATAGACATATATATCTCCTCATTTTATCTTTATTGGGATAGATAACGGAAGTAGCTCAACTAATTATTATATATAACGAGTACGGAATTGCGGTTGAAACTCCTATTGATCAAGCCCACTACAACAATTTTAATCAACTAATACTCTAATAGGATGTCAAAAGTACAATCTATCACGTACTAATTTTGAGGTACCACTCTCTTGTTCCTAGAAAATATAGAAGATTTAAATATGCTTGGAGAGGCAGTTTCAACATCAACAAAAAGGAAATATAGATGTTGTACACAAGTTTAATTTGATGTCAAACAATATATAAAGTTATAGAAAAAATTTCTCAAATGAATTGGAATTTAAAATCTTTCAAGTAGTCCAAAATCTTTTCAAGATTATACATTAGATGCATGTATCGTACGTGATAAAATCATAACATTAATGACTTTGTGTGTTAACTAATATTGTTATTTTTACAAGCAGATTGGGTCATGTGAAAAAATAAAATGAAATATTAACCCAATATTGTTCTATTGTCTCTTGTTCCTAGTTATGACCACGTGTGTTGCACGTGATTTCGTAATATTATTTTGAATATTTTCATGTCTTGGAGACTTTAATGTGATTTAGCAATATTATATTTCTAATTTAATAGAAATACATATTAAAAACTCATGTTTCTTAGTGAATGTAATCATGTTTCTTTGTCAATCAACCGTTTAGTTTGATTTTTTCATACAACCTATAAGTTATAATTAATTTGTACAATGATATTATATATAACCATACGACACTCTTATTAATACCCCTTTTTTCTAATTTTTATCTCATTCGGTGTACGTAAACTTATATTTATCATGCCAAATTGATCTTTATATGAAACTCAAAATTATTTTATATTATTAGAGTCCAAATTTGATGTGTATTTGGTAGAGTGAATAACGCAATGTGTACATAGTAATAATGCACTGTAATTCTTACACAAAAATACTAGTAATTTTAACATCCCATCCTTTAATATTTAGATTGAGATTGAGAACATACTTATTGGTTTTTAAATAATTTATTCATTGTGATATTTGTATAGGTACAATTGAACTTTAGTTTAATATAATTTTTACACTTTCTATATTCTATGAATTAAATAAATGATTTTATTGAAAAAAAAAATCAATGGCATTGTACGTTGGTATAATGAAAAGGTTATCGGGATAGAAAGGTCCAATAATATTTTCCCATTGTAGCCACTTTTATAAGGAGGGTGATTTCAACCCTAGACCCAAACAGCCAAACTTAATGTAAAGTGGTCAAACCATTTTTTATAATGTAGTCAAACCATTTTTTACTCTATTTTCATTTTCTTCCACATAATATATAAGTATGAATAATTACATTTTTATAATTAATTACACAATTATTTGAGATACGTCGCAATCGCGTAGTGACACGATAGAATAAAGCGATACGTCGCAATCACATAGAGACACGACAGAATAATGGCGAAGTCTCACTTTAGAATTCAGACAATTCTTATATATCATTTAATTGTACAACTAATTATACAATAGAACATGATAAAAGTGTGCACAAATGTTTTCGTTTTTACAAAGAGTGAAATGAAAGTATTGTTTCATCCCATATTATCGAGTCTAGGTCTCTTTATGAGTGTGTGAATTTTTTTAATTTTTTATTTAATTACAAGGAACACTATAGAGAAGGGGAATTGAACATTTGACCAAGGGATGCGAGATCATAGGGTATTAGGATGTGCATTTTTATATAATTTAATGTGATATAAGAGAGAGAATGAGTGGAATTAAATGATGGAGATTTGTATCGTATAAGTAGATCCCATAAGATTTGTGTGTAAAAATGTGTAAAAATATATTAAAATTTATAGGAAACACGCGAGTTTTTGAATATCATTGGACCAGATGGATGTTAACATGAATATTTGTAGGTGGACTGCTTCTAAAAAAAATGTGAATATTTGTACGTAAGCATTGATGAGTGAGAATGAAAAAACACGTCACGTATGAGAGAGGTGGAAAAAGTCCACGCAGAGAAAATATCATTTTTTTCTTAATTTCTTCCTCTCTTGTATTTGTGTGAAACTGGTATATAGTATATACGTACAATTTCTTCTTCTCTACACAAAACAAACAAAAACATATCGCAACTCGTTCTCCTCTCCTTCTCAGAGCCCAACGCGAAGCTTCTTCATAATTCTTCGTCAATAGCTATAATTCATCGCCAACTGTCCAAAACAGAGAATACTGAATATACAGAGTTAACTGGTATGGGGAACTGCTGGCCTAAGCCTGTCGATGATCTTCCCAGCACCAACACTACAAAATCCATCTCACTAGGTACATATATAACTAATTACTCACTTTAATTTAATCAATTTGACTCAAATCTGTGAATTAAATCATCAATTATTCGATTTTCGTTTCAGGTCATAGTAAGAACAGCAAGCCGGTAATCAACAACGCCACTAGCACATCATCTCCGCCGCCTCTGGCGAATCTGGACGGCGGAGGAGGAGGTAGTGGTGGTGATGTTGGTGGTGGTGGAGCCGTTCAGACAGTTCCTCCGAGCGGTCAAATAATTGGTCCAAACCTGAAGATATTCAATTTGGCTGAACTGAAAAGTGCGACGAGGAATTTCCGGCCGGATACGGTGTTGGGAGAAGGTGGTTTTGGAAGGGTGTTTAAAGGTTGGATTGACCCGAAAACGTATGCTCCGGCGAAGGTTGGCGTCGGAATCCCTGTTGCTGTTAAGAAATCGAATCCGGATAGTGAACAAGGATTGAAAGAATGGCAGGTATATTATATTACATTCCAATCCTTTACTTGATAGCATGAAAAAGTGATTTTTGAATGCGAATAGAAATAAATTTTAAAATTTATGAAAAAATTGTTACATCATTAATTGAATGAATGATTGAAAACAAATCCTAGTCATAATTTGCTTCGGTCATCGTTTAATCTAGTCTCTGTGAAATTTTTTGTAATTGTTTTAAGTGGTCAAGTCAGAGTAATTGTTTGTTTCGGTAGTCTCAAGGTTGATAAATTGACATTGAAATTTGGGGTTACCAGAGAAAAAGTGAGTTTTCTAACATGTACATATCAATAATCATGTCATTGTACCAAATGGATATCTTATAGAAAAAATTACTTGATATAAATGATTTTAACGTCCTTTATATCTTGGGAGGGATTATTTACACTGTATTTAGTACCAAACACACCCAAAAAACAATCATTTTCTCCAAAATAACAAACCCAACCCCCACCCAAACAATTTCTTAAAAAAAAGAAAAAAAAAAAGAAAGAAAAAGCAATTATTATCGAAAATGGCAACAAAATCATTTTCTCCTTTTAAGTATTTTTGGGAGGGTATTTTGGAAATTTGAATATTTTTTTGGGTGTGTTTAGCAGTAGATGGGATGTGAATAGTTTTACCCTTATATCTTATCATTCTTGTATACTATAATCGATATTTTTTTCTGATTAATTATGAATATATATATATATATATAATTAATAGCTACAGAAATATTCAAGCACTCTCGGGTGCGCCGTAATTACGGCGCTCCCGGGGCCTTTTTTAGCCCCATCCGATCCCTGATTTAAAATTTGGGATCGAATCTAGATTAAACAAGCCGAGATGTCAGAAATATTAAAGCTAATATCTATACGTTATTGCATGATTGAATTCATTTTCGAATAATTACTAAAAAAATATACACACTAGGATGACAAAAGAATAACAAGTTGCATAGAAATGAATGTGCGATATTCTAAGTCAAAATAGTACTTCTGAATTTGAAAAGTCAATATGTCACCTGTTAATGGTGGGAACGTATGGAAATTATTCACACTTACCATACAATTCTGTCACTAGTATATTTTAGAATAATTTATTTTATATCATGTTGGGTTGGAAACCGTTAATCCGTTATTTTATTAATATACTTTTGACAGCCACAAATTGAATATAAAAAAAAATATATTGATTCTGCAACAAGATGGCTGACTCAGAAAAGTCATCGTTTAGCTCTTTGATTTTTGGAAACTGGATATATGTTCATCATTTCAGGAACTGGTAACACGTATTAAATAATTAAATTTTAAAATATTTTTATCTTTTACGAAATTTATCATCCGACTAAACTTTAATTTAATAGTTAAACAAATTGCTTTAGTTTTTTAACAAATTTATTGGTGAATGCAGGCTGAGGTGAAATTCTTGGGAAAATTTTCCCATCCGAATCTTGTAAAGCTGTTAGGATACTGCTGGGAGGAGAAACAATTTCTTCTCGTTTATGAATACATGCAGAAGGGAAGCTTAGAGAGCCACCTTTTCCGAAGTAAGTAACAAAAAATAAAATACAAAACAACTTTTTGTCGTTCTGAATATTTTCAATAAGGACACGTTAAAACGTGAAATTTTTTTTTTTTATTGTTCTGTATCAATAAAAAATAAATAAATTCAAGAATTAAAATTGAAAATTAAAAAAAAAAGTACATGAAAAAAATAATTCAAAACTCAAAACTTTTGATTTATCTTATTTAGTCAAGAATTTATACTAACCTCTGGGAATTTTATGGTTTCATATAATGACGATGAAGAATCAATTGTTTTGGAAATGATGTTGCATTTTCAGAAGGGGGAGGAGACCCACTTTCTTGGGATACAAGGATCAAAATAGCAACAGGAGCGGCTAAAGGATTGGCTTTCTTGCACACCACCGAAAAACAAGTCATATACAGAGATTTTAAGGCTTCCAACATTTTACTTGATGGGGTATGTTAAACTCTCTCCTCATAATCATATTTTTCTTATATATTCCAAAAATTAAACTAAATCCAAACAAGTTAAGTATTTTTTGGACTTCATTTGTTTAGGACTTCAATGCAAAACTTTCCGATTTTGGACTTGCCAAGTTAGGTCCAGTTGACGGTAATTCACATGTGACGACTAAGGTTGTCGGTACATATGGTTATGCAGCTCCGGAGTACATGGCCACAGGTTGTTACAACTTACAAATTGAGTTCTATTTATATCTTTGGATTTTGTTATATACATGTGTTTCTAAATGATTCTAAATGATGTTATGTTGCAAGTGTAGGTCATTTATACGTGAAAAGTGACGTCTACGGATTCGGTGTGGTACTGTTGGAAATCTTAACAGGCCTACGGGTTCTTGATCCGAACCGGCCTAGTTGGCAAATTAATTTGGTGGATTGGGCTAGGCCTTCGTTACCGAATAAAAAGAAGTTGAGCCTGTTAATGGATCCTCGTCTGAACCACCAGTACCCATCCAAAGGTGCCTTCCGAGTAGCCGAACTCATACTAAAGTGTCTCGACCCTCAACTTAGACTCCGGCCCGAGATGGAAGAAGTTTTGGAGACTTTAGAACAAGTTAGTATAATGCAAATGACACAAAAGGATTTAAAAGCTCAAGCTAGGCAAGAACAAAGAAACCGTGATGCACGTCGTGACCGTCATTGCCAATCTCCACTCCGGACCTACCACGGACGTGCGGGACCTAGCCGCAATGGCGACCAAGATCTTGCGTTTAATAACTTGGCAAAAAATAGGAGTTATTGATGAGATTGACTGGTACTCGAGGCTCGAGTTTTCACTCGCAAATGTAACATATCGGAGTTAATTGAACCACTGGCTCTCAAACTCTATGTATCTTGTTGTGAGGATTGAAGTGTATGGGCCGGTGTAGATTTTATCAGAAGTCGGCCCAATTAAGAAACCCAATTATGGCTTGTTGAGAAAAATAATCTTTATTCGTTCGCATTTTTTAGAATTCATATGTTGTCACTCGTCTCAACTCCATCTCCTAAGCTGTCTCATTGAAACAAAACGACAAATGTTACTGAATTAATGCACGTAATAGTTGTGTAGGTTTTTTTTTTTTGGCTTTTTTTTTTTGGACGATAAATTCATGGGAGAGGAATTAAAACTCCCGATCTCAACTCTATCTTTTCACCTGCATATTTCAGTCCAAATGAAGCAAGCTAACGAAGTTGGCTTTGCTTTGGAATTATCAACGAACAAGATTTCTATTGTGAAACGGAAATGTAATAAAAGTAGAACCAATTTACTTCTCAATAATGCTGCTTGTTACAGAGCTCTAATATGACAACAAACATTTTTCTGGTTTACGATCAGACGTCTGCTACTTGACATGAACAACGAAAAATTGTTCAAATCTTTATCTACAATGTCTGAGAGAACAAATCTTCATTTAAACAGTATGCTAGGCATTTCTACGTGAACCACTAAAACCCTCAGTTACTAAACGAGCCAGATATTTCCCGTTGTGAATCCAGAAGCAACGAAAGCTTAATTGTCTGGTTTCTAGACGATCGACATACATCAACACACTCCTCGAGATCAGCATCACACGTTAACAACACCCACTCCAAGTCGTCGTCCAAGTACTTGACATGAACATCACACGTGTCGTCTATACCAAAACGTTGACAAACTTCTCGCAATAAATCTTCGTATCCCCAATTATTTTGCATTCTGAACCTAATTTTCTCTTCCCCATAAGTGACTTTGATTCTTAGTCCATCTCGTTCTCGAGACTGCAGGCCCCGGTCTTCTGGCTTAGGAAGCTCAACGAAAGACACGTGGCTTTGAGATCTCGGGATGTTCTTTAATCCATTGTCCATCGAGTGGAGATGAGCGTCACTTTGAGCTCTCTTTATCAAGCCATTGATCGGCTCTTCCTCAGCAGTTGAATTAGGTTGACTCCGCTCGAGCAACATTGACTTGAACTTGAACTTTGACTGCAAGAAGTCGAGGGACTCAAAACGCCACCTTCGACTAACGGTTTTGGATAATTTGTCGACTTAGGATTTGAAATTTGCTTTACGGTCGAGGTGTTTGGTGAAGCAAGTTCTGGGAAGTTGCAATAGAAGGACTCGATTTGCAAAGCACCCGAGGTGCCTTGGACGGAGTCGATTACCCGCTGGATCTTCTGTAGGGAGTGTCCAACTTTCTTGATTTTACGAGATGGCCAACGCTTTATCCCGTTCTGCCTGCATATCCTCTTCAATGTGGTGGGGCAAACTAGAAATATCAAGAAAACAACAATGATTAATTTCTACTTCACAGTTAAAGCCAATCAAACGTAACTTTAATATTAACCATGCATATCAGATCAGTACTCGTTATTATCTACACATCTTGTGAACTACACTATTGTTTAACTAGGAAAGTTAGTTTTTAACAAAATAAAAGTTTACTTCGTGTTACTTACCACCGAGATTCTTGGCAGCATCTTTGAGGCTCCCCGCAAAGTATTGTCGAAGAACTTGCAAGGTAATAACATTCTCGGCCTTCATACGTCTCTTCTCTGCTGTTCCCTTTGTGTACACCGAACTACCATTAGCAGATGTACTAGGATTTCCATCACTCGTCAAACTCTTCACTGGATCAACATTCTGACCTTCGACCGGTGAGGCAAGTTCCTCCTGCAATTCCTCGTCTTTGACAACCCGTAAACTCCAGCAAACATTTTGTATGATAGAAGACAAAGAAGTGAGCATCATCTTCTGTTCTTCAATATCCCTACAATCGGTAGGCAAAAAGAATTCCAAAACGAAGTCGGCTGAGCCAGTCGAGACACTACGTAGACGTATAGCTACAGAAGCTCGCAATCCAAACATTCTTGCGTGGTGAGAAAGTGGGTACTCTGTTCTGCTGTAAGTCGTAATGTCAGGGGAAAAACAAGGTTGATTAGTTCTAAATGCTCGACCGACAACTCCTTGGCCTTTTAGCAAGTGGTGCTCAGAGCAAGCTTCGTGAAAATCGTGAATCCGGTGATCGCCTATGTAGCAAGCAGAATCAACAGTTGAGATGCAATTAGATACGTTGTCATCCGAGTGCCAACACGCCCCTTTGCCTTGTAACACACATGGGACCCACGTCTGAGCCAACGGCAATCCATGTGATCTACATGCGGATTTTAGAACTTCTAGAATCTCGGGTAATGCAGTTCGATAAGACAAATCGCACGACTGGAAAAGAACATCATGTGTTAAGACAAATAGACATATCTTCTATAGAGAAACTGTAATAACTCGGACAGAAAATTACCTTAGCTTTGTCAATGCTGGGGAGTTGAGAACTCCGAAGATCAACGGCCTATAAGGAAACAAGATTTTTCAGTATAAATGTGCTGTACAATGTGGATATAATCATAAAAGGCAATTCCTATGTTAGGTTTGGATTTTCGAGCTAAAATAGTTTTCTTCAAAAAAATAAGAAATCGATAAAAAGCAAGCAAACCTCGAGAGCTTTGCAGACACTTTCAAGCTCGGGAAGGTATTTGACCTTTTGAGTCGTCAACACGACTTCAATAACGCCCAAGCAATTGTGACTACCTTGTTCAAGAACGGGAACAGCGAGGGTTCCACGAACATCATATTGTTGAGCATGACGAACTCTCGGGTACTCGTCTCTTGTGAAGAATTGGACGTCAGGAGTCCACTCGGGCACCTTATTCTTAAATACCCGACCGGGCAATCCGGGCAGTCCAACAACCTCTTCAGAATCTTCCTCGGCCGGGAAGTGATAATCAACAGAAATCTCTCTGTAGTGGGCAAGTCTTTGGCAATTACCCTCCAGCGAGAAAGCTCGATGATTGGTTGTTAGTACATTCTTGCCATCCTTGTTAACGATGGGTACCCATACTTGAATAAGTGTATCTTTGTCTCTCGACCGATCTTTTATATAACCAAGGGCCGAGATTAATCGGTCCATCACGGACGCTGAAGCCCGAGGCCTGATCCACAACCTTTGACTCAGCTCAGAGGATTGAGGTTTTGTACAATGTTCTTGTGTTTGATGCTGATGTGTCAACACATTATTGGGCGAAAGGGTTCTCTGCGTCTCGTCTAGACTATCCTTTAACGGGCTACCACTCGAGTCGCCATTTTTGGGTTCTAAAGTAGGCCATGGAAATGAAGGGTCGAACAGAGGATTGAGTGTTGAAGAATTGTTATTCAGAAATTCGGATTCCAACCAACACCCTTCTAACAATAGTTCATCCATGTAATCCAAATCCATAAAACAATCATTCGGAGTACCCAACAGTGTATTGAAGGGAAGAACATCGTCGTCCATTACAAATCTATCCTCAAATCTCCAAACCTTAAACCTATGTACTATACAGGATCCAAATCTTGTCTCACTTAAGCAATAGAATATCGAGAAATTTCCTAGATTACAAATCCCCAACCTGTACAATTGACCTCAAGAGTATAAACACAAAATCTAAACAAAATTGAACCAATCAAAAAAAGCGAAATAGACAAGGAACCAAAGAAGGATAATCTGAAAATTACAATCTTCAAAGGGGCCACAAACAACAATGGAAGATGTCACAAATCATGGGAAAGCAAGGTAAAAGTCAACTTTTTTTTTTTTCTCAGATTCTTCATAAGCAAAGACAAACATGTCCTAAATCCAAAGTCTTAAGGAAGATGAAACCAGAGAAAAATGGATTAAAACAAGACAAAAGAATCAAAGAAACTCACTATGTGAAGATTCTTGGATATTCCAAAGATGCGTTTTTGTTGTTCTTGTTGGTCAAATCAAATAAATTTTATTCATCTTCTCAAATACCCAAACTTCTTGTGGCTGCTTGAGATACAAGAACATTTGGTGACATGTTTGGTGGGGTATAAATCAAATAAAACTTCTTATTTTCCCATCCACAAACATAAAGCACTACAATACAACTCTCCCTCTCTGTCTCTCACTCTCGCTCTCTCTCTCTCACACACAAACACACACTGAAACAAACACCCACATACATACATAATTACGCATTAATATATAATTTAGAAAAAATTAAATATAATTGATGACCAGGAAATCCATTTATTGAGCTGTGTCGATATGAAGAGAAGATTCTTGTTTACCGTGATGAGGGCCCACCACAACCTCCTTGGGATTCACTTTGAGGACAACCTTCAAGCTGTGAATTCAAGAAAATTACGCTCAAGCTGTAATACATACATTACATAAATCTGAAACCGATGGGTGGATTAATTTACTGGGTTTTTGTAGATTCAACTTCTTGATGCAAGTGGGAAGTAGTAAAACTCAATTTGTGGGCTTCTTGTGTGTGTGTTTTAGAGAGAGAGAGAGAGAGAGAGAGAGAGAAGGCGGGCCTTATTTTAATGTACCGCTATATTTTACTAAAATTAGATGCTTTTTGGACATTTCTCAATGACATCAACTTGCATATATAGTATTATTATCATAGTAATAGTATAGTAATTACTATAAAGAGAGAATAATTAACAATGTTAATTGTGTAAGCATTGTTTGATCCACTCTCATTGATTTTGTGCGTATGGTGCTGTAATCCAACTGTTATTTCAAGAGAAGGAAATAAAATAATCGGATTGAATCCTACGATAGTCACCATGCGTGAGGGATGCAAGAAGAATCTCTACATTTTTTTTTTTTTTTTATCACACAAGCTGTGGGCATAGATGCAAGTCTATAACCTAGAGTGCTTGGTGGAAAAAGCCCGTGACAATTATTATTATTATTTTTAATAATTTTATTTTATACTCATGATGTGTTCGGGTTTAGTTAGTTAAAATTTGATTTTTCAAGTTGTATAGTCGTAAGACCATAAGATATGTAATAATAATGAGTGATGATATGAGATGTATGATTGATATTAATATTCGATTTTCATTATTAGTAGAAGTTAATTCTTATGTAGAAAAATAAAATTAAAACACAAAAAAGCTTCAATTCTTGATCACATGTGCTGTGAAAAATAATAATTTTTACATGTATTGAATTATTTATTTATTTGATTTTTTAAAAATCTTTTTTACTGCATATTTTCTCAACAAGTCACCCTATTTGTGGATTTGAGAAAATAAACTTCGAAGGAATAAGTAAAGAAAAGTTTTAAAATTATACACTATTGGTCCAGTGCATTCTTGAAGATGATATTGCAGAAAAATAATTTTTGAAAAATTTGTATCAAACAAGCTCGTGTAATCCGTTAAATTTAGAGTTTGACAAAATTAAAAAATGAATTAATTCTTACCATTATGAAACGGCATGTAACGTTTTTCTTAAAATCATTTTTTTAAAGTACAAATCTTCATTTCTTTTTTTAATTACAGATTGTCTTTGAAACGTTTACTTTTGAAGAAAAAACAATGCATTGTGAGATAAGCTTGAAACCAGGATATGTTTAATTTTTAAGTGGTTCTTATTTTTATAAATGAATATGATTAAGATTTGTAGATATAATAAATCAAAGGGAAAAAATGGGTTTTTTTGAAAATGGACTCAATTGGTTGGAAACAACTAGTAATAAAATGTCAAACAGTGATGAATTTTGGAGATCTGACTTGAAATTATTGTACAATATTACAATTTTGGACATAGAAATCACAACGCAAGAAAAATTGCAATAAACGAATACCAACTTACGCAAAAAGATTGAGGCTAGTGTGATGCTATGTTCTATAATAGAAATTCGTCTCTACTCTCGTCCATGTAGTTCAATGGATGTTTGCTACTATGATTCAATAATCTGTTGCCAAAAATCTAGCACTCAATTCTTCGTTCATGCAAATTTACAAAGTGTTTTTCTCTCTCGAAATGAATGAATTTTGATCTTTGATATTTATCCAATATTTGATGGATTTTTTTCAATTCTATCTTTTTCTCATTCTACGTGGGATAGTGGCATGTCTATCTACGTTATTTCTATACAGAAACTTTAAAAACTCAACGCAGTCAACTTTTACGAATTTCAAACAAATAGTAATAATTAATTTAATGCTATAATGTTTGATGGATTTTTTTCCTTTCCTTTTTCTTTTAAGAGAGAAGTAATTACATACAATGATAGTGTCACAAAGAAAATTAAATAATATTATTTTAGAAAGAATAATTTGTTTGGTCAAAAAAAAAAGAAAGAAAGAAAGAAAGAATATTTTGCTTAAAATGAATATTCCTTACAAAAGTAATTTTATTTTAAATTTTGTCAAACAAGTTCATTAGTATCTTTAATTGCCGTAAATTATCAATTGTCGTAAGCGTTGATACTAATATGAAACAAAAATAAGAATTTGTCAAATGATAGTTGAAATTGTTCGAATTTTTTTGACCTCCATGCACGATTGAAACTGTTTGGTGTCACAAATATATATATATATATATATATATATATATATAGAAAAGTTGAATATATAGTTTTACATCACATTGAATAAATAAATAAAATAATCTATCATTAACAACATCAACTGAGTCACGACTTCATTAAACTTGATTTTTTGTTTAACAAAATTAAAATATGAAATTCGAATCCCCAAAAGTCTCAAACAAGTATCTTGTTTCATTCTATTTAAAATCTGTATTTTGTTATTCCATCACATTATACTCTTTTAAAAATACGCTATTGTTATAACCGATAAAAATAAATTCTTGTATTTAATTAATATTATCAATGAATATCTCTTAAGGTAAAGATCACAAGTAGATGAACACCCCCCAAAATTATTTTAAAAAAAATAAAATTAAGTCAAATACTAAACTCACTCTCGTTATTGCATAGTCATAATTTGTGATTATTTGTAGAATATGATTAACCGCTAGTACCATAATAGTATCAATTATTGAAATTAGAAAATTTTTAATATTATTTATCCACTTTTCTGTCTAATAGGAATATTATTTTTATTGTAGTATGTCTTTAATTTTAATTGGATATATATGCCGGATGTGCTTGCCGCATTTTGTGAAAATCGATGATAGAGAGGAATCATAAATTATCTTCTAACAACTAAATAAAAGCTAATTTAAAAATAATTTTTTGACAGCTTGAATGTTTTTCCAAGTAAGATATGATTTCTAAGTCAAAAGTTAATTTCCTTACATTTATATTTTAATGGATAATTGCATAAATGCTTCTACTTGATATTGTACAAATAGTCTATCTATACTATATATATATATATATATATATATATATTTTTTTAATAGGCATCGTCTATCTATACTTTTATTTTTTCAGTTGTGCTGTAGTACTAATATATGTTAGAGTCTTATAGATACATAATGACTTATTTTTTCAATTGTGCTATAGCAATCACGACATCACGTTAATTAGAAATGCATAATAATGTTTTTACAATTGCTATACTTCGCAACATTCTTGTATTTCACACATATATCAATTTGAAATAAATAATCATCGCATAGATCAAATCTCTAAATTGTCATCCAGAGATAAATTAAAAGGTGTTTGTAACATCTTTTCTAGGGCATAAATTACAAGGAGTTCATAACCTTTTTTTCTGTTATAATGTACTAGCTTGCCCACTATGCCTTGCATGAAATTATTTAGATAACATGCACAAACAATAATACGTACTAAAAACATTAATAGAAGATAAATGAAAAATTATACATTATATATACCTAGAGCACGGTATTTGAAAAAATATTATAAATTTTGAAATATTTCCGTGAAAACAATATTGATAGTGGAGTTAGGGACGGTCCTGTGATTCGCAAGGCCTGAGTCGAAGTTTTGAAAAATGGCCCTTGAACTATAGAACCGGGGGGTTTTCGGGGGTTCTGCCCCCGAAATTTTTTTTTTTAGTCCAACGCACGGTATTAAACTAAAAAACTTTGAAAGAGCATCAAACGTAACTCATCTTTTCCTTCATCTTCATCTTTCCCTCCTAATTCATTTTTATTAGTTTCGACATTTTCAACCGTCATTCACATTCACATTCACGGTCCTGTAATTGCTTTACACTAAATACCAAGAAAAAAGATTAAAAATCGGCATCAAATGAATTAAACAAGTCCTTTTGTCAAACAAATTTCAACAATTATTTCACAAATACAATGGATCAAATCCACCCAATACTAATACAGTAATACTATTCTAAAGTAAATTAGAAAGCGATCTCTACTAATTCAAAATGGGCATAAATATTTGAATACACATTGCTAAAAAGTAAAAAATGGAACTAAAAATTTGGATTGAATACTTCAATTGTTCTCTTATTATTCTTAAAATTGGGCCTAAAAATTTGGGTTAAATTCAAAATTGGGCCATTCAGTAAAAAAAAAAGGTAATACATAATTGAAACTCAGGTATAATGAATAAAAATGGGCCCCTAAAATGGCGGGCCTGAGGCGGTCGACTCAGTCGCCTCATTACAGGACCGCCTCTGAGTGGAGTTAGTAGAAAATCTACTATCATCACATACAAAGTATTTTCATGCCAACACGGAGATAACTATATTTTTTGGAAAAGTTGTAAAAATAATAATTGAACAAAAAAAAAAAAGTATACACAATATAAATATGGAACTCAATATGTCATTACAAATATTTAAAGGGCAACTACGGATTAGATGGAGAGTCGACGACATTTTTGGAATAAAAACATTATGACCTAATTAATCTGATTTTAGACAAAATCTAAAAACTATTTAATCAGACCTAGGATGCAAAGTAAAGGCAGGAAAAGAGACCTATTTAATCAAAAAACTGCTTTTATAGGCGACAAAGTAAAAGCGGGAAAAGAGACATATTTAATCAAGAAACCATTTTTACCATTATTTATATTACAATAACATAAAATTTGACACGTTATATAACTAAAAATATTCTTCCTTTTTAAAATTGGGTTAATTAGCGACCTATCACATAAACAAACTAACACGATGTCAACCTTCATATAATATATATCGCGTTCGGAGAACGCCTTCCGCGCTTCTTCATTCCACGGAAAACCAAAACGCCGTCCACACTTCATCATTTATTGCCCAAAAACGTCTTTTCCTTTGATACAGGGCTGATCTAAGTTTGGGCACGCTAAAAGCCTGATTGGGATCCTCTTTTTTCAAATTTTTTCACTTTTTCAACTTTTTTCTCTCTCCTAAATCAATCACATCCACAAATCTCAACCACTCAACTCCACTCATTCTCTCTCTCTTTTATATTAAAAACCTTAAAAAACCATTATAATCCATCCTCAATCACCCTTTAAGGCCTTGTTTGATTGGGGGTTTAGTTGTTCTGCACGGTATTCCGTGTAAAAATGTGTGGTTAATATTATTTTGAGAAATGTGTGTGTGGTTGAAAATGAGTATGAGGTATACGGAATTGCGTGCGGATTTGATTAACACCAAATAGAACAAGGCCTAAGCCCACAAGACAAATGATACTCGTTAATTAGAGTAAATTACACCCCACGCTTTTTTTCCCCTGCCATTTTCATATATACAAAGATTTTGTACGAATTTAATATCTGATAGCTAATGACACATGTACAAATTGTTTTAGAAGACAACATCATTCCCGCGAAACTTGATAGAATTGGAATACTATGATAAACATAGTACAAATTAGTCACTAAAACATTATTATTTATTAAGATATGAGAACATTTTGATAGTAAATGTCGCATCAACAAAGTTTCTTCCATACCAAAAGATATGAGAAAAATAAAAAAGTACGAGCATATTGTGACCAAATAATGATTGGGAAATCTAAGAAAATATTCAACAAAATTATCTAGGTTTCAATGCGTTCTCCGAGATTTGTGTAAAAAAGGAATCTAAGGATTCAATCTCCGGAGGATGAAAAACATAATAGAAGAAACAAACAGACGAAGAATTAATGGATGTTCTAGTACTTAAAACTTCTGGTAGTGTGTTGTGAATGGGCTATTATTTGTGCTGATATTAGACTTGCGAATAGTAGGTTAATAAAAGGTTATCTAGAGAAGTAAAGACTCTTAGTTTTTTTTTTTTTTTTTTTTTTTTTTTTTAAAGTAATAAAGTAAGCTATTGCTATTATTTTATTTATTTTTTATTTTTTTTGATATAGTATTTTTAATTTTTTAAAAAGGATTAAAGTATTCTATTGTTTTTTTATGTAGATTTTTTCTATTTAATTAATATCACTTAAAGTAAAGATGATGCGGAATTTGTACTGTGCAAAGTTCTTTTCATGGACGAAGCAAAAAATTGAAAAGTTGTATACTATTTATTTACTTTTCTATTTGGATAAGTATTTTCACCCGTGCGTTGCACGGGTGAATACATCTATCAAACAAATATATATATTTTTTAAAACAGGTAGAACAAAATCCATACGATTCTTTAATAAATTCAACAGAGTTTTCCTGGCCTACATTTTGGAAAAAATCCGCCATATTAACATTCACAGCATAAGTCCCAAAAATTTCAATATAACATGATTATATATTGTCCATGACCTTATAAAGGATACCAACACTCCCAATATAATCACATGCATTGCTCTCCACTACACAAACAATACATAAAATAAACAAATAATTAAAATCATTTTTTGAATGAATCAGTGAATCATTTTACAAAAGCAATCCAACTCATCTATGTCCCACATCTTTCGTTCATCACTTATTCCATCATTCTGAAACCTTAATTGGCTCGCATACCATTGATTTTTCTCCCACACGACCGATCGACATAAAAGGAAAAACTTTATTAATGTATTAATGACATCTAACTTTTTAATTGAATCGCATGATTTCAATAATTGATTGATTTGACAGCCAATTGTGTATTAAATACTTCATTGACAAAACAGGCAATTTAGGTATTCATTTACTTGTCAGTTTATTTAATCTTTATTATTAATATTTACTTATCACTATTTTAAAAAATTACTTATCATTAAAATTAGACCATTAAGTTATTTTTTCCTATCGTCTGTCAATTTAGTTAATATAACTCAATTAATTTAAGTATGATGCGCGAGTGTAATTATAATAATAGAGTAAAGAATAAATAGAAAATACTTTAAATATAATGACTCACGACATTTGCAAAAATAAATTTTTCACACCAAAAGAAAAAGTATATAGAATGTTGGTTAGATTACTAACTTAATTGATTTAAGTAATGAAAGAATTTTATAAAACTTTCAAATAGAGTTTCTTATGTATTTCGAACAAATCCATCATGTAAATACATCAAGTCCCAGTTTTCACACCCATGACGATGCACAAGAATCAACTATATATGTTGATCAGTAGAGTTAACATTTGATGCATTTTTGAAATAACCTTTTTGAAAATCTATAGAGTGCACATTGCAATGATGTGTCATGCACTACGACATGCTAAAGTATTTACATTATGTAGTGTATTGAATTCGAAAATGGATTTTTTTTAAGTGCTTATTGTTTATTGGTAACCTAACAATTATCTGATAATTGCCCATGCATTGCACTGGATGATAACCCGTGATAAAGATTGTGATAATATGTTACATTTTGGTCATTGTAAGATCAATATCAAATCATTCCTGAAGTAGCATCTTCAAGAAATTACAACAAATTATTTCTCTGCGTTGATCACAGGTGCCAACAGTCCAGTGTATTAGGTATTGAGAATGAATTGTAAGGTCAATTGTGATGCTCTCGATTGAACGTCCCAGAGAGACCGTTCTTAATCTCTCTAGTTTGTGAGTTCAATATCTAACTTAAGCTGGCTCTGTAGTTGAACGATAGATTTCCTATGATATTGAATTAAGCAATTCCAGGTGCAAAACATTGAGATTGGAGAATAGTTCATTAAAAACATATAAAAAATTTTGAAAAATTGTCAAGAGGAAAAAGTCCACATGATTCCTATACTTGATTTACACAATACTTCGATCACAAATATGCATGAGCAAAGCACACCTTGCTCTTGTTCGTGTTCAAGTCATATGGTGTCATGGTTTGTAAGAAAACTTAGAAACAACAATGTTTCAAAATTTGATGATTAAAATTTAAATGTATAGTGCAAAATATTTTGTTACCTGGAAATTGTGAGCAACTTGTGAACCACCAATTTTTATTAGGATGAACAACCCTTACCTACAACAGAGTAGAAAATAATTAAAATCAAGTTTCAAGCATTTTGTTGAGATCACAAACGATAGCACTCCCCAGTTCTCACGTGTCATGGAATGAACTCAAAAGCAGTCTAAATGAATGAATTTAAATGAGAGAAATTTTTCTAATGTGTACCAAATATATGAATCAGTTCAACTTGCAATCTTACTTTGATATAGTAAGCCTTCTTTATATCCTCAACCGACTTAATATCCGCATGACGCATCAACCCCGACCCCCAAAAACCCTATAGTTTGGATAAACGTATGCTATTGCTATCTTGGAACTTCAAAATACATGTCTCAACCGTTCATCGATTTCAAGAAGTTCAAGAAACTCAACCACATTTCAATGAGATAAAAGCATTGACCGCAAAAACACACCAATAAGAACTTGGAATTGCATCAATGGGGAGAAATTCGCAGACGTAAAACAGGAATTGGGTCATAATCATCGAGTTTACTTTTTCTGCAACTTTTATTATCTCGGAAAACCAAGGAATGATCTATGATAGCAAGCTTTTGAATTCTTGAAAAGTCAATTTCATTTTTTGTTTTTCTTTTTTCTTGAATTATTGGCCCTTAGCTTTAATTTTCAAACTCTTATTAGTGTGTGTGGCAATACAATTCCAGGCAGAGAAGTAGTTTGTCGAAGGGAATGCACTTCAAAAAGTCTTCGAGTTTCTACAATAAAAAATAATTATAAGTCTACTACAAGCAGATTAAGGTACTTTATAACAAAGCCTTTGGTTATTATTTCTAATAATGAAATAGCATAACTTTCTGAGCTTACCATAATAACAAGGTTAAATAAAGGCTAAAACTCTCGCATATCATTTCTAATAATAAAACCACAACTTTGTTCCAAATTTTGACATTTTGAGAACCACATTTAATTTTTAAAAATTATTTAACATATTGGATGAGAAACTAGCCAATATACCTTGTTCTCAACATTAATGAAATATCAGTATCTTTGTAATCAATATTATTAGTGTTGGACATCACCACAAGCACTAAAGTTACCATTTTGAAACACCAGTATCGTTGTAATCAAGATTATCCGTGTTGGACACCACCACAAGCGCTAAAATTACCATTTTGACGAGAAGACATCTAGCACTTCTCATATCTAGGTATTTTGTGAGTGTTTCTCGGAGTCTGGAAGCGTAGGTTCATTCTAGCCTATTCGATTTACTGGGAGACTGGGAAGAATGGGGTCACATTGCCTTCCATTAGCATTTTTGGGAAAAAATCGATCTTCCTTCCTTTTTTTGTGTAAATTCAAAAAAAGAATTCAAGAGCTTTGTTTGTCACAAGTTTTTAAAAACTTATTTACTCCAGCATTTTTTAAAATTTATTTATTTATTTATTAATAAACCATCATTTCCAATTTTTCAAATGCAAACATGATACATAAGGATCGTGTTTCTATTGCAACAAACAATTGTAGTTAATTATCTTAGGAGTCAAAACCAAAGATAAAGCTTCAAAATCAGCAAATTTCAAGTACCAAACAACCTTTCTAGTCTCTTTGTCACATGCCTAAAATCGTAGTCTGTTCAGGTCAAATACAGTGGCTTCCAATTCTCCAAGTCCGTCGGCCTGGATCCTAGTTTTTAGACGCCTCCCAGTTGTATCAGATCTTAATATACTAACCATTTTCTATTTAACAACAAAGTCAATGGTGCTCTTCGATCCTAAGATAGTACCACTATCAATAGATCTGAAGGGAGTATACCTCAAAAAGTCTTCGCCACTTTTATCGAGTTTCTATAATTAAAAAATAATTATAAGTCTACAATAGGCAGTAAAATACTTTATAACAAAGGCGTTGGTCATCATTTCTAATAATGACATAGTATAACTTTCTGAGTTTACCATAATAATAAGGTTAAATAAAGGCTAAAACTCTCGCATATCATTTCTAATAAGAAAAAGGCACAACTTTGTTCCAAATTTTGACATTTTGAGAACCATATTTAATGTTTAAAAATTATTTAACACATTGGATAAAAAACTTGCCAATATACCTTGTTCTCAACGTTAATGAAACATCGGTATCTTTGTAATCAACATTATCAGTGTTGGACACCAACACAAGGGCCTAAACTACCATTTTGAGGAGAAGACATCTAGCACTTCTCATATCTAGGTATTTTGTGGGTGTTTCTCGGAGTCTACAAGTGTGGGTTCGTTCTAGCCTATTGGATTTACATGGAGACTGGGGATAATGGAGGCACGTGGTCTTTCGTCAGCATTTAAAAAAACGTTCTTTCTTCCATTTTTGTGCAAATTCAAAAAAAGATTTCAAAGGCTTTGTTTGGTTCAAATTTTTAAAAACCTATTTACTCCAAAACTTTTAAAAATTTTTTATTCATTTTTTAACAAATCGTCATTTCTAACTTTTCGAATGTAAATGTGACACACAAGGATCGTGTTCCTACGGTAACAAGCAATTAAAGTTAATTATCTTCGGAGTCAAAGAAATAGATAAAAATTCAAAATCAACAAACTTCAAGTACCAAACAACCTGTCTAGTCTCATTGGTCACATGCCTAAAATCAAAGTCTGTTCGAGTCAAATACAGTGACTTCCAATTCTCCAAGTCCGTCGGCCTAGATCCTACCCTGTCTATTTTCAATTCATGCCTTCCAGTTGTATAGGATCTTGATGTATTAACCATTTTCCATTTTTAGTATCAACAACAAAGTTAGTGGTGCTCTTTGATCCTAAGATAATACCACCATCAATAGATATGAAGGGAGTGCACTTCAAAAAGCCTTCGAGTTTCTACAATAAAAAAATAATTATAAGTCTACTACAGACAGATTAAGATACTTTATAAAAAAGCCATTGGTTATTATTTCTAATGATGAAATATTATAACTTTCTGAGCTTACCATAATAATAAGGTTAAATAATTCCTCCTAATAAAAAAGCACGACTTTGTTCCAAATTTTGACATTTTGAGAACCACATTTAATGTTTAAAAATTATTTAACACATTGACAAGAAACTGTGGAATGTATCTTGTTCTCAGCATTAATGAAACATTGGTATCTTTGTAATCAATATTATCCGTGTTAGACACCCCCACAAGCGCTAAAGTTACCATTTTGATGAGAAGACATCTAGCACTTCTCATATCTAGGCATTTTGTGAGTGTTTCTCAGAGTCTAGAAGTGTATGTTCGTTCTAGCCTATTGGATTTACGTGGAGACTAGGAAGAATGGGGGGCACGTAGCCTTCTCTCAGCATTTTCAAAAAAAAAATCGGTCTTCCTTCCTTTTTATGTAAATTCAAAAAAAGATTTCAAGAGCTTTGTTTGTCACGAATTTTTAGAAACTTATTTACTCTAGCATTTTTAAAGAGTTATTTATTTATTTTTTACCAAACCATCATTTCTAATTTTTCAAATGCAAACATGACACGCAAGGATCGTGTTTCTACTACAACAAGCAATTGGAGTTAATTATCTTAGGAGTCAAAATCACAGATAAAACTTCAAGTATAATCAAACTTCAGCTCTAAATGTACTAACAACTTTCAATTTTTAGCATCAACAACAAAGTTAATGGTGCTTTTCGATCTTGAGATAGTACCGCCATCAATAAATATGAAGGTTGTGCAACTTACAAATTCTTCACCACTTTTATCGAGTTTCTACAATAGAAAAATAATTGTAAGTCTAAGACAGACATATTAAGATACTTTATTACAATGTTATTGGTGATCATTTCTAATAATAAAATAGCATAACTTTGTGAGATAGAGACCAAATATTTGAACTTCCAATATTAGTAATATTCTCTCTTCAAAGAGTAGGTAGAGCCAGCAATGTTTCGGCATGGCCAACACCAAAAAAGACATCTTGTTTCAAGAAATTATCTGGAGGTAAAATAAGTCCTTCTCTTGGAAGATCAATTGGTAACTTGTCAACAAAAATCAGATTGTGGCGAACCAGGATAGAGACGATATACCACGGATGAAGCCTCAAATTCCGCAAACTTCAACAGCCAAATAACCTTTCCGGTCTCCTTGGACATGTGGCGAACCAGGATAGATACGATATACCACGGATGAAGCCTCAAATTCAACAAACTTTAACCGCCAAATAACCTTTCCGGTCTACTTGGACAGGTATCTAAAATCATAGTCTATTCTTGTGATATAGAGTGGCTTCCAATTCTCCAAGTCAGTCAGCCCAGAGCCCACTCTTTCTGTATCCGCTTCCTACTTTTCAATTGTATTGGATGATGTGCTAACTATGTTTCTATTTTTGGCATCAATAACAAAGTTGGTAGAGGTCTTCAATCCTAAAATTGCACCAACATCAGCAGAAATGAAAGGGGTGGGCCTCACAAATTCATCGACGATCTTATCAAGTTTCTGTGACAGAAAAAGGTAGGTTGTAAGTACTTTATAACAAAGCACACTGAATTAACTTGTTATAGAATAAAACCACATACCACATTGTTGAAGCTTGTATGCACATATATGTTCCAATCATCACCCACATCAAGGTAGAAAGTATAAGCACATGAAAGCGATTTGTATGGTGAATAGATCGACGGGCTCGATGCGAAATAGCTAACGATGTTTCGAGAATCAGTGTCTACTACAGACCCAGCAACGGTTACGATACTGAACTGAAACCGCTCAATTCCGAACCAGGATTGTGGCGAACCAGGATAGATACGATATACCACAGATGAAGCCTCAAATTCAGCAAACTTAACCTGCCAAATAACCTTTTCGGTGTCCTTGGACATCTAGCGAACCAGGATGGATACGATATACCACAGATGAAGCCTTAAATTCAACAAACTTCAACCGCCAAATAACCTTTCCGGTCTCCTTGGACAGGTACCTAAAATCATAGTCTATTCTTGTGACATAGAGTTGCTTCCAATTCTCCAAGTCAGTCAGCCCGGAGCCCACTCTTTCTGTATCCGCTTCCTACCTTTCAATTGTATTGGATGATGTACTAACTATGTTTCAATTTTTGGCATCAATAGCGAAGTTGGTAGAGGTCTTCAATCCTAAAATTGCACCAACATCAGCAGAAATGAAAGGGGTGGGCCTCACAAATTCATCGACGATCTCATCGAGTTTCTGTGACAGAAAAAGGTAGGTTGTAAGTACTTTATAAGAAAGCACACTGAATCAACTTGCTATAGAATAAAATCACATGCCACATTGTTGAAGCATGTATGCACATATATGTTCCAATCATCACCACACCAAGGTAGAAAGCATGAGCACACGAGAGCGATTTGTATGGTGAATAGATCGGCGGGCTCGATGTGAAATAGCTAACGATGTTTCGAGAATCGTTGTCTACTCTGCACTCCAAATACGGTTGCTACGATTCTTAATCAAATCGCTCAATTCGAACCGGTCAAACTCGAATCAAATTGAATTGGCTTGCTCGAACCTGAATCAACCTAATCTATTTTCGGCTTGTTTCGGTTCGGTTTCATATTTTGTGGAACCGAAATCGTATATTATTATTTAAAGAAAATTGAACTAGGGGTTGAAAATATGCACTAGACGTAACAAATAGAGTTTTTTTTAATAAAAACCGAGAATCGACTGTTCCGAAGTTGAAACCGCGGTTCCGGAATAGTGGCCAGGTCTAGTCTACTATGTATAGTATGTTGTCGGGCGCGGCCACTATTATAGTGTCATATATCCTGATGATTAAGAGAACAACAACAGATAATATTTATAACCAGCCTCTAATTGAAAGTGTTAATACAAAAACATTAATTGAAAAAATCGACCCAACGTGTTAATACAAAAACATTAATTGGAAAAATCGACCCAACTGCATAAATAAACATACTTTGAAAAATCAACACAACTGCATAATCCATGTTTCTTATTATTAATAAATGCTAGAAAAAGTAGACAAATAAATAAATAATTTGAAAATGGCTCTTCTCATTTGGAATAGATGATTATCAAATTACCATAATCTATATATTAATAAAGAGAGGCCGTTTTGGAGGAAATTTTCTCGCTCATTTTTCAGCTAATTTTAAATATAGATTTTGGAGGGCTTTTTCACTTTCCCTCTATTGGTTGATTCTTAAATTAAGATTTGGTTTTCCCGCTTATGAAACAGTCCCTCTATTGGCTGATTTTTTTAGTTAACATCTAATTTTTTTCTTTTTTTTTTTGCTTTCCTAATCCATATTAAATTCCATAACATTTATCATTAATGGCCATGAATCTTATTAAATCTATAATATAATAATAATAATAATAATATTCTATATCTACATCTATATATTAATAAAATGAGGTCAGTTTCCCGCTCAATCTTATAATTTTCAAAATTAAAAAATAATATTTTATTTATATTTCCTACTCAAACACAAATATCTAATTTTCAACCCATGCATAATCTTCCGTTATTATCACCCCGATCTTGTGATAGAATCACTCATTATCCCTCCAATCCTTATTATTATTGTGTGTGATCTTTTTAAATTGGATATATTAATAAAATGAGGTCAGTTTCCCGCTCAATCTTATACTTTTTAGAATTAAAAAATAATATTTATTTATATTTCCCACTCAAATACAAATATATAATTTTCAACCAATGCATAATCTTCCGTTATTATCACCCCTGATCTTGTGGTAGAATCACTCCTTATCCCTCAAATCCGTGTTATTATCGTGTGTGATCTTTTTAAATCTCCAATCCATATCTCTCCCATTAAATCACGCAAAATCAAGGAAAATTTTACACATAAAAAAGGAAAATATGTTATTATAATTTTTATTTTACATATATTTTAAATTACAACTTGGCTATAAATCTCCCCGTGCAACGCACGGGAGAAAATACTAGTATTAATAAAGAGAGACCACTTTTGAAGGGAATTTTCCAACTCGCTTTTTAGCCATTTTGAATTTGTTTATTCCATTGATTTTCCACAGATTTTAAATCTAGATAGAGCTAGAAATGTTTGGAGCTTCTTTTTTCCGCTCATGACACATCAATTATATTTTACATTAATAATTAATATATATATATATAGGCCATTTTCCTATTATTTTTCTGCCTATGTTTTTGAAATTTGAAATAACATTTTGGAGGTCTTTTTTCAACCTATGTTTCCTTCCTTTTAAAAAAACTATTAATATATTGAATATGTTAAATTGATGAGTTTATATTGAATATTTTAATATGCGTGTTTAATATGTTTAGAAGGTATTTATTGAAAAAAATTAGATGTCATTAGTACATATTAAAAAAATACATATAAAAATCTTCGATTAAATGATCACGATGGGGTGTGGATGAGAATGAGAATTTTCTATCAAAATGAAGGTAGAGGATAATCGTTTCTTAGCAGGGCATCAACATGGTATGAATGGAATTGACTGAAGTATAGGTGATAAATGTTCAATTGTACTTATTTATATATTTATACTGTCAATTGGAGCAGACTTCTACTTATATTTATGTGTAATTATTGTGTTTATAAGTACTATTCCTCGTTGTGGACTAGAACGAGACAAAACAAGGCAAAATGAGCTTAAAGAGTTAAGAAACCCGAAGTGAGGACTAAAACGCAACTATCCAAAAGTTGGAGGATTTTGAGTGCAATATTGGTGAAGATCTTCTCAGCCGCATTTCTTGTTCTAACATGGAAGAGCTTGGAAAGTAGAGTCCGACACTTTTTACGGATCACAATTCCAAGTTCCGGATCAAAAAATCTGGCCAGATGAAGATCAGAGACCAAATTGCAACATTTCAGAAGTTGAGGGAATCTTGCGTGCATTATTGGTACGGCCGTAAGGATACAATTTATGGCCGTAAAAGTCACATTTACTGTCGTAATTCAGAGAGTAGAATGACAGTATTCATGCAGAGAGTTAATTATGGCAGTATATAATCGATATACGGTCGTAAGTAGGGAGTTACGACTGTAACATAATGGGTTACGGCCGTAATTTTATTAGCATCAGTAGCAGAACTCAATTTTCCCTGTTTCTTATCTATTTTGCCCTCAACTTTCACTCGACTTGGGGGTCTTTTGGGGATCAAGTTCACACGATTTGGGGACCATAAAACACCCTCTTCCAACCCCAATTCATCGATCATCTTATCATTATTCTCTTAGTTTTTAGATTAGCTTGGTTAGGTTTTTTTCTTCTTTTCCTCTCTTTTCTCTTGTCTTTTCCTTTCTTCTTTCCTTCCTTCTTCTTTTCTTTTAGTTTAGGGCTTTGATTGGGGGTTACTACTTGTGAAAAATGATGAAGGAATTAAAATGAGGTGATGGTGGAGATGGATGAATCAAGATTTAGTTCTACAAATGGAAATTCTTAGCTTAATCTTGTTCCTTTCTATTTGCTTTTCCATTTGTGTTTTATATGTATTATTGTCCTGCAATTACTTCATGTTGAACTAGCTGTTTATTGTTAGGATGATTGATGAACTTGCCCTAGTTTAATCAAGGAGATGTTTATGGTTTTGAATGTGGGTTGTTCATTTCACGTGTAGTTGTTTTTGAGCTATTTCCATGATTCGTTTGATCATCGAATTTATGTATTTGCAACTTGTGTCAATATTCGAGCGAATGGGCACATTTTGGACCGTGGAAACAACCGCCCTAGGTTTTTGTAGAGGATAGAGATATCCATCAAACCCTAGGTGACCCTTTGAGCTACTTTCACAACGTATAATGCAATTGACTGATTTACAATCGACATGTAGATATAGTGGGTTGGATCAATTGATTAAGTATAGTTTGGCATTCGAAAGAGGAACTACCTATTTAAGGAAGTTCGATCTAACATAGAAGATGAGCATATGTTATGTTTAGACGATGATTTAATTGGATTACGGTTAAGTGATTCATGATTCCCAACTATCAATAAATCCAAGTATTGTCTCCCATTCATGCCTCGTTTTAGGTCATTAGTTTAGTGCTTTGTAGTTTAATTAATTAACTCTCCCTCCATTGTTAATTGTGTGTTCACTTGTACATTTCATTTCCCGTTTCTTTTCACACTAGAATTAGTAACTCAATTACAAATACCAATCCATGTGGGTACGATATCCAGACTCTCACGAGTCCCACTTTATTACTTGTATGGCTCGTACACTTGCGGTATATTTGTGCGTGTGTGTACGCCAACAACAAGGCAAAATTCTATCGAAAATTTTAGAAAATTTTGAACATGTATTACTTAAATGATGTGATGTACAAGATTGAACATGTATTACTTAAATGATGTGATGTACAAGATTATAATGTATTTTTTTATAATTATATTCAATACTGGTAATGATGTCTTGTTTATATTTATGAAAATCATGTATTAATATACATAGCTTTCCTACAATGCACGTGGGATTGCTGCTAGTAAGGCTAAATAAAGGCTAATTCTAAACTAATATCTTATATAATAAAATACTTGTACAACTTTGTTCCAAATTTTGACAACTTACCCTAGTAATAACGTTAAAGAAAGGATAAAGCTGTGGGTTATCACTTCTAATAATAAAATACTGCAAATTTGCCAGCATATATCATAATAATTGTTATAAAAGTATGAAAACAATAGAGAGAATTTAGAGAGAATGAATTCGAATGAATTCTCAGGAATGAATTTCATTAATAACTGAAGCCCTATTTATAGGAAAACTTCGAATGGTACAACCGTAATTACATAATTTCATCAAGGGTATAATAGTCATTCACATATAATAATTACATCTTTTACCAAATTATTCCTCCACCAAATTATTCCTCCACCAAATTATTCCTCATAATTCATAACCACCAAATTATTCTCAATTATTCATAACACTTCAATTATTATTCATAACACTCCCCCTTGAATGACTATTAATACAAATGTCTTCCGGACCCGCTTTGGAGAAAAACCGGTGGGAAAAAACTTCCAAACCGATTGCGAGGATAGCTTGGAGTGGTTATATATCGCTTCATCAAAACATTGCTCCCGATGTCTATCGTTGCATATGAGTATTCACGTACGCCTCGTTAAAACCTTGTCAAGAAAACCGGTGGGAAAAAACTTGATCGAAGGAAAAAGAGTACAGCTGCTCCGTTCGATTTCATATCTTGAGAACTGATATCTTTACTCCTGGTAAATGATTTCAATATCATCATCGTTTGGATCTAAAGCATTAGCTCCATTATAACTTGATCCAATAGATACACTTGTATCAATTTCTCCTATCGTTCTCAATATACCATGAATATGCCTCGTTAAAACCTTATTAGGAAAACCCGGTGGGAAAAAGCCTAATGAAGGAAAAAGAGTACATTATTCATGTGAATACGCCTTTAAAGTTGCCTCATTAAAAACCTTGCTAGGAAAACCCAATGGGATAAAACCTCACTAAGGGAAAAAGAGTGCAACGCGTATTTTATACAAGTATCCTGCAAGCATTTCAAAATCTTTCATACATTTATATGAGTATCATATACATTGGTTTTATACTCTTCGTTCATTTAGAGTGCATCAATTTTCTTATACAACTACAAAACATTCACCATGAACACATGTCTCCAAATACACAATTTAAAGCATATAAATTCATCGTAAAAACATGTAAACATATAAGTAAACCTTCATAACTAACTAACACTTAAAATATGTCATTTAACATTTAATACTCACTTAATAGGTTATTTCATTCCTGTGGGCTTAGTTCACCCTTTAGGGTACTCATAAACACGGGTTTAACTTATCCGATCCTTTAATTTCCTTTTTTACTACACACACGATCGGTAATTTAACTTTCATGAGCATGCAACATATAATGACCACCATGCTTATCTTTAAACTTGAGCAATAGTCATCATCATCTCATCATCTCATAAGTTAAGGATTTCACATTCACCATTTATCATCTTCAATATATCTCAATATTTTCATTATCATTGATCATATGTAGCGCTACATTTTCATATCGTGTCGACACATTTCAATTTCATTTCTTTCCCCATATCGACATAACTTATCGAGATATCTCATTATCAATCCTCTTGTAGGATTACACAATATAGTTATGTCTATATACTCTTCAAGAGCATATGCCTCAAGTTATTAAGACCATCTTTTTATAATTTGCTTTGATATATATGTTTGGGGAAATATCAACGCTTCTGGCGTGCTAACTTATCAAAGCATCGTAGCTGATATATGTGATTGTTCATAGCCTTTCATGCATCTTTGAACTTCAAGTTCGTATTTCAATTTCGAGGATATAACATGATGCATTTATTTTCAACCTTTAATACTCCCTCATGCCGAGAAAATTTAGAACACCAAAACTCATACAGCTTGGTATGATTTTAATCATATATGTTCTCATCATTCAACCTTTAATATGGGAATTTAGACCGTTTGCATTCTATTCTCGATATCGGCAATTTATTTGAGGACTTTAAATAATTTGCCATATAATATCCCACTTGTATGCGCATACTCAAATCCTTCAGGGATTTATTCAAGTATTGGGATATACATTTACTAGCTTTATCATTAAATCTGAAAATCATGCTCATACCGTGAGCAAATATTTCGTAAATTTCAAATTACGAATCATATACACATGTGACTATCTAGTGGATCCATATCATAATATCTAGTAGTCCACATGGAGGATGAGTGGGCCCATACTTCTCATCCTTTATTCCAGATATATTTGGGATTTATTTCAATATTGGCTAGTAATGATTTCATCATTTATCGAGAACAATCATTGAAGAATTCTTTTAATTCTTCACTTGAAATATTGATTTCAATAATTATTTAAACCGATGGTCAGTCTGGTTTTGCAAACGAGTATTATTGAACTTCTAGTTCAGTAAATTCTTATATCGATTTCACTAGTATCTGTATAGTGCTCAATATGATTTATCATAGAAATAATTCACCGACATATTCCATCATCTTTTGGTGACATTATTGTCTACTACTGTTCAAACACGGAGTTACAGCTCATACGCATCACATCCGGCTATTATTTAATTCCGAAATCGTAGCTTTTACGCTTCATATTATTTATTTAAAATTCGAGTCTTATTTCATACGCGTCGTATTATTCTATAAATAAATCATCAAAATTATTGCAAAATTCATCCTAACAAGGATCTATACATTATAATGGATCATATGCTCTCAAATCTTCGAAAATACTATCCATCACTACCGATTAAAATCTTAAAAAGTATTTATCGATGTAGGCTGGAAAGATTAAGGATGCTAATGAATAAGGGTATCCCACAAGATATCCGATGCTTGATTGAAGCAAAGGTTCGATTATCTGGTGAGGTTTCAATTCCTTCTAAATACATGCCTGGTATGGGTAAAAATAGTTTTTCAAAAAAACGGAGAGCAAAAAGATTAGGAGGATGCTACAAGTGTGCTCGGTGGACATGTAACACTCGATGTAAATCTGGGTACTTGTCCGTAAATCGAGAAGATAAAATAGCTGCTTCATTAAGGATGGATTGAGTAAGGAGCCTTTGGATGATATTCAACAGCTCTTGAGACACATCCTAGTGGACACGCATAAGGTGAGCTAATGGCCTTATGGGCCAAATTCAAAGATCAACAAACGCTACATGCCTTGAAAAACTTACTTTAGAAGATCCTGCTTTGTAAATTTAGTAGAAAAATTTAGCATAATGATTTTCCCATATTTATGTAAGAAAGCTCGTGTAATAACAAAGATCAATATATTTCTTTTATTTGTAAATATCGTTTTCAATTTTAAGATATATATTATTTTTCAATCACTGACAATGACTATATGTCATATCACTAAAGAAAAATTTCGCTTTTTCTTTCATATTTGTCAAAAAGTAAATAGTGCACTCAATTATTGGTTTGAAAATTTTTCTTTAAATAGAGGGATTCATATATCTCTCATGTTCATACATTAAAAGTATAGTGCAAAAAGAGAGATAGGAGTAGAGATGGATATGGAGATTTTAGAATCATCTCATACAAGTCACCTTTACCTCACAGATTAAAACCGTATGTATTCTTGGTGGATCTAAGCGGTAGGCCATATCCAATATGTGGATATGGCAAACCGACTTGTAAAAGAGTTAGGGAGACAAGAAATCAATATACTATACGGAGGAACCAACAAAAAACTTTTAGCTAGACTTATAATGGCCGCACAATCATGGGGAATAAGAGTTTTGAGCGTAATACCTTTCCATCTAGTTGGATCTAATACTCGAATTGGAGCAGCTTCTACCATGGGTCCAGCAGGTTGGTGCTACAAGCACAATCCATCCACAAGCGCATGATGTATATGATGAATAATAATGATGCTTTCATTGTCCTTCCAGGCGGCTACAACACACTGGAGGAAATATTCAATATAGCCTCGTTGGCACAGTGGAATTTTCATGTCAAACCAATAGGTTTGTTGAATATTAATAATTTCTTTGATGGCTTACTAGCTGCTTTCTAGATCGTGGTGTAAATAATAAGTTTATCTCTCATTCAATGAGAAAAATACTTATTTCTCGCTTAGTCTTGTTGATGAACTACTCATCAAATTTTATGCATATGTTCAAGAACTGGAAGCCAGTCCGTCGGTCACTGCATCACGGTGTCAAGCTTAAAAAGAAATTGGATCCTTTAAATATTTCATTATGAATCCTAATGTTGATGGTGGCAGTTACGGAGTATTTATACTCTCGAGACGCATCCCTCATTTATGGATTCAAGATGTATATTCTTTTTGCATTTCTATATTTTGAGTGTTTAATGCCGTCTTTTGATATTCTCAATATGTTCCACTTCGGCTGTTTTGTACTTCTTCTGGAGTAATAATAATATCATATTGGCTTTATTCAAATACAGAAATCTAGTGATTATGCTTCTTCAAGAGCATTTTATTCTCATATTAATACAATCTCATATCATCGATAAGATTACTTCATGTAAGCTTTTCATGCGATATATTTTCTTTGATTTATCAACATGGGATCTATTGAGCATTTTACTTTCATCTATTTATCCAATGGTAACTCCAAGTACCACTTGCTCAATTTTCTCCATTAATATTCTAGATATATGGAGAAGTAATTTTATTCTCATCGCCTATCGCTTGAGAGTATGATTAGAATATTTGATCAACTACTTCTTCTGGAGTAGGATTCGTTATAACCAATCGTGTAGTATAACCCACCACATTGGAAATATGCACACCAATCGTGTGGTATTACCCACCACATTGGAAATATACTCAAACTATAAAGTGCATAAATTTAAATTGCAGAAATTAAATTTCCTCCAATAGGTGGTCGAACCTACCTTATGGGAATTATTGCAATAAATATAAATTTACGGAATTTAAATAGTAAGAATTAAATTGCATAATATTTAACTACTTCTTCAGGAGTAGGATCTGCTTAGTAGAAGGTATTACCCATCACTTAGCATATAAAGTGCAGAAATATATAAAACCTTCCGTTTAGTGACGGTTGAACCCATCATCCAAAGAGGAGGTATTGCAAAGTAATTAAATTGCAGTAAATAAAGTGCGAGAATTAAATATTGAATTGCTTCTACGGGAGCAGATTTGTTCTTCTAGAACAAATACTCATTACTTCTACAAGAGCACACTTATCCTTCTAGAATAAGTACATTATGTAATTGAACTCTTCGGGAGTTACATTAATATTTCGATCTTTTAACTCAAATGGACTTCAAGCCATTTTATATAATCAATGGATTTAGAATTTCTTCATGAATATTCTATCCATTTTTCACTGTCGTCAAAATTAGGTCGGTTTTACCCTAAGGGTAAAATTGTCCATTCCAATTCGCAAAGGTAAAATTGTCAAAAATATTTTATCAATGTTTTACGATTGGAAAATTATCTCCTTTCTACTTCAATTTATCAATATCAAAATGTTCAAGGACTATTTTGTAACTTTTTCAAAAGTTGGTGTACTTATTTGTAAATTTTGAAAGTTTGATAATAACATATTTCAAAACGAGTTATTACCCTATCAATGTTGGTGTCAAATCAAGCTCGTTAAATCGAGTATAATGGAGTCGAGAAAATTTGATTTTGATAATGCATGCTCCTTATATCTCGAGAAAACGAATATTATAGTTTAATATATTATTATATTATAAAGTAATATAATATATATACCTTTTCATTTTTCTTAGGGAGAAGCAATTGAACATGCACGTATTTCCTCCATTTGCCAATTCTTGAATTGCCCACAACTCTTTATCTCTGCATAAATGTTTTCTGTGAGTGATTGGGAAGATAGAAAGAGTGAGACGTGAGAAAGTGGGAAAAAGATAAGAGAGAAAAGAAAGATAAATATTGATTGGAGATGGATTAGGTTATTTATAATAATGGTTTCGATACGTAAGATCATCTATAAGATGCAACTGTAGAGCATACTCCATTCATATTACTCAAATGGCTAGAGACTCGTGCTGATAACGTGTTATAAAAGTATGAAAACAATAGAGAGAATTTAGAGAGAATGAATTCGAATGAATTCTCAGGAATGAATTTCATTAATAACTGAAGCCCTATTTATAGGAAAACTTCGAATGGTACAACCGTAATTACATAATTTCATCAAGGGTATAATAGTCATTCACATATAATAATTACATCTTTTACCAAATTATTCCTCCACCAAATTATTCCTCCACCAAATTATTCCTCATAATTCATAACCACCAAATTATTCTCAATTATTCATAACACTTCAATTATTATTCATAACAATAATAAGTTAAATAAAGGCTACAGACGTTTGATTATCATTTCTAATAATAAAATAAAATAAAATAAAATAACTTTGTTCCAAATGTTAAGATTTTAATAACCACATTTAATATTTATGAAATTATTTAACACATTGGATGAGAAATTATGAGGTCGATCATGCTACAAGTATATAGAAAGTTATATAAAGAATAATATAATTAGGTAAAATGATTACATCACCCCTAACTCTTCGGATAGAATATTACACAATCATTAAGGGTATTATAAGACTTTCATATCTAATATATCACCTATTATGGCAAGCACTATATATATTTAGTATTATCCAAGATATACCTTGTTGTTAGGGTCAATGCAAGACTGGTATCTTGGTAATTAAAATCATCGTTGGACACCACGAGAATCCCTAAAATTAGGATTTGGATAAAGAAATCTTTCTCCTCTCATCTTGGGACTGAGATTTTATCGGAGGTCGGACTCAGATTTTATCAGAGGTGATTCTGAAATATCTCGAGGTTTACGGTTTAAGCCACACTTGAGGGAGGAGAGGGAAGATGGGGCACCTGACCCTCCCCTCCATCTTTTAAGAAAAATGCTTTTGATTTTTTTTTTGTGTAAATTCAAAAAAATTCCAAAAGTTTTGTTTGTTACAAATCTTTTAAAAGTAAAAATTATTTATTTTTCAACTAATTTATAAGACATTAGATAAAATAAAATTTTATTTAGATAATGGCATATAATTAAATTAAAAAAAAAAGAAAATGATAAGATCAATCTATATTTGTGTCGAACATTTTTATTTTTATGATATGATTGTATTGTATTGAAATAAGCAAAGTGAATTTTATTATTGTAGTTGATGAGAATTGTTTAAACCATCTTATGTATAATATCCATTCACTTATCTATTTGACAATAATAGTATTATGTTAGTAGGTCTCTAGTTTTCTTAGTATAATGAAACCTAAAAACAAAATCATTTCTGGACGAGTTGTATATTATATGTATCCTAAAAAACACGCTAAGATGTACACTTAGGCATGCTTGAGTTTGAAGTATAAGCTCCATATTAGGTCATGCATTGACAGAATTTTTACCAAACATGATCACATTTGAACTCAAGATGTCGTATCAACGCTTTTCCACCCCACTTTTTTTTTTTTTTTTTACACCCATTACAAAATCATTTTTCGTCTCTGTTCTTCAATATTGTACAAATTGTCTATACTTGAGCCAAGAATTCTTTTATTGTATTACAACAATTGTTTTATAGATAATAATATCTCCAGAGGAATTTACGCCCCACACGTTCTCTTTTCTCTTGTCATTTTCACATAAACAAAGATTTTGTAAGAATGTCATATCCACTATCCAATAACACGCGCAAATTCTTGTTGGGGAACTAGGCGCTGCTAATTCCGCCCAAGATCAGTGGGACGAATAAATGCGACTGAGAAAAATAATGGACGCTAAAATAAGCACAAAATAAAACACCGAGATTTAACGTGGTTCGGCCAAACTGCCTACGTCCACGGACCCACACCAATATATTTCACTATCACAAAAGGAGGAGTACAAAAATACCACACTGTATTTTCTCTGCCTACGCAAAGGCTTTAACACTCCACTCACTTTTATCTCTCGTGTATAGCTTCTACACTGAAGCTCTCTCTCTACACAAGATCTCTCTCTTTTTCTCTCGATTGGTGTTGTAGTTGTGGTGTGTAACAATGCAAAATGGAGCTCAATTTATAGGCAAAATTGGGGGGCAAATATGGAAGAAAAACTTGCACCTAATCCTTTTGACTTTGAAAATATTTGGCCAATTTCCAAAAGCCATAATTCTTGACCATTTTTTCTTACCTCCCACCTAACAATCTCCCACTTGAAGACTGATTTTAATCAATCTTCACAATCTGTCTTTCACCTTGGGACATCTCATTTTGCAGCTATGTGAAAAATATGATGTGGGTCACCACCTCTGTCTTCATTGCAGAAGACCAACTGAAGCTGAGCATAGCTCCGCTTTCTCCTTGGTTACGTCTTTGTCATCATGTCGGGCCGGATTCTTGCCGCCTTGAATCTTTTCAGCGCCAATACTCCATCTTCCAAAAGTGATCCGATGAAGTGATAACGGAGTCCAATATGTTTGGTTCTCGAATGAAATGCCGAATTCTTTGCGGATGTATCGCACTCCGCCATCGGTATGCAAGACATTCTTCTCCTGCTCAAACCCACTTCGCCAACAAACCTTGTAACCATATCATCTCTTTGCTAGCCTCGATTCTTGCCACGTACTCGCTTACGTAGTTGATAATGCAACAATCTTACGTATCTGCGAAATCCAACTAGCTGCAGAGCACCAACCGTGAAGATATAACGGTAGTGCTTCTTCCGCGATCTACCTCACCAAGCAAAATCGCATCTACCGAAACCTCGTAGTGTCACTTCGCCTGCGTCTAAAGCATAAGCATTTATCGGTAGTTCCCGTAGATATCTCAATATCCACTTTATCGCTTCCCAATCTTTGCTTCAGATTTGCCATATATCGCCGCAACTCCCATTGCATGAGCAATATCTGGTCTGGTACAAACCATGGCATACATTAAACTTCCAATAGGTGAGGCATATGGAATTTTAGCCATGAAGTTTCTCTCCTCTTACGTCCTTAGGAGACGGTCGTTGGATAGACGGAAATGATTCGCTAATGGCGTCTTGGCGGCTTTGCCGCTCATGTTGAACCTTTGTAGGATTTGATCAATATACTTGGCTTGCGACAACTGCAAAACACCTTTTTGCTTGTCTCTGCAAATTCTCATCCCTAGAATTTGCTTTGCTTCACCCAAGTCCTTCATTTCGAATTCCGCCGATAGTTGCTTCTTCAACTTCTTGATCTCGTCCATGTTTGAGCCGGCTACTAACATGTCATCGACATAAAGTAGCAAAATGATATAGCCGACTCGAACCGCTCAAGTAGCAACAATGGTCAGCATTACACTTCATGTAGCCATTTTTCTGCATAAATCCGTCAAATTTCTTGTACCACTGTCTAGGCGCTTGCTTTAAGCCGTATAAGCTCTTCTTCAATTTGCATACCAGCTTCTCTTTTCCTTTCACTGAGAAGCTTTCCGGTTGCTGCATATAGATTTCCTCCTCTAAATCACCATGGAGGAAAGCGCTACATCTAATCGCTCCAAGTGCAAGCCCTCCGCCGCAACAATGCTCAACATCGATCGAATTGTTGTCACTTCACAACCAGGCGAAAATATTTCCGTGTAGTCAATTCCTTCTTTCACAAAACCTTTGACTACCAATCTCGCTTTGTATCTTTTCGAACCATCATGTTCTTCTTTGATTCTCAGACACCCATTTATTGTTGAGAGCTTTCTTCCCTCCGGGCAACTCGGCTAGTTCCCACGCCTGGTTGGAGATGAGAGACTTTATCTCATCTTTTCATTGCAAGCTCCCACTTAACGTAATCTCCCACCGACATGCCTCGTCATAGCATTCAGGTTCACCGGCGTCAGTGAGCAACATGTAGTTCATGTACTTCCGATTCGGAACATGAGGTCGACTTGACCTCCTCACAATGGGGGTCGGAGCTGGAGACTGTGGTGAATCAGCCTCCGAGATGGGCTCCTCTGTCTGCAGACCCTCATCTGTCTGCTTTGACGTACTTCCTTCTGGAGTGTCGTCCGGAACATATGTTGGATCGTCATTTGTTGTGTCATTGGACTGCATTGCATTTCTGTCCTTGTACATCACCTTTTCATTGAATATGACATCCCGGCTTCTGATGAGCTTTTTGTTCTGATCATCCCAAAAACGGTACCCGAACTCGTCTCCACCATATCCAACGAAAGTACACTTTAATGATTTGGAGTCTAACTTACTCCTGGCATTGTCACTAATGTGCACGTACGCGACACAACCGAATACTTTCAAATGAGAAAGTTTCACTTCTTTTCCGCTCCATACTTCTTCCAGATCCTCAGACTCCAATGGTACCGACGGTCCACGATTAACTAGGTATGCCGCGATTGACGACTCTTCCGCCTAAAATCGTTTTGGCAGCCAAAGATGTATCCTCATGCTTCGGCTCTTTCGCTAACGTCCGATTCATGCGCTCGCAACTCCATTCTCGCTATTGCGGTGTTCCCGGCAACGTTCTCTCCAACTTGATGCCATTTTGGTAACAAAATTTCTTGAACGCCAAATTTTCGTACTCTCCACCATTGTCAGATCTCAACTTCTTTACTCGCAAACCAGTTTCATTTTCCACCATGGCCTTCCACTTCTTGAACGCCTCGAACACATCGGATTTGTGTCTCAAGAAGTAAACCCACACCTTTCTCGAGTGGTCATCAATGAAAGTCACGGCATGACTTTCCGCCAATCGATGAAACTGGCTGTTGGACCCACACATCCGTGTGGACAAGTTCAAGCTTCTCTTTCTTTAGAGTTCTCGCCACTTGTATTGAAACTCACCCGCTTTCGCTTCCGAAAATACAACTTTCGCAAAAGTCTAAATCAATAGACTGAAGCCCTGGTAGTTTCCCTTTTGCATGCATGTACTTGAGCCCTTTCTGGCTCATATGCCCAAGTCTTTGATGCCACAAGTTCGCATCCTTGCTATCAGCAACTGCGATTGTCATACACGCATTCGCCGTCGTGTATAGGGTGCCACTATCCTTGCCACGTGCGATTATCATGGCCCCCTTGGTGATTTTCCAATTATCACCAGAGAAATTTGTGTCACATCCTTCTCTTGACAATTGTTTGACGGAGATCAAATTTTTCCTCAATTCTGGAATATGTCTCACATCCTTTAATTTCCATACAGATCCATTGATATTGATCTGTACTTCTCCTATGCCCACCACGCTGCAAGGATGATCGTCTCCGAGATATACTTCTCCGAAGTTTCCCGACACATAATTTGCAAAAAAGTGTCGATTTGCGGTGGCATGGAACGATGCTCCAGAGTCTATTACCCAATAGTCGGCCTTCTTCTCCATGGAACATATCAACGCATCACGCCGCTTCTTCTGGCCACGACATTGACCTCGGTCTTGTTCTCCGCTTCCTTTGGAGCCGCCTCTACACCGATTTTTGTAGTGCCCATCGACCGCAATTCCAACATTCAACAGATTTTTGACTTATTGGAATTTATGTGATTTTGGATCTCGATCCGCCATTCCTCGACTTGTTCGGCCCACGCTGCGTTCTCTCTCGCTTGAACTTCGCCTCGCTATCTACATTGAAAGCGGCCGGAAGTTGAAGTCGTGATCGTCTCCTGGATCTCCTCGGTCAAGATCATGCTCACAACGCCATCGAACTTCAATTTCGACTTACCGCCGAAGCATCGATGGTCGTGGATCGTGCGTTATTCCAGCCTTCTCGTGCAACCGCCAAGAATTAATAGAGCTCGAACTTCATCACTAAAAGTGATTTCCACCGTGGTCAATTGGTCTACTACCTCATTGAATTCGTTGAGGTGTTCTCCAAATCTCCCGCTGTCATTTTCATATTGAACAATTTCTTGATCAAATGAACTTTATTTGTCGCAGATCTACTGCTCATACATCTTTGGATAGAGTCGCCATGAGAGACGCCGTTGTCTTCTCATTTTTAATGTTGAAAGCGACCGACTTTGATAGGGTCAATCTAATTGCGCCGAGTGCTTTTCGATCAAGCACCTCCCACTCGCCGCCTTTCTCGCCTGGCTTTTCTTTCAACGGCTTATATAGGTCCTTACTCGATACAAATAGTCCTCCATTTGCATTTTCCAATATCCAAAATTTTTGCCATCAAATTTATCAATTTTGGAAATTCTCTCGTCTGTCGCCATTACTCCCACTCAACAAAATGTGATTTTTCGAGAAATCGCTTCGATGTGGAAGATCACCACGCCGCAACCCTGAGCATACTAAGAATTTCAAGAGATATCACGAACGAAGCTCGATACCAGGGCTTGTTGGGGAACTAGGCGCGCTAATTCCGCCAAGATCGATGGGGACGAATAAATGCGATCGAGAAAATAATGGACGCTAAAATAAGCACAAAATAAAACACCGAGATTTAACGTGGTTCGCCAACCGCCACGCCCACTGACCCACACCAATATATTTCACTATCACAAAGGAGGAGTACAAAATACCACACCGTATTTTCTCTCGCCACGCAGCGCTTTAACACTCCACTCACTTTTATCTCTCGCAGTATAGCTTCTACATCAAGCTCTCTCTCTACACAAGATCTCTCTCTTTTCTCTCGATTGGTGTTGTAGTTGTGGTGTGTAACAATGCAAAATGGAGCTCAATTTATAGGCAAAATTGGGGGGCAAATATGGAAGAAAAACTTGCACCTAATCCTTTTGACTTTGAAAATATTTGGCCAATTTCCAAAAGCCATAATTCTTGACCATTTTTTCTTACCTCCCACCTAACAATTCTTTTATAAGACAATGATATGCAAAAGCTTATGATCGATGCATGTGACCAGATAATAGGTAAATATCCCCCACCATCAGAGGAGACACACATTGATCATCCAACTATATATGAGTATCTTAAAAACCCATTAGCAAACAAATCTATATACGTTTTAATGCATTCTTTTCAAATTTCAAATGTGGTCAAACAAATCACATCCATATATCTTTCTACTCATTAAATCTCTACCATCCAACTCCACTCATTCTCTCTTTTCCTACTCATAAAAATACATTAAAATTTATCCGCTAACACCCTCTAAGATATTCACATGTGGACATCAGATTATTTGCGGATATGCATAGGCTCATCTATGTATCATTGCCACGAAACTTGACAAAATCTATGATAAACAATTAAACATAGCACGAATTAGTCACCAAAACGTTATTTATTCAGACCCAATGACATTTTCTCAGTAAATGTGGCATCACCAAAGCTCATACATATCAGATAAACCTGTGGAAAAAAAAAAAAAAACAGACGCACGCACACACATTGACATCAAGACATCAAACTTCATAACAGACATTCTCCATAGTACAATTCCCTGATTAAAGACATCAAACTTCATAACAGATTCTCTCCGTAGTACAATTCCCTGATTAAAGACTGTATTCCCATCAGTCATCACCTTCACATTGTTGGCTTTACGTTGAGACGAGAGGCGAGCTTCTGACCTAGTGAGTTGTCTGCCTGAAATGTCAAAGTTCCTCATGGTAAGTTCAACTTCTTTCAACATTTAAAATCTTTAATTAACATGTTAACAGATACTGGAAATTTATGGATTTTGCACCTGTGACCAATACGATATCCAGATAGTGCGGATTTCACGGGTGACTCGGGGATCAGATAAAGCGTCAACCCATCGGCAGATGAATCTCTCTTGTCTAAGGAACAGTAGAGAAGAAACCCAAAAAAAAAAAAGTCAGAATAGTATATTTTAAAAGAAGTGTGTCAACTGAAGGGAAATTCAGGGACCAATGCACCTCTCTGAATCCCATGAACGATATCTCTCGCCTGTTTGCTTAAAGTTGTTCTCCTTCTCAATCATGCTCTGTAATAACCAACAAAACACATTGAAAAATCACAGGTTACTTTTGTTCATGTTCAGATTTCACTGAGCCAATTCATGAAGTCAAATTTAACTGCCCATCATGCAAAATATTTTGCAGTTGATTTCCAGAAACATATTTTTCAAATAAAACTTAAAAGTTGACACTTGACCATGAAAAATAAAATAACATGGAGCAAAGAGAGCTGAAGATATTATATATGTTACATACCCTGTCACGCTTCCCTGACAACACGGGAGGGGGAATGGGATGCCTCTCGGCATGATGACAAGGATCAAACCTTGATGGGAAATAATTGACCTGGACAAGGTTAAGAAGAATCAAGTGAAACAGGATGACAACAATTGAGCAACAATTGAGAAATAAATGTGTTTAGATAGGACTACATATGCGTCAAGGTAGAAAAAAATTCACATCATTTTACAAGTTAAAAGATATCTAATAAGCATGCAAGAACTCAAAATCGTTTAAAACCTAATGAATCTAATATCACTTAAAAACCAAAATGCCGCATTAAAGAGAGAAATCCCTTTTTCCTACGCATATATAAGTGTATGTTACCTCTTCATCCCTGTGCATGAAGTTCATGAAACCTTCATGGTGATTGTTGTGATGAGCACACTTGGGAGCATTAGCAGGGAGCTGAAGATAGTTTGGACCAAGACGGTGTCTCTGAGTGTCAGCATACGAAAATATACGCGTCTGGAGCAGTTTGCCATTCGAGTAGTAAATTCCAGGGACTATAATAGCTGGGCAAAATGCAAGCTGCTCGTTCTCTGTGAAGAAGTTGTCGATATTCTTATTCAGTACCAAACGGCCTACTGGCTGCAGTGGCAAAATGTCCTCAGGCCAGGTCTTTGTTACATCAAGTGGATCAAAGTCGAATCTATCCTCATGATCCGGATCCAGTGTCTGAATAAAAAGTTCCACTCAGGATAGTTGCCAACTGCAATTGAATCATAGAGATCTTGTGTTGCATGACTGTGATTGGCCCCTCCAACTTTAATACAATCCTCTTCCAAAGGAAGACACTTAACTCCACAAGTTGGCTTCCAATGAAACTTCACATAATGTGCTTTCCCAGCCTTGTTGATTAGAGTATAGGTGTTGACACCAGAGCCTTCCATGTGCCTGTAATCTTGGGTTTCAAAGCATGAACCATATCTGGGAATTTCATTCCATCACGAATGAAAAAGACAGGGAAGTTGTTTCCCACCAAGTCAAAGTTTCCCTGCATCCAAGTAAAGATCTGTCAGTGCCACAAGATCTAAGTGTATTAATCAAACAACTGTATGATTGAGATTCGGATGTCTACTAAGAACCGAATGAGGGAAAAGCTTAACAGAAAATGAAACTTAACAGAAACACTAGTAAGACATATTTCACAGAAGTAAACAATTATTAAATTTGGGGAACCAAAACCCAATTCATTGTTCTGCAAACAATTTCAGCAATGAACCCAAACAACATTAATGTTACCTCCCTGGTGTAAAATTTAACTGCAAAGCCTCTAGGGTCCCTGAGAGTCTCAGGGCTTCCACGCTCATGGATGACAGTGGAGAATCTAACAATGACAGGTGTCTGAGCTCCAGGGGCTTGAAGGAAGTCAGCACAGGTAAGGTGAGAAATATCATGAGTGCCTTCAAAAAAACCCTTGGCACTGGCCCCTCTAGCATGTACAACACGCTCTCGGATCCTTTCACGGTCAGAATTTGCAAGTTTCTCTAACAAATGATAATCTTCAGGGAGAATTGGTCCTGTCATGCAGAAGAGACATTGGCATTAGTTGACTCACAGGTATCAAGCCATAGTAACTCGAGCAACCAGATCCATAGTGCACAGCAAAAGGGTAGAGTAACCAAGCAGTGTTGTTAAGGACGGCTTTTGTCATTGAGACAATAGAAGAACACAGATCTCTAGCAAAAGCTGACTGTTGGAGTTTGATGTAAAGACCAGATAACATAACACAGCAAAGGCAGAGAAACAGAGAAACAGAAAGCTAGCTGAGAACAGAGCACAGGGAGAATAAAATACGGTTGTTCTGCTTCCTTTTTACTTCTGGTCCTTTTTTAATATGTTACATCAAAAAGCCTACTACTTGATGGTTTTAATATCAGCCATAGATTTCACCTAAACAAGATCAAAAGACAATGCCAATTACCTAACACATAATGGCCTGAAATCTGAGTACAAAAGAAGTTAGGAAAAAGGTATACCAACCAGCAGCAACTTGCATTTTACAATAGTAGGAAATGACAAAATAACATAAAGTTTTAAATAAAAGCTTCAACTCTTTCAATCTCCTCCTTGAAGCTTTTAGATAACACTCCAAATTTTGACTTCAAATCTTCAAAACGAGGTTTTGGCAATGGCTTTGTGAATAAATCTGCTAGTTGTTCTTTTGATGGACAATACTCAAGATGAACTTCCTTCTCCTTTTCAGCTTGTCTGATGGCATGAAACTTCACCTTGATATGCTTTGTTCTCCCATGATTGACTGAATTTTTTGCCATAGCTATTGCAGATTGATTATCCACCATAATTATAGTAGGATTGCTCTGAATTTGATGCAAATCATGTAGGACTTTCCTCAGCCAAATAGCCTGATTTACTGCTGCTGCTGCTGCAATATATTCAGCTTCTGCAGTAGATTGAGCCACCACTTCTTGCTTCTTTGAGTTCCAACAGAATGCACCTGATCCAAATGTAAACAAATAGCCACTGGTGCTCTTTGAATCATCAAGAGAACCAGCCCAATCACTGTCTGAATATCCCACCAAGCTTGAGTCAATTCCTCCTTTGAAGTAAATACCATGATTGATAGTCCCTTTAATGTACCTTAGGACCCTTTTAGCAGCTGCAAAATGTGTTAAAGAAGGCTTACTCATAAATCTGGACAGTAAGCTACCTGCAAACATCAAATCTGGTCTTGTTGCTGTTAAGTACAACAAACTTCCCACAAGACTTCTATACTCCTTATCATTTGTTAGCTGATCTCCATCTTTCTTTGACAATTTTGAGTTCACAACAACTGGAGTATCCACTGGTTTACACTGCAACATGTTAAACTTCTTCAGAATATCAGTGGCATAACTTTGCTGAGATATAAAAATCCCCTTTTCAGTTTGCTCAACTTCTATGCCCAAGAAATACTTCATTTCTCCAAGATTTGTCATCTCAAACTCCTCTTTTAGTTCACCAACAAATGCATCAATCTGCTTCTTGCTATTCCCCGTGATAAGCAAATCATCAACATACAATGAAAGAATTAAGATATCAGAATTTCCATCAGACTTAACATAGAGTGTATGCTCATTTTCACTCCTCTTGAAGCCATTTGCACATAAATACCCATCAATTTTGCTGTACCAAGCTCTTGGTGCTTGCTTTAAACCATACAAAGCCTTTTTTAGCTTGCATACATGATCATGCTTCGAGTTTGATTCAAAGCCTAGAGGTTGTTCAACATATACATCCTCTTCCAACTCTCCATTGAGAAATGCTGATTTTACATCCAACTGATGTATTTTCCATTTCTTTTGAGCAGCTAAAGCAACCAATAATCTGATGGTATCATGCCTTGCAACTGGTGCAAAAGTCTCAAAATAATCCACACCACTTTCTTGAGCAAATCCCCTTGCAACCAGCCTTGCTTTGTACTTGTGAATAGAGCCATTTGGATTCATTTTAGCCTTGTAAATCCACCTTACTCCAATCACTTTTCTTTCATCAGGTCTTGGTACCAACTCCCAAGTTTGATTTTTTTCAATCATCTCCATCTCAGCTTCCATTGCCTCAACCCATTCAGGATGTTTTGCTGCCTCTTCATAGTTGTTTGGTTCAATCACTGCCATGTAACACCTCCCATAAATTTCATTCAATGGTCTAGTTCCTCTAGGAGGTGGACTAGAGCTTGAAGAACCCTCGGATGGACCTTCATTTGAAGAGTCGACTCGTAAAATGTGTGGCTGAACTTCGAGCTAAACTCGGTGCCTCTACTGGTGAAGTAGGAAAAAGTACAGATAGCTGTTGTGGTTTAGATTCCTCCCATTTCCACTTTGCATCTTCATCAAACTTCACATCTCTAGCAACCACACTCTTCTCAGTCTCCAAATTGTAGATTCTATAGCCCTTTGATTGTGAACTATAGCCCAAAAATACTCCTTTCACAGCTTTGTGGTCTAGTTTGCTTCTCTTCTGATCTGGTACATGAATATAGCATAGAGAGCCAAAGACTTTCAAGTGCTTTGCTGTAGGTTTCAGTCCACTCCATGCCTCAATAGGTGTCTTCCCTTTCACAGCCTTTGTTGAGAGTCTATTCTGTAAATATATCGATGTATACACAGCTTCAGCCCAGAATTTGTTTGGTAATCCCTTCTCAGCTAACATGCATCTTGCCATTTCCATCACTGATCTGTTCTTCCTCTCTGCCACTCCATTCTGCTGGGGAGTATAAGGAATAGTCAGCTGGTGATGCACTCCATTCTCTTCACAAAACAGATTGAAATTTGCTGAAGTATATTCCTTTCCATTATCAGATCTCAAAGTCCGAATTTTACAGCCTGACTGTGCTTCAACAAAAACTTTGAACTTCTTGAATATGCCAAATACATCCGACTTATTTCTCGTGAAATAAACCCAGCACATTCTGGTGAAGTCATCAATGAACAACACAAAATACAAATTTCCACTCAAGGAGGGAGTTTTCATAGGACCACAAATATCAGTATGAACTAGCTGCAGTTTCTCAGTTGCTCTCCATGCACCATCAGTTGGAAATGAGTTTCTATGCATCTTACCCAAACTACAACTCTCACACACTCCTCCTGGCTCTAGAATTTTAGGCAAATCTCTCACCAAACCATGAGTATGCAAATATGAAAGTGATTTGAAATTACAATGTCCATATCTTTTGTGCCACAAGCTAGATTCATCAATGTCTACCTTAGACACATTTGCAATTAATGCATTCCAATGGATGCAAAAACTCTTGTTATTCATGGGTATGCAAGCAATCTCTACATCATGAGGATCATACACTTTGCACATAAGCTTTCTAAAAATCAGTGAATAACCCTTTTGAAGCATTTGACCCACACTTAACAAATTTGAGCTCAAACCAGGTACCAACAACACATCATCAATATATCTAGTACCTTTCTTTGTTTGAACAGCAATAGTGCCTATCCCTTTGGCTGCAATAGCTTCTCCATTTCCCATCTTTATGGTGGCTTTGACATCAGTGTTTAACTTGCAAAAATCGCTCCATGTTGGTCATATGGTTTGTGCGCCACCGCCAATGAACCATGCCTCTTTGTCATTCAAATCAGCCCCATGTACAGCAACAAACAATAGGTTTTCATCTTTGCTTTCATGTGCAAAAGAAACCTTCTGATTTTGGTGTCCCTGTTGTTGTTGCTGCTGATATTGATTCTGAGATTTGATTCTACAAAACTTCTCTACATGGCCATACTTCTTACAGTTTCTGCATTGCTTTGTCTTCCAACAATTTTTCTCCAAGTGATTTGTCTTACCACAATGTCCACATGAAGGATAGGTATCTCCCTTTCCTTTGTTTCCATGTTGGCTACTCCCTTCTCCTTTCTTCTTTCCATCGTAGAACTTTCTTTCACCATTTCCTCTTGAGTTTTGCTGTTTGTGTTTTGCTGCAAATGCTCCTTCAACTGATGTTTCAGACCTCGAAGATAGTCTCTGCTCATAAGCCAACAATGCACCTGTAAGCTCGGTTAAAGTGAGACTTGACAAGTCCTTTGTGTGCTCTATCGCTGTTGTAACTGCATCATATTTCTCAGGTAAGGTAATCAACACCTTTTGAACCACCCTTTTCTCTGTTACTTCTTCTCCATTTAGCTTTAGTTGATTAACTACATCAACCACCCTTGAAGTGTAGTTCTTCACAACTTCAGCCTCTTTCATTTTGAGATTTTCAAACTCTCTACTCAATGCTTGAACCCTTACAGCCCTCACTCTCTCTGAGCCTTTGAACTCCTCTTGAAGTTTATCCCAAGCCTCCTTTGCTGTCTTTACAGCAACTATTCTTGGAAAAATGGTTTCAGACACAGCTGAATGTATAAAGGAGAGTGCCTTCATGTTTTTAATGGACTGAGCCTTCTGCTGCCTCAATTGTTCAACTGTATAGTTGACATTTTCCCTTGGTGCTTCATAACCTCCTTCAACTATCTCCCACAGATCATGTGCCATCAAGAAAGCCTTCATTTTAACAGACCAAAACTCATAATGTTCTCCTCCAAACACAGCAGGGCTTGGAAGTGAGGATAAGCCAATTCCTGCCATTTACTTTCTCTTCACAGGCCTTTAAGATCAATGGGGCTCTGATACCAAATGTTGGAGTTTGATGTAAAGACCAGATAACATAACACAGCAAAGGCAGAGAAACAGAGAAACAGAAAGCTAGCTGAGAACAGAGCACAGGGAGAATAAAATACGGTTGTTCTGCTTCCTTTTTACTTCTGGTCCTTTTTTAATATGTTACATCAAAAAGCCTACTACTTGATGGTTTTAATATCAGCCATAGATTTCACCTAAACAAGATCAAAAGACAATGCCAATTACCTAACACATAATGGCCTGAAATCTGAGTACAAAAGAAGTTAGGAAAAAAGTATACCAACCAGCAGCAACTTGCATTTTACAATAGTAGGAAATGACAAAATAACATAAAGTTTTAAATAAAAGCTTCAACTCTTTCACTGACAAAGAAAACCAGAAATGGAACAAATCTTTCAGTGGTCATAGTAGTTGCAATTTTAAGATAAGTTACCTTGTTAGCATAATTTTTAAATTCAGGCAGTACGGATATAGCTTAAAATTGACTGCACCATTACAACATTGTAACTCATAGTAGTATTAAACATGAGATCATTGAAAACAAAGCTCTTATCATGGAACAGGACAATGCTCAATTGAAAAAAGGCCACCTTGAAACCAGACCTCAGTGCAAAAGCGCCTCTTCAGCAAATAGTAACGTCTATAGCCATAGAAATTTACAAATACAAATGCTAGAGCTTGTTTCTTGGACACTTTTGAAAGATGATAACAACTTGGTTTGTACATAAATCTAAATTTGAAATGACACAAATAATCAAAATTTATGGGGTTAATTTGTAAATTACGTAGTAGTTAAAATTAATTTATTTTTCTTAATTTTTATTTTTTGATCATTGAGTCGAGAATTAACTTTGATTTACTATCCTTTTAATCATGAATTGGATAATTCAAATTCCACTTAAATTATAAGATTATAGAGTCAAAAAAATTTCACCTTTGCCATATACTGTTCACGAAAGTTGATAGATACATCATTTTCACAACAGATGTGATTTACTTTATACATGTGTGCGAAAACTAATAGTAGAGAGGGAAAGATGTATGGCTATGAGTATTTGAAAATACTATCTTAATTCATGTTTACCTTTATTATCATATGTAGTGCTATTCTGTTTAGATCTATTTACACTGAATTTTCACATATCTCTTGGTCATCCATGTACTATTACTAATAAAGTTGTCATTTGGTTATAGGTATGGAAATGCCAATGTTTGGAAAACATTCACCGATCTCTTTGACTATCACCCACTGACTACATTGGTTAGTAAAACTCTCTCCCTCCATTATAATCATTTCACAGCTGTGATTATACTTTCTTCGGGGTTATTTCCCTTTGCCCTTCATGAGTTGGGCAAAAGCTAAAACTTCAACCTTGTATTTCTTCCTTTGAAGCTGCACACATCATAAGATTAAAAAAAAAAAAAAAAAAAGAAGAAGAAAACACAGAAAAAAATGAAGTACTCAAATTTTCCTAATTAACCATAAAATATGCATAAAGTAAATTAAATTAAATTTTCTTAAATATAAAAAATTGGTGTATGAGATGTATATGTTGCTTTAATGTATGCATTTCCTCATGTTAGATGTTTAGTTTATAGCAGTCAATCTATCCTTGATCTTTGTAAATGGCATTTGATTTGTATGTCTGGCATTATTATGGTCAAATATATGCTAAGTATATTAGTGCTAGAATTAATTTCATAGTACTTTATCTTATATTCTCTGCCAAGCATCATCCTTTGTAGTTGCTATACTTAGTTTCCAGTGTCTCTTCCCAAACTCAAATTGTTGGACTAATGTTAGTATATTGAGCTTGCAAGTCGATTACTTAGTGATGTATGTATAGGTTGAATCTAAAATATTTTTGACTGTATGGTGGATTAAAAAGCTTTGATCGATCGTGGTTCAAGTGGTAAGTATAGAACCAAGCCTGATGTGTTAAGGCCTTCGGGCAAAATCTTTGTATTATGAGATGTTGAGGCCTTTTGGCAAAAGCTCATGTTAAGAGCATTTTCTCCTATATAAATTATCTTTTTTGGGGGCCTTTAATGTTGTAGATTTTTGGGTATATCCTTACATTCTACAATGCTTTAAGATTTTCTTTTATATCTTTAACTGAAGGGTATGGGAAAGCTAATAGTAGAAAGGAGGCTGATGTATATGGCAATTTAAAAGTGGAAGTTTTGGCTACAGAAATTATGCTAAATAACCTCGACCATGGCTTTTTTGCTAGGCTTTGTGAGAAGGGGAACGTGGAAGATCTTGTCATGAACGTTGGATCCCGTGGAGGTGATGCAGTAGCAGTTGCTGTCCCTATAGCTGGCGTTGGTGCTGGTGCTGGTGCTACTGTTGATCTCTATGTTCAAGATGGTTCAGTGGTACACCAATGAGTTCTCATCCTTAGTATCTTCAGTCAAATAATTTAAATTGTAACTTACATCTTCCATTTGATTCTCACAGGAGTTTTACAAAAACTCAAATTCGTTATATACTATGCTCCACAGTAGCGGGAGTGCTAGGAGTCGGAGAACCCCATTTCTTTAAGGTCAATTAATTAAATGATTTTCAAGTCATGTATACAATCTACTCCATCGGAATAGAGATGATTTACTTTACATTATTGTTGATGGACATGTGCCAGAGTTGTGTTGAATGTTGTCAGACCTCGCCCAACACTCTCAATTTTGCAATGACAATAGTGCTTACACTATTTGCCGACTCTTGCAGTCTATTGTTTCATCACAAACACTTTTGTGGTCGACAGTTCTATTCACTATAATTTCTATAACTCATTCAGACTTTCAGTTCATTCACCAGTTATGACGTCCCCATTCTTCTTGTCATGCTTGTCGCGTAGACAATGTGAAGCTTAAATTTTTGAATAAAAACAGTGTCATTTAAAAACAAAAAAAAAAAAAAAAAATAATCTGCAACAACTATAAATTTTCATAGACTATATTAAGTTGATGAACCTATAATCTATTTATTACACTTTTATTACCAAGGCACGTGCATACAATCAATATATTTTTCCTATATATATTCCTTTACAGGTCTTGTCCAATCGTGACATCCTCTATTCTTGGCCTAAATTGATAATTCAAATCCCATTAAAAAAAAAACCTCTATCTATATCTTTTAACTAATTATTAAAAATATTAATTTTATTGTATGCGCTTGTATGTGTTTACATATTAAAGTAAGACAGTGTAATATAAAATAGGGACTACTAAAATTTGAATGGAATATAATTATTTATGTATTTTGTAGATAAAATATTTAATAAATAAATATTAAGAATTATAGCTAATTCACAATATTTATTTTATATCGATTTTTGTTGGTTTAGATTTTATTTAATATTTAAAGATTATCTATAAAGTCGTCTATTTTAATTATTAATTATATATATATATATTCAAATTTATTTATTTTATCAAAATTAATTTAAATTTGATATTAAGTAATTCAATATTTGATAACGTAATTTTATATAATCATCACATTTTTATATAAAAAAGAAAACTAATTTTTAAAAATAAGATGACATAAAGAATGAGAGGGTCTAATTTCCTTACTTATACTTTATCTTGGGCTTCCATTATAGAACAAGATATTTATAATTTTCCATTAGACTTATTTGCGGATATGTAAATTTTAATCATCACGTAACCATAATATTTAACAAGAATTTCCTTTTTTTTTTTAATGTGTTCACGCAATGTTTCTCCCTCAATCTTGTTGTACAACCTAAAATGCTATACTTTGATTTCTCTTGACCTTTGAAACTATCTTTCATTTGCATCAAGCTTGCCATTGGAGAAGCATAAATTAAAATTTATATTTACACCATTATTGAATTTGTTAACTGTAGGTTAAGGGTAAATTGCTGAATTAGCTGTACTTTCTCAGTATATCCTTATTATTTTTTATTATTTTCATGCCATTATGCCGGTTTGGAAACATAAATTAAAATTTCAATCAATACCATTACTCAAATTGTGACGGATAAATTGGTGAATTAAGTATACTTTCTTTGTAGCATCAATTTTTTTTTTGTAGCATTAATTTTTTTATATCATTACGTTGAGTTGATGAAATTAATTATACTTTCTATGTGGGATTAATTGTTTTTTTTTTCACATAGTTTAGTAAAATTGCATAGTCTAAGCCAAATCATAAATTAAAGTTAAAAGGTGATATGTGAATTGTTTTTAAAATAATTCTTAAAAATAACGTTATGTTAAGAATGAGAAAGTTTTATCAATTTAAAAAGTTCTAATTTAATATTTGAATTATTTAAGGAAAAATAATAATTTTTTTTTAATTTGATTAAACTGGATCATTGAACAATATTATTTTATGACAAGTATTTGTTAAGATTATTTATTATTATGATAATATAATTTTAATTTTTTGAAACCAGTTCTTAAACAAGTTCTTTAACATTTGAGTACTCTTAATTTTAATATTTAATGTGAAACAAATAAATTTTTTATTTTAAATCTCATATTATAGTATAGTATTTTGTTATTTTACTACTTATCAATACGTTATACGATCATTGTGGAATCGACAGAATAGCTAAAGTACTTATAAAATACCTAAATTTATGAATGCGATTCATGTTAAGGGGAATAGACATTATGTGGCTGTCAAGGATGAGTATTGACCACCAGTGTTGCGAGCAAAAGTTGCGATTTATTTGGTAGGATGAAGTGAAACGAGAAGATAACGGGTAAAGATAATTTTTATGGTGTGAGAGCTCTGTGAACTATTTTTTCATATTCTATTTTAATACTATTAATGTTATACGGCTAACATTAGCATGAATAATAAATTTATTGCATATGTCAACCCGTGCAATGTACGGGTGAAAACACTAGTTAATTCTAAAAATAAGAATGAACATTTTCTATATACATTTTAATTTTTGGATATTACATTTTAATTGTTTTATATTCATATTAATTTTCAAAAGATATATATACATGTATATAACAAATTTTATTATTAATAAACGTTGAAATGCCAACTTGGCATTAGCCACAGTTTTCTGTTTTAGTAAAAAATATTTTTACGTATTTAAAAATCAAATAAAAATCATCTATTTTATTTTTAAAAGGGTATTTTTAGATAGTTTTCATGGGTACTGTATATTGAGAGATTCAAATAGTGAATATATATATATATATATATATATATTATGTCAAATAGGGAGTAGTTAAATAATTAAATTTATTTAAAGAGTAATTACTTAATTTGAGAAGAAACAGAAAATGACAATTTTCATATCCCATGTCATGCTAATTATTAAAATTATCATTTAATCACCTCTTTATATTTTGTTTTGAAAAATTACAAGTATCAAAAATCAAATTTTCAATTTTTTTATAAGATCTCAAAGTCATAGCTTACAATATTAATTACAAAAATGAGATTTAACTTTTTTATATACATTTTAATTTTTGAAGTACCTCTAAAAAAAATCGAATATAGAAATAAATCATAAATCTGAATTCTTTTTTGAATTCGGCCCTATTCAAAAAACTTGGATTTATACAAATTAAAAAAAAAAAGATTTTCAATTTAGAAATAAATGTTAATTGTTTATTCCTTTTTAATTTGATTATATATATAAAACTCCTTTAAAACATATGATATATTAATTGATTTTGTTTGTTACTAAATGAAAGAGGGCAACTCGAAATATGGCACCCGTTTATTTAAAAAAAAATTGACTCGAATTGAAAAGGAAATCTCAAACTAAATATGACAAATGAACTATATTTTGTTAATTGATGTTGTTCGGTATTTGATTTATTAATTTTGACTAATAGTCGTATAAATAAAAAGGAAAACATGACTTAAATATGATAATATTATCATAACAGAAAAAAAAATTAACCAATAGTTGCAAAAATAAAAAAGAAAACTTGAATTGGATGTGGCTCGATTAAAAAAAATCAATATTTAGTCATAATCAGTTGTATATCATAGTATCCAAAGTTATATGTAGTGCAGGTTTAAAGTTTTTATGTGACAAAGATGGAAAGCCAATGGAATCAATGATGACTATTGTTTACAAAGAAATATTTCAAAATTTGTAATTTTTATTTACTTCAATTCTTTTTTTAGGTACAAATTAATTCAAATCGATATCTATATCCAATGATACAAAGTTGATTGAAACTCCACTGAAGCAAAACCTATAGCTTTTTGCTGACAGAAGAATTATAGCCATAACTATTACAACTCCAATTATAACTACAACAGTAACTAAGGCCACCCTATAGGTGGAAACTGATGCCATGCAACGCAACATGTGGTTAGTATGACTCAAATGTAATACCTCTAGGTATCAGCATTTGTCCTTCTAACTAATCGAACAAGACTTTATTAGCAATTTACTTAAATTCTTAATACATTTATATTCTCTAATTTATAGTTTTAATTTTATTTTAAGTATATTGTAATCTCTTCGTGTATCGCACGGGTGTAGTACTAGTATTGAAAAAAATTGAGTTGTTAAAATGAATTGTCCCTCAAAATTAAGTCTTCTATGTTGTTTGTTTCCTCTTAAATTAATCAATAACAACTCATACAAAATCATTTTTCCAATCTTTTTCTTTTTTTAAAAAAAAATAATCATAATTAGATGTAGGCCTGTAGGGGTATCTAACAAAACAAACAAGTACTGATATTTACTTTTCTGATAATATTAATTATAATTTCTTAATTTATGTAAATATCAAAATAAGTCTGTCTTTATGGAATAGGGTGAGGTTGTTGAAAAGTTGTTTTTATGAGGCTGAACTAGCTCATTATTCTGCAATTATAATTTATGTATGTGAAAACGGAAAAGAAAAATGAAAACCGAAGAAAATTGGGCTAGAAACATAAAAATGTATAAATGGTGCATTTCAAGGGATATTTACACTTTTACTGAGTTTTCTATTTAAAAATTCATAAATTGAAAAGTCTTTTCGTTTACAATTTCAAAAACAATGTAAATTCAAAAAATTGCAAAACTTCTATAATTTCTATCCGATCGCGCACTCGGGCAATTTTGTTGCGTGATCACATGGTTCAACCGTGCAATCATGTAGCACAAATATGGGAAAAATATTTTGCGCCATGTGACCGTATGGTACAAATACATAAGAAAGCATGGTACAATTTTCTTTCATTTTTTTTAGAAAAAACAGCTGATAACTAATAAACAGAAGCTGAAATGCCAAAAAGTCATATTTGTAATGATGAAGTTGCTGGTTGGATCTTACTCGTCGAGAAACGCAAAAAATATAAATTATTTGTCCAAAACAAATACCAATTGCGAATTCTATATTGATCAAGACAATGAAAAATCAAGAGAAAATGTCCAAAAACTATATGTCAAAGTTGGTCTTTGCCTACTAAATCAACACATCTTATTTCTTTACCACTAACTACAACTTATAAAAAGTCACTTTACCAATTACTCTTTTTAAGTATTTATGGACTTTTTTGCCCCCATATTTCTTTCTCCACACTTATTTTTTCTCTATCTTTTAAATTGCACAAGAGGTCCTCTAATTTTCAAATTTTGCATTTTAGTCCTCAATTTTTTAATTTTATTTCAAAATACCCCAAAATATTTGCACCCAGGGTCCTCTATCTTTTGGATTATTTCATTTTAGTCCTCAAACTTTTGGATTTTTGACACTTTTATTCCTTTTTGCTCATCTTTTTGGTTGTTTTCTTCTATATTTACGAAATTCACCTATAAATACAATATTTAAGATAACATAAATAAATAAATTTGTTATCATGATACAAAAAATATTTCAAGTATAAAGGTAACTTTATACTTCATTTAATACTCTTAGTAGCAATTCATAAACATCAATAGACGTACAAATATTATCTTTTCAAGTAACATGGATTACCACAACAAGTAATGCACATTACCTACCCCGGTCATCTCGATAAATATCAAACTTCTTGCTTCACTGGTGTCTCAATTTCTCTCTCTAGATTACTACTACAGGTAATCTTGAAAAATATTCAACTTCTCATTTCCATCGTCTCTCACTTTCTCTCTCTACGCACTTTATCTCTCCAAATTACCACCTTAGATAATCTCGACAAATATTCAACTTCTCGCTTCCCTCCCCCCGACTTTCTCTCTCTACGCACTTTCTCTCTCTAGATTACCACAACTGATAATAACATTATCGGGTAGGTAACATTATTATTGGGGTAGGTAATGATATTATCGGGTACATATATTTGTATTATTGGGGTAGTTGTGGTGGTGGTTTGATATATTATACTGTTATCAGATAAGGTAATATGAAGGTGATATGATTACCATGGCATGTAATAATATCGATAATATTATTATTCTAGCAGGTAATAGTATTATCGGGGATAAGAAATAGTTGTGCGGGCAGTGATGATAGAATGGCGACAACGGTGATGATAGAATGACGACGGTGGTGGTGGGAATGGCGATAGTAGTGGTGGTGGTTTGGTAGGTAACACTGTTACTAGGGAAGGTAATATGATTATCATGACATATAATAATATCGATAATAGTATTATTGAAGCAGATAAAAGTATTATCGTGGTAAGTAATGATGGTGATAGTGGTGGTAGAATGGTGGTGGGATAGTGAACTAGTGGTAGTCGTAGTGATTGTGGTAGGAGAATGATGGTAGTGGTGGAGGAATGGTGATGTAGTAGAGTGGTGGTGGTAGGGGAATGGTGGTAGTGGTGGCGGTGGTGGTGGTGGGGCGGAATTGGTAGTGGTGGAATGGTGATGGTGGTGGTGATGGTGGTGGTGAAGGAGGAATGGTGGTGGTAGGAAAATGTTGGTGGTGGTGGAGTTATGGGTATGGTTGCAATAGTGGTGGGAGAATATTGGTAGTGGTGGTGGTGGAGTTATAGTTGTGGTAGTAATCTAGAGAGAAAGTTGGGGGTGAGGAAAGCGAGAATTGAATGTTAGTTGTGGTGCATCATATTATTATTTGGATAGGTAATAATAATATGGAGAGAAAGTACGGAGAGGGAGAAAGTCGAGAGATGGGGAGGGAGAAGTTGATTGTTGTTCGAGATTACTCGTGGTAGTGTTCGAATTATCATGATAAGTAATATTATTAATAATATTATTGGGGGCATGTATTTGTATTATTGGGGCAATGGTAGTGATGGTGGTGTTGGTTTGGTAGGTAATCTTTGGTACGAGAGAAGATAATATGATTACCGGGGCGTGTAATAATATTGATAATAGTATTACTTTGGCATGTAATATTTAAATAGTGATCGAGAGAGAGTGCGAGAGATAGAAAGTCATAGAAGGGGAAGTGAGAAGTTGAATAGTGATTGAGATTACCGTTGTGGTAATCTAGAGAGAGAAAGTATGTAGAGAGAGAAAGTCGGGGAAGATGGAAGCAATAAGTTGAATGTTGCATGATCGAGATTAGCATTCAATCTGAAGAGAGGTTTTATGTCCGGGGTGTGATTAGTGGGGTGGGTAATATTAATATTGGGGTAGGTAATGCAGATTACTAGTCTAGGTAATATTATTATCGAAAGTGGTAATTTAGATAGAGAAAGTGAGAAATTGAATGTTGATAGAGATTACTTAGGGCGATAATCTGGAGAGAGAAGGTGCATAGAGAGAAAGTCAGAGACGGTGAAGGTGAGAAGTTGAATGTTGATATAGATTACTTGAGGCGGTAATCTGGAAAGAGAAAGTGCGTAGAGAGAGAATCGAAGACGGGAGAAGTGAAAAATTGAATGTTGATCGAGATTACTTGGGGCTGTAAACTGATTACCTGATTAGGTAATCTGGAGAGAGAAAGCCAGAGACGGGAGATGGAGATAAGGTCAATGTTGATGGAGATGGAATGGTGGTGGCGGTGGGGTGGTTTGGTGGCAATGGTGTGAGGTGGTGGGGTGGTGGTGGTGGCGGGGTGGTGGTGGTAGTGGAATGGTAGTGGTGGTGGTGGTGGTGGTGGTGGTGGTGGTGGTGGGAATAGGGTGGGGGCGGTGGTGGCGGCCTGGTGATGGAATGGTGGTGATGATGGTGGGGGTGGTAGTAGTGGGGTGGTGGTGGCGGTATAGTGATGGAATGCTAGTGGTGGCGGCGGGATGGTGGTGGTAGTGGTGGGGTGTGGGTGGGAGTAGGGTGTGGTTAGTGGTGGCGGGGTGATGGCGGTGGTGGTGGAGCGGTGGTCGTGGACAACGTGGATGGTGGTGGTGGGGTGGGGTGGGGTGGGGTCGGGGTGGTAGAACGGTGGTGGTGGCGGTGGTGGAGGACGGGGATGGTAGTGGAATGGTGGTAGGGTGGTGGTGGTGGTGGAGGAGTGGTTGTTGTGGTGGGAGTAGGGTGGTGGTGGTGTTGGTGGCGGCGACAGTTTGGTTGTAGAATGGTGGTGGCGGTGGGGTGGGGTAGCGGTGGTGGTGCTTGGTTGTGGTGGTGGTGGGGTGGGGTGGGGTTGTGGAGCAGTGGTGGTGGTGGGGGTGGAAAGTAGGTTGTGGTTAGTGGTGGCGGCGGCGGCTTGATGGTGGAATAGTGGTGGGGTGATGGCGGTGGTGGGGTGGGGTCGGGGTGGTGGAATGGTGGTGGTGGAGGACGGATGGTAGTGGAATGATGGTAGGGTGGTGGTGGAATGGTGGTTGTTGTAGTGGGAGTAGGGTGGTGGTGGTGTTGGTGTGGCAGCGGTTTGGTTGTGAAATGGTGGTGGTGGTGGGGTGGGGGGTGGTGGTGCTTGGTTGTGGGGGGTGGTGGTGGTGGTGGAGTGGGGTGGGGTGGGGTGGGGTTGGGGGTGGTGGCGTGGCGATTTTTGGTGATTGTGGTGGTGGAATGGTGATGGCAAAAAATTGAGGACTAATGCGCAAGCTTTTATAGTTGAATGCTTTTTGTACAATTTATAAGATAAGGGACCTCTTGTGTAATTTGAAATTGTGTTTATTTTATTTTTATGAATTTTTTTTGCTATTGTGGCATTGTTGTAAATTTAAATGTTTATTACTTTATTTATTAGAGTGGCATTGTTGTAAATTTGGATGTTTATTTTATTAGAATTGCATTGTTGTAAATTTGTGATTTTTAAATTCTATTTTAGTCTTATTTTGTAAAAGATGAGTTAATAGTCAAAAAAGAGATGTGCAAGATTTAGTGGGCAATTTTCCCCATAAATGTAGTTATTGGTCAAATGCCCTTATTATTATTATAGATAAGTATAATATATAAAGTTAAACTGAAAACATGTTTAATTTAATAAAATTCTACTTGCGAACACATTAATACCTACTGAGATTATAAGTTTAGGAGAACAAAAAGAAGAACCAATATACATTTTCCTCCAACCTCCAACCTACAATCCCATCACGCATTCCATGTCTTACCAATACCATCTATGAAACTTTATAAATATAAGATACATATCATTGAAATCTCACATTGGTACACATCCACTTGCAATCATGGTATACTTTAAAGGTCAATTTCTTGCATGTTTTTTCTTGATTTGCTTAACAAGTCACATTGTATGTCGCGATTTGATCAGGCACAAGGAAGCGATCGTGAAAACATCACCATTTGAGTTTATCGAAAAATTGCAAGGTTCCAAAAAAGGTACCAGTGTGAAAGGTATGCATAAGCTAAAAAAGTATCTTAAGAAATTCGGTTATCTCGACGAGCTCGATGTTGATAATAGAAACATATTCGATGATACTCTTGAGTCGGCAATCAAATCTAGCCAGATTGTCTATCTTGAAATCTAGCCAGATTGTCTATTAATTTAGCAGCGCTCGATCTATTTTTCCACGTGGTCTTAATTTGTGGGTACGTATTAGAAATAATATATAAATTTGTAAAAATTGGGTATTTTTTCTGATGATCCTTGGGAGGTTGGGTGAGTAAAAAGTCTAATGATTGTAATCTTTTTCATATAGATAGTGAAAGCTTTGGTAGACCGTTAAATTTTTTGAACAATGACGATGGATCGGATGTCACGAGAATGAAATAAATGAAGATACATACGAAAAAGAAGAAGGAATTGTGATATGATATACCATATTTTATTGATCATCAACACTCACGTACTCCTATAAATTTCTAATCCCAATCATAGTACAATGCGTTGATTCCATCAATGTCATCTTCATGTAAAGTTCTTTTGATCATGCCATAGCAGAAATGAGAGTACATAACTACATAAGAATAAAAGCCGATTCTTAAAGCCGATTCCAGATGCAGTTATGTACTCTCATTTCTGCTATGGCATGATCAAAAGAACTTTACATGAAGATGACATTGATGGAATCAACGCATTGTACTATGATTGGGATTAGAAATTTATAGGAGTACGTGAGTGTTGATGATCAATAAAATATGGTATATCATATCACAATTCCTTCTTCTTTTTCGTATGTATCTTCATTTATTTCATTCTCGTGACATCCGATCCATCGTCATTGTTCAAAAAATTTAACGGTCCACCAAAGCTTTCACTATCTATATGAAAAAGATTACAATCATTAGACTTTTTACTCACCCAACCTCCCAAGGATCATCAGAAAAAATACCCAATTTTTACAAATTTATATATTATTTCTAATACGTACCCACAAATTAAGACCACATGGAAAAATAGATCGAGCACTGCTAAATTAATAGACAATCTGGCTAGATTTGATTGCCGACTCAAGAGTATCATCGAATATGTTTCTATTGTCAACATCGAGCTCGTCGAGATAACCGAATTTCTTAAGATACTTTTTTAGCTTATGCATACCTTTCACACTGGTACCTTTTTTGGAACCTTGCAATTTTTCGATAAACTCAAATGGTGATGTTTTCACGATCGCTTCCTTGTGCCTGATCAAATCGCGACATACAATGTGACTTGTTAAGCAAATCAAGAAAAAACATGCAAGAAATTGACCTTTAAAGTATACCATGATTGCAAGTGGATGTGTACCAATGTGAGATTTCAATGATACGTATCTTATATTTATAAAGTTTCATAGATGGTATTGGTAAGACATGGAATGCGTGATGGGATTGTAGGTTGGAGGTTGGAGGAAAATGTATATTGGTTCTTCTTTTTGTTCTCCTAAACTTACAATCTCAGTAGGTATTAATGTGTTCGCAAGTAGAATTTTATTAAATTAAACATGTTTTCAGTTTAACTTTATATATTATACTTATCTATAATAATAATAAGGGCATTTGACCAATAACTACATTTATTTAAAAATCGCCACTAAATTCAGACATCTCTTTTTGACTATTAACTCATCTTTTACAAAATAAGACTAAAATAGAATTTAAAAATCACAAATTTACAACAATGCAATTCTAATAAAATAAACATCCAAATTTACAACAATGCCACTCTAATAAATAAAGTAATAAACATTTAAATTTACAACAATGCCACAATAGCAAAAAAAATTCATAAAAATAAAATAAACACAATTTCAAATTACACAAGAGGTCCCTTATCTTATAAATTGTACAAAAGCATTCAACTATAAAAGCTATGCATTAGTCCTCAATTTTTGCCATCACCATTCCACCACCACAATCACCAAAATCGCCACGCCACCACCCCCCAACCCCACCCCACCCCACTCCACCACCACCACCACCACCACCACCCCCACAACCAAGCACCACCACCCCACCCCACCACCACCACCATTTCACAACCAAACCGTCTGCGCCACGACACCACCACCACCCTACTCCCACCACAACAACCACCATTCCACCACCACCCTACCACCATTCCACTACCATCCCCGCCCTCCACCACCACCATTCCACCACCCCGACCCCACCCCACCACCGCCATCACCCCACCACCAAACCACCACCACCATTCCACCATCAAGCCGCCGTCAGCCGCCACCACTAACCACACCCTACATCCACCCCCACCACCACCACCGCTCCACAACCCCACCCCACCCCACCCCACCACCACCACCATAACCAAGCACCACCACCGCCACCCACCCCACCGCCGCCACCATTCTATAACCAAACTGTCGCCGCCACCAACACCACCACCCTACTCCCACCACAACAACTACCCTCCACCACCACCACCACCCTACCACCATTCCACTACCATCCCCGTCTTCCACCACCGCCACCACCACCGTTCTACCACCCCGACCCCACCCCACCACCACCATCCACGTTGTCCACGACCACCGCTTCCACCACCACCGCCATCACCCCGCCACCACTAACCACACCCTACTCCCACCCCCACCCCACCACTACTACCACCATCCCGCCGCCACCACTAGCATTCCATCGCTACACCGCCACCACCACCCCACTACTACCACCCCCCACCATCATCACCACCATTCCATCACCAAGTCGCCGCCACCACCGCCCCCACCCTACTCCCACCACCACCCCACCACCACCACCACCACTACCATTCCACTACCACCACAACTACCACCACACCGCCACCACCACCACCCCCACCACTTCACCGCCATTGCCACCAAACCACCCCGCCGCCACCACCATTCCATCTCCATCAACATTGACCTTATCTCCATCTCCCGTCTCTGGCTTTCTCTCCAGGATTACCTAATCGTAATCGCCTGTACCCCAAGTAATCTCGATCAACATTCAATTTCTCACTTCTCCCGTCTTTGATTCTCTCTCTACGCACTTTCTCTTTCCAGATTACCGCCTCAAGTAATCTATATCAACATTCATGATAAGTGCTAGAAAAGCATTTAAATAACTCTTCTATTTTACGTATTTGTGTGTTTTATTAATGTTATATGTTCCGTTTTATGTGTTTTCCTTTATTGTGGTGTTTAGGGTCACAAAGAATCGAAAGGAGTCAAAAAGGATGAAAATCGAATGAAAACGGAAACTTCGGGACCAAAAGGCAAACGAATCAAAGATGGAGGACCTCGATGCAATTTTATGAAAAGTTGTTTTTACAATTTTTCTTGTGCCAAAGTCGAAGAACGTCAAAGAGGATTCCCAAACTTTTTCCGGATCTCAAATCGGAGTTTCCTAGTGAAAGTTATGGCCGTTTGAAGAAAAAGGACTAAAGCGTCACTTCCAAAGCTGTTGGGGACCAAAGTGCAACTTTTCAAAAGTCAGGGACCAAAGTGAAACTTTTCAGAACGTTGGAGGACCAAAATGCAATTTTGGAAGGACCCAAATGAACAACATTCAAACGTTGAGGACTTGGTGTGCAATTTACGGGTGACTCGGGTGACTCAGTCATGCGTGATCGAGTCGGCGCCGCGGTGACTGAGTCACGCCGATTATCTTTCGATCGGCGCGCAAGTGACTCAGTCACCGCCGAAGTGATCGAGTCACGCCTGCTCCCTGGCCTCCCGTTCGTAGCGCCACGGTGACTAAGCGAATCGCGTGATGAGTCGGTCACACACGGCGGCTTCGAGTCACGCCCGACGCATTGTAGATTTTGACCAATGGACTCCACCTACCATAAACGTGTTTTTGGTATTTTTCTTGACTTCTTAGAGATAAAACAATCTGGCACACCACAATAGACTCATGAAGGAAGACTTTGTACTTTTTAATATTTTTGGTGTAATATTTTGCCTATAAATAGAGGCATTTCCAAGCTTGAATCAATCACACAACTTGTAGAGAGAATTAGCTTGTGATTCTCTCCAACTTTTTCCTCAATAAAATTCTCTTCATCATTTGTTCTTAGTTCTAGCTTGAAAGCTCTTAGTTTTTCATATTCGGGCGGAAGTAAGAACCTAAATATAGGTTCGAAAAATCAATCAACGATACTTCGGCCGTGAATATGATTAGCGGAGCATTTCTTCACTAATTTCTCTTCTTCTTTTATTTTTCATGTTTGAGAAAGATAATTTCTCATATATTGCGTAGAGGTGATAGGCAGTTACATACTGCTATAAGTATTTAACCCGCATATATGAGTAGTTAGACTTCTATTTAAATCTTAGCATTATTTACGTGATTTCTATAGTTTTTATATATTACTTGAGATAGTGAAGTATAATCTATCATATAGCAGTGGTGATACCCGCTAATATGAGTAGTTAGACTTCTCTATCTAGTTCGAGGGGGAAGTTGTGTTCAATTATCATGTTGTTATCTTTTCTAACTCTTTGCTAACGTTTTATCTATTCCTCTACTTCAATTTATTGATTTGTTATGCTTTTAAACCCGTTTTGAATTTATGTGATTATTGCATTCACTTTGGCCAATTGAATCAATTAATCTTTAAGTTCAAGTTATGTGCTAGGATTGGAACTTTTGATCCGTAATTGTCACTAGATTCCAATCCACGAGCAAGCGAATGTCGTGCATATTTGTTAATAAATCAACTTAGATGTATTAATTCAAGTTTGTGAAATTGATCATCTAATTCAACTCATTCTTCTTGTTCATTTCACACTAGCATTGCATTAAATCCTAAGAACTTGTTTAGAATTATCCAATAGCTAGATGTTAAGTTAAAGAACTCACTTTAATTTAATACACTTAAGGAAGAATTCGTTAATCAGAGCTTCTTGGTTAATTGAGAGTTGATAAATTGAAGAAGGGACAGTACACGTTGCATGGGAAAGATAAACACAAGATGTTGACACAACCGAACCCGAGAACTAGATATATCTTCAATTGTTGCATTTTCATCTCTTTTATTTTGTCATTTTATTTTCAAATTTCATCCAACTTCACAAAACCCCCATTTCTAGATTAATTGATAAGAACAACTAGATTAAACACCGTTCCTCTTGGGTTCGACCCTTACTTACCACTTCTACATTAATTTGTAGTTTTGAAACCGAGTAAGGAAATAAAATAAATTTTGGCGTACTGCGACAACACGCCCAATTCAACTTCTCACCTTCACCGTCTCTGACTTTCTCTCTATGCACCTTCTCTCTCCAGATTATCGCCCTAAGTAATCTCTATCAACATTCAATTTCTCACTTTCTCTCTCTAAATTACCACTTTCGAGAATAATATTACCTAGACTAGTAATCTGCATTACCTACCCCAATATTAATATTACCCACCCCAGTAATCACACCCCGGACATAAAACCTCTCTTCAGATTGAATGCTAATCTCGATCATGCAACATTCAACTTATTGCTTCCATCTTCCCCGACTTTCTCTCTCTACATACTTTCTCTCTCTAGATTACCACAACGGTAATCTCAATCACTATTCAACTTCTCACTTCCCCCTTCTATGACTTTCTATCTCTACGCACTCTCTCTCGATCACTATTTAAATATTACATGCCAAAGTAATACTATTATCAATATTATTACACGTCCTGGTAATCATATTATCTTCTCTGGTACCAGTATTACCTACCAAACCAACACCACTACCACTACCATTGCCCCAATAATACAAATACATGCCCCCAATAATATTATTAATAATATTACTTATCATGATAACTCGAACACTACCACGAGTAATCTCGAACAACAATCAACTTCTCCCTCCCCATCTCTGACTTTCTCCCTCTCCGCACTTTCTCTCTCCATATTATTATTACCTATCCAAATAATAATATGATGCACCACAACTAACATTCAATTCTCGCTTTCCTCACCCCCAACTTTCTCTCTAGATTACTACCACAACTATAACTCCACCACCACCACTACCAATATTCTCCCACCACTATTACAACCATACCCATAACTCCACCACCACCAACATTTTCCTACCACCACCATTCCTCCTTCACCACCACCATCACCATTCCACCACTACCAATTCCGCCCTCACCACCACCACCGCCACCACTACCGCCATTCCCTACCACCACCACTCTACTACATCACCATTCCTCCACCACTACCATCATTCTCCTACCACAATCACTACGACTACCACTAGTTCACCATCCCACCACCACTATCACCATCATTACTTACCACGATAATACTTTTATCTGCTTCAATAATACTATTATCGATATTATTATATGTCATGATAATCATATTACCTTCCCTAGTAACAGTGTTACCTACCAAACCACCACCACCACTATCGCCATTCCCACCACCACCACCGTCGTCATTCTATCATCACCGTTGTCGCCATTCTATCATCACTGCCCGCACAACTATTTCTTATCCCCGATAATACTATTACCTGCTAGAATAATAATATTATCGATATTATTGCATGCCATGGTAATCATATCACCTTCATATTACCTTATCTGATAACAGTGTAATATATCAAACCACCACCACAACTACCCCAATCATACAAATATATGCACCCGATAATATCATTACCTACCCCAATAATAATGTTACCTACCCGATAATGTTATTATCAGTTGTGATAATCTAGAGGGAGAAAGTGCGTAGAGAGAGAAAGTCGGGGGGAGGGAAGCGAGAAGTTGAATATTTGTCGAGATTACCTAAGGTGATAATTTGGAGAGATAAAGTGCGTAGAGAGAGAAAGTGAGAGACGATGGAAATGAGAAGTTGAATATTTTTCAAGATTACCTGTAGTGGTAATCTAGAGAGAGAAATTGAGACACCAGTGAAGCAAGAAGTTTGATATTTATCGAGATGACCGGGGTAGGTAATGTGCATTACTTGTTGTGGTAATCCATGTTACTTGAAAAGATAATATTTGTACGTCTATTGATGTTTATGAATTGCTACTAAGAATATTAAATGAAGTATAAAGTTATCTTTATACTTGAGAAATATTTTTTGTATCATGATAACAAATTTATTTATTTATGTTATCTTAAATATTGTATTTATAGGTGAATTTCATAAATATAGAAGAAAACAACCAAAAAGATGAGCAAAAATGAATAAAAGTGTCAAAAATCCAAAAGTTTGAGGACTAAAATGAAATAATCCAAAAGATAGAGGACCCTGGGTGCAAATATTTTGGGGTATTTTGAAATAAAATTAAAAAATTGAGGACTAAAATGCAAAATTTGAAAATTAGAGGACCTCTTGTGCAATTTAAAAGATAGAGAGAAAATAAAAGTGTGGAGAAAGAAATATGGGGGCAAAAAAGTCCATAAACACTTAAAAAGAGTAATTGGCAAAGTGACTTTTTATAAGTTGTAGTTAGTGGTTAAGAAATAAGATGTGTTGATTTAGTAGGCAAAGACCAACTTTGACATATAGTTTTTGGACATTTTCTCTAATAATAATAATAATAATAATAATAATAATAATTGTTATAAAACTTCTTCAGAATAGAGAGAATTTAGAGAGAGAGAATTTTCTGGGTGATTTTCATTAATAACTGAAGCCCTATTTATAGGGAAACTTGAATTGGCACAATCGTAATTACATAATTTCATCAAGGGTATAATAGTCATTCACATCAATAAACAAATATTAAAACTTCCCTCGGGTGCCTTGTGATTATTAGTTTATTCATAACACTCCCCCTTGAATGACTATTCACTATCACATTATTCATCGACTCTCATTTACAATTAATAGTGGGATATATTGCATTGCCTCGTTAAAACCTTTGTCAGTAAAACCCAATAGGATAAAACCTGATCGAAGGAAAAAGAGTACAATCGCTCCCCCTAATTGTGATTGTAGGAGTATTAATTTGCCTCGTTAAAACCTTGCCAAGAAAAACCCAATGGGATAAAACCCGGTCGAAGGAAAAAGAGTCTGACTACTCTCGATGTTGGTCACACAATATCCTTGAGCCGACGCATTCCAATCTGATGTACCAATTTCTTAAATGTACATGTTGGTAATGCCTTCGTAAATAAGTCGGCTACATTGTCACTTGAGCGAATTTGTTGAATTATAATGTTGCCACTTTTCTGAAGATCATGTGTATGGAAAAATTTTGGTGAAATATGCTTTGTCTGTCCCCTTTGATGTAGCTTTGCTTTGAGCTGCTTTAATACAAGCAGCATTGTCTTCGTACATTATTGTCGGGTCATCTTTTATTGAGGCTAATCCACAGGATGTTTGGATATGATGCGTCATATCCCGTAACCAAACACATTCTCGACTTGCTTCATCAATCGCAATGAGCTCAAAGATAATTTGAGGATGTCATTTGCCAAAGTTTGCTTTGTAGATCTCCAGTGATATAGCGGTTCCTCCTCGTGTAAACACATAACCTCGCTTTGAGATCCGCCTTTATGTGGATCGGAAAGATATCCAGCATCTGCATATCCCACTAAAGAAGACCCAGATCTTCTTGAATAAAAGAGCCCCATATCGTCAGAGAACCTCTTAAATATCTTAGAATGTGATTAATACCATTCCAATGCCTTAAAATGGGTGCAGAGCTATATCTTGCAAGAAGATTCACAGAAAAAGCTATGTCAGTGGTCGTGCAATTTGCAAGATACATTAACGCACCAATTGAACTAAGATATGGTACTGGGACCAAGTATCTTTTCTCCATCTTCATGTGGACGAAAAGGATCTTTATTCATATCAAGTGATCTAATGACCATAGGTGATGTCAATGGATGTGCTTTATCCATGTAAAACCTTTTTCAAAACTTTTACTCAGTATCGTAGATTGGTGAGCGAACAATCCTTGGGAAGTGTTCAACTTGCAAACCAAGACAAAATTTTGTCTTTCCCAAATCCTTCATCTCAAACTCATTCTTCAAGTATTTTGCGCTTTATTCAACTCTTCAGAGTCCCAATTAGATTCAAATCATCAACATAAACCGCCACAATTGCAAATCCATTGCTTGATTTCTTTATGAAAACACAAGGGCAAACATTATCATTTTTATATCCCTCTTTTTAGCGAGATATTCGCTAAGGCGGTTGTACCACATCCGCCTGCATTGTTTCAATCCATAGAGTGACCTTTGCAATTTGATAGAGTACATTTCTTTGGGACGAATATCATTCGCCCTTGGCATCGTAAATCCTTCAGGGATTTTCATATATATATCCTTTGTCAAGTGATCCATATAGATATGCCAGTTACTACATCCATGAGGCGCATATCAAGTTTTTCACGATACCCAAGCTTATTAAGAATCTAAATGTGATAGTGTCCATTACAGGAGAATACGTTTCCTCATAATCAATTCCTGGTCTTTGAGAGAAACCTTGTGCTACAAGTCTTGCTTTATATCTCGTAATTTCATTGTTTTTCGCTTTCTCTTTCTTACAAAGACCCATTTATATCCAACGGGGATAATATTGGCGTGGGAGTTGGAACTCATCGCCCAAACACTTTACGCTTTTTCTAAGGAATTTAATTCCGCCTGCATAGCTTCTTTCCATTTTGGCCAATCGGATCTATTTTGACAATCACTAACGGTGTGGTTCAGGATCGCCATTCATGATATCAAGAGCCATATTGAAGGCGAAAAATGTCATCCATGTCAACACATTCACGTTCCCACAATATATGAGATGACAGATAATTTATTGAAATCTCATTATTTTCGGACACTTGTAGTTCTTTGGGAACTACAACATTTTCAATTGGTCGGCCAGCCTTTTTCTCAATTGTTTGTTTCTTTTCCCGCCTCTTCTTTTTCGAGGTGCGTAATCTTTGGAACCAATTGGTCGACCACGCTTACGAAGTTGTCTTAGATTCATTTGCTAGTATAGGTCGTCCTTCAGGGACATCAATTTTCGCTGGAGTATTTGCCGTTGGTATATAAGATTTTGTCACTTTCATTGTATCGACAAATGCATCAGGGATTTGACTAGCAATTCTTTGCAAATCAATGATCTTTTTGACCTCTTGTTCACATTGATTACTACGAGAATCAAAGTGAGTAAGGGTTTTCACATTCCACGAAAGATCATGTTTCTTTTCTGGATGTAGTTTTATTCCTCCCAATGTTGGAAATGTCATTTCATCAAAATGACAATCAGAATTTCAGTAAGTAAATCACCCGTTAAAGGTTCAAGATATCGAATGATAGATGGTGAATCATACCCAACATAAATTCCAAGTCTTCGTTGGGGACCCATCTTGGTACGTTGTGGGGGTGAAATCGGTACTTGCACAGCACAACCAAAAATTTTTAGGTGAGAAACATCCGGTTCTCGACCGAAGGCAAGTTGCAAAGGAGAGTATTGGTGATAAGACGTTGGCCTTATACGAACCAATGCTGCAGCATGTAAAATGGCATGACCCCAAGCAGAAGTGGGGAGATTTGATCTCATAAGTAGCGGCCTGGCGATTAATTGAAGTCGTTTAATAAACGATTCCGCTAAGCCATTTTGTGTATGGACATGAGCAACAGAATGTTCAACATCAACTCCAATGGACATACAATATTCATCAAATGCTCGAGACCTAAACTCGCCAGCATTATCAAGACGAATTTTCTTAATTGAATAATCGGGAAAATGTGCTCGCAATCTTATAATTTGAGCAAGCACCTGCAAAAGGCTGCGTTTCTAGTAGAAAGCAAGCAAACATGGGACCATCTAGAAGAAGCGTCAATTAAGACCATGAAGTAACGAAATGGTCCACATGCTGGGTGTATAGGCCCGCATATATCTCCTTGAATTCTTTCCAGGAAAATTTGGAGATTCAACATCGACCTTCATTTTGGAGGATCTTACGATTAATTTGCCTATGAACAAGCAACACATGGAAAATCATTTGCTAAAAGAATCTCCTGGTTCTTTAGGGAATGTCCATGTGAGTTATTGATTATTCTCGCATCATAGTCGCTCCAGGGTGTCCAAATCTATCATGCCACAACATGAAACTTTTAGAGTCGTGAACTTGGGTTCGTAACATTATTTGACTCTATTGTTTTTATGAATGTATAATACATCCCAGATGGTAGTGTTGGGAATTTTTCTTTTATCAACTTCTGGCGAGATAAAAAGGAAGTGATACATAGATACTCTATATTATTTTCTTTCATTGTCTCAATATGATATCCATTTCGCGGATATCCTTAAAACTTAGCAAATTTCTTCTAGATTTGCTAGAGTAGAGGGCATCATCAATATTTAATATCGTATTATTTGTCAAGATGATACGAGCTCTTGAGCCATCAATGATGTTTGCCGTGTTCGATATGGTAATAACAGATGTTCATTAATGTTAATTCCACAAAATACTTTTTATCTTGGAGAATGGTATGCGTGGTTGCCTTTGTCGACTAGACATACATCTTGACAATCCATTAAGAATCTTTTTGTTTTCTTCTGTAACGTGAGAGGAAATCTGGCTCAGATCGAGTAGAGGCTCGTGCTGATAACGTGTTATAAAACTTCTTCAGAATAGAGAGAATTTAGAGAGAGAGAATTTTCTGGGTGATTTTCATTAATAACTGAAGCCCTATTTATAGGGAAACTTCGAATGGCACAATCGTAATTACATAATTTCATCAAGGGTATAATAGTCATTCACATCAATAAACAAATATTAAAACTTCCCTCGGGTGCCTTGTGATTATTAGTTTATTCATAACAATAATAATAATAATGGGCAAGTTTATAACCTTTTTAATCTTTTTCCTTTGAGCAACCTATATTGCAACTTTGCATAATCAAAGTAAAAACGTTTTATACCTGCAAGATCCAACTCTGGGTGCATGGGATGAGGGACAAAACTTGAAGGTTGCGGAAGAGGGTTCATCTCAAGACCCAAGCAAGGACCCTGGTTGTTTATCATATAAATCCTTTGCATCAAATGCTGAGAAATTGCACCATCCGCCCAATTATGATTTCAAATACTCATCAGTCATCGTTGTTGTCATCATCATCAGCACCATAACCCATAGATGAATAATTCATCTCGTAAAGTTTCATTCCAAAAGGATGTGAAGTTTGGATATATAAGTTGTTGCTCACTTGGGTAGGCAAAACAAAAAGGAAAAAAAAAAGGGTACACTGGAGGCCCAAAAAATGTGAAGACAAAAGATCATACTCTTCACTGACAGAACAGAGAAATGTGGCCCCAATCAATACAATTACACCTAAATGAAAAGGAGCACAAGCGAAGTTGAGTTGACTTCTCACAAGCTCTGGAAAGGTTAATTGCTTTCCCACAGTCATGGAAAAGAAAAATGAGCAAAATACAGAGTGCAGATTCAAGTTAATGCTTTCCAGAGCATACATTACATGACTGCTAAAATGATAGGGAGTATCAACAATTTGATGGATTTGGTTCACTATTAAAAGTGGAGCAACTATTATGGAACATACACAACACGATTATTTAGACAGAAAGTTGAATTTGCAAAAGTTGTCATTCCGAGAGAACAAAGAATCTGGCAATTGAGCTGCAATGAACTCGTCGATGGAGGCATCTTGTCTTCTGATAGGTCACTAGTGGAAAGTTGCATGCACTATATATCTTAAATAATAATCGCGATCATCAACATGTTAAAACAAATTATCAATAATTGTCCGAGACGAGATTGCAAATTAAGTTGCAGATCAAATGGTAAATAGAGTATCAAATGAGTGCTATGTCTGTTGCACTTTATCACAGCAGATGAGACTACAATTAACATACAAAAATGAAACCATGGCGTACTCAACCCGAAAGAGAAGAGAAGAGGAGAAGTAGAAAAAAGAGAGAGGGCATATTATTCGAATGAAAAACTTAACATGAAATGAAAGAAAGACTCGGATCCTGCTCTAATGAAGAATCCTGTTTATTAGGATAGCAAGAAGAGGAGCAAAAGTAATTATACAAAGAAAACAAAGTATGAATAGTAATGAAGTTGGGCCATTCTTGTGAGATGGAGCCAATATTGTATTCTGCTGCGGTCCCTTTTCGTCGTTGTCAGCCAGAAAACGGACGACCATAACAGTGATATTATCAAGACTGCCTCTGTTATAAGCTTCCTCCACTAGCCTTTTAGCCGCTTCTTCTGGATCTTGAATGGGAACAACCGTGGAGACAGCTTCCTCATTGGTGACCTTATCCCAAAGTCCATCACTCGCAAGAATAAGAAATTCAAGGGTATCGTCCACCTTTTTCACTGCAATTTCTGGATCGGCAATTACAAATCTTTTTAAGATTCTAGCACCAAAAGAACGAGTGAGTTCAACAGCATCAAATCCACCAGCATCTTCAATCCGTTGGAGTTCATCAGGTAGATTGGGCGTGTGATCCCGAGAAATGGCAAACGCTTTACCACCTCTGCAAATAACAGCTCTTGAGTTCCCGACATTTGCCACATACAGACCGTCTTTGACAAGGATAGCAGTCAAACAACTAGAACTAGACCCATCCAATTCTTCCTTCTTAAGAAATTCCGAGTCAGTTGTTCTGTATGCATCGTCTATAGCCTTTCCAGTACAAAGAAAAATGTCTGGGTGCTTCATAATATTGTGGAAGAGGTTTTCTTTCACATATTCTGCCGCCCTAAAACCGTAACGTCCGTCAAACACCCCAAACAGAGCCACCACTTCTCCTCTTGCATCATCAATCCTCGTCTTGCAGAGTTCGTGGTCCCCATCTTTCAACCACCGTCTACCTAGGAGGTTTGCGTATCCATAGCTAAACATTCCCGTCTCACTCAGCCCACACCCGGTAACAGGTGCTTTATCACACCTAAAAGTTAACTTTCCCATCAAACTTTTTTGTGGTACAATTAATTGGAATTGGAGGAGTTTATATATATAGAATCACCAATAACATTAAACCCAATCGAAATAGGAAATCTATTAATAATAGACTAACCAATAACATGAAACCTAATCTAAATAGGACATCTAATGACCATGTGAGTAGGAATAACTAAACACACATACAATCAAACACCCAAACAAACCTAATTGTGAAAAACAAGATCCTTAAAACACAAATTTTGAAAATTATTATTTTTCTACAATTCTACCCATAAATGACATTACAACTTCTTTTCCTTCCCTTCCCACCAATAGGACATTAAATCAAAAGAGTTAAAAATGGTAAAATAATTTCCTTAATTGGTGTTGTTTTCATTATTTTAGCTTTTTATATGTATATTTGTTTATATGTATTCTAATTTTTTAATTAATTTATAGTTTTTTTAAATTCTTTTATGTTTAGTGTTGCATATATTAATGAAAATGTGATAAGAGATCAAAGTTAAAACTTACAATTCTTGTTAAATTAATTTTGAACGTGAGAATTAACATTTTCTATGTATATTAATTTTAGGATATCACGTTTTAATTATTTATTTTCTACTTATATATATATATTCTTTTTATTAATAAAAATTGAAGTCCCAACTTGTCATAATGCCACGTAAGCTGTCATTTTCTGTTTTAGAAAAAAACTTTTTTATATACTTAAAAAATTAAGCAATTTTTTTTTACCATGTTAAAATGGTGATTTTAGATAGTTTTCATGAGTAATGTGCATTAAGTGGTTCAAATGGTAAGTATTTTTTTAACGATCAAATAGTAAGTAATTAAATAATTAAATTTATAATGAATAATTAATTAATTTATATATTAATAAAGATAGGCTTTTTTGGAGAGAATTTTATGGCTCATTTTTCAGTCTTTTTATATATAGATTTTAGGGGGTTTTTTTTCCTCCTATGAGACTTTAAGGGTGATAGGGGTTGATTTTTAATGATTTTTAAAGGTTTTTAATGTAAAGGATGAGAGAGAATGAGTGGAGTTGAATTACGGAGATTTGTAGATGTGATGTGATGTGTGTATATGATTGATTTAGGGTAAAGAAAGAATGTATAAAAAAGTGGTAAAAAGTGGTAAGATTTTTTAAAAAGAGATCCCTAACACCCTTTTTCTCTCTAGTAATAGATTTCTTTTTAATTAAGATCTATTTTTTTTTTTTTATTTCCTAATTCATATTAAATTCCTTAACAATCATCATTAATGGTCATGAATCTTATCAATATATATATATGTATATGTATATATATATATATAAAGGCAGAGACCATTTTTCCTATTGTTTTTCCGCCTATATATTTCAAAAAATTTGACATAGCATTTTGGACGTCTTTGTCTCGCTTGTGTTTCATTCCCTCTATTGGATGATTTTTTTTATTAAGATCTAATTTTTTTTAATTTTTTTTCATTTCCAATCCATATTAAATTCATTAACAATTATCATTAATGGCCAAGAATCTTTCTTAATCTATCTATATCTATCTATATAATAATAACAATAAAATATATATTTATCTATATCTATATCTATATTATATCTATAATAATAATAATAATAGTAATAATCATCTATTATTATTATTGTTGTTGTTGTTGTTGTTGTTATTATTATTATTATTATATATCAATCAATTTTAATTAAAAATTTAATTGAAAAACTCTTATATTAATTAAATTTTTTAATTAACCGTTCAATTGTAACATTAAACCAAAATTTTTAATTAATTAAATCTACATCTATATTTATATCTTTTAAATTTTAACATATATATCTTTAAAATTAGATTCATACAATTTTTGAAATTACGGCTGCTAAGCTAATTATTTTTGAAATAGTTAGCTTAAAATGAAATTAATAAAAATTATTTACATTGCAATTAATTAAAATTACTTATATTGCTAAGATTTAATTACACATGGTTTCACCAAATAAAGATTAATCAAAATTAATTATATTGCTGAAAGAGGAAAATATAATTAAGTTAAAAAATAAAAATAATTAAAATTAATTATATTGCTACGGGTTGGCAAGATTTTCCTTAAAAATATAAAAAAAATCTTTTAATTGTAAGATATCTTTAAAATTAAATTCATACAATTCTGAAAGCTATGGATATTAAATTGATTATTTTAGAGTTAGGCAATCATTTTCAGATGTTGATATTTTTTGGAAAATCAATTTTTTATTACATATAAATACATGTTACAATTTCAAATATTAGAGATCACATCATGTTAAAAATTACATTTTGCAATAAATATAGAAACCAACTAAACTACAAACATCGCAGGGTTACATAAATTTATCAAAATTCATCGTAGTTCAATTTATTTTTTTTTTCATTTTTACAATTCCTCTAATAAGATCTTGAGATTTGTTTTCTTTTTAAAAATTATTAAACCTTTTTTAGAGGGATATGAGCATGGTGCGAATATTTACAAGATGGAATTGATCGAAGTATAGACAAAACTTTGTTAAACATTTTATATAAAACTACAGCAACTAAGTTAATTATTTTTGAAATAGTTAGCTAAAAAATGAAAATTAATGAAAATTATTTACATTGCAATTAATTAAATTTACTTAGATTGCTAAGATTTTATTATACATGGTTCCACTGGACAAATATTAATCACAATTAATTATATTGCTAAAAAGGGAAATATAATCAATTAAAAAATAAAAAATAATTAAAATTAATTAGATTGCTACTGGTTGGCAAGATTTTCCTTAAAAATAAAAAAAAATCATTTAATTGCAAGATATGTTTTAAATTGTAAGACATCATTAAAATTAGATGCATACAATTCTGAAAGCTATGGATATTAAATTGATTATTTGAGAGTTAGGCAATCATTTTCAGATATTGATATTTTTTGGAAAATCAACTTTTTATCACATATAAATACATTTTACAGTTTCAAATGCTAGAAATTACATCATATTAAAAATTTTAATTTGCAATAAATATAGAAAACCAACTAAGCTACAGATATGGTGGTTACATAAATTTATCAAAATTCATCATAGTTGAATTTATTTTTTATTTTCATTTTTCGCAATTCCTCTAAGAAGATCTTGAGATTTTTTTCTTTTTAAAAATTATTAAACGTTTCTTAGCAAGGTATGAACATGGTGCGAATATTTACAAGATGAAATTGACCGAAGTATGGGTAAAACTCTATCGAAAATTTTATAAAAATTTAAACATCCATTACTTAGATCGTGTGACGTACAAGATTGTATTGTATTTTTTTATAATTATTTCAATACTGGTAATGATATGCTATTTATATTTATGGGAGTCGTGTATTAATATACGCAGCTTTCGTGCAACACATGCGGATTACTGCTAGTTAATTAGGAAAGAAATAGAAAATGATAACTTTCATATCCCATTTCATTATTTTACAAGCCATTTAAAAAAATAGTCGTCAAAATTATCATTTAATCGTCTCTTTATTTTCAAATTAATTTTTCAAATTTTTTTCATTTAATATTGCAGACATTAGTTATTTTTTTTAATTTTTTCTCAATTATTTTGAAAAATTTTTGTTACCGAAAAATCAATATATAGAGTTTTACCTATAAATACCTATAAATGATCATTTCATATAATACACAATTCATATCGCATAAATTCTCCAACACTTAATATTCTAAAATCCGTGTTCAAAAAAGTCATTGTGGCTTAGCTACTGGAATGGCGTTTATGATAAAAATTTTGGCAATATTTTTAATAGGACCATTTCATTTTTTTAAATAAGTATTATCTAAATTTTGATCCCAAATATTTTATTATTGCCTAAAATCATCAATTATAATAATTAATATGACACTTTTTTACAAGATAATGGTTTGTATCAAATTATGTGAACCATTGTTGAAATCTATAATGTTATATATATATATATATATATATGTATTATTATTTTTTTATGTAAATAAACCATTTTAATTATCCTATGCAATGAGCGGGAGAAATGCTAGTACAAATAAGTTTTATTGTAACCTCAATTTTAGATTCATTAATATTTAGGAAATAATTTTTCGAATCGCTTTGTTTCTATATTCCTAATTTCTTCATCTTTTTCATAATAATTTTTTTAAATGTCTGTGATTTTTCTAAGTTGCTCTTTTTTGACTATGTGTTATTTTTTTTATTGCTTGTGATTTTTTTCGTAGGTTTTGTGTCACTTTTTTTTAATGCTCTAAACCTTTCTATAAAGTTTGCATATCACTAATTGATAGTTAAATTTATGCATTCAAGGCACAATACATATTTCTCACACGCAGGATACTGTCCACATTCGATGTAATCCAAGTGTAGCCTCCCATTATTTTGATCTTGGCTTTGGGAATCATAACATAAAGCACTTTGTTCTGACTTCAATATGCTATCTCTTGACGTGGAAGCAAACTTCTAAAAGGCGCCAGAGGCCAAGCCTTAAACCTAGGCGTAGAAAAGCGTTTTCAATTGTTTAAAGTATTTTAATTATTCTAAAGTGATAAATAAGTAAAAAAAAAATCATATTAGACAGATTTTATACAAACTTCAGCATATTTTCAGTTTTTCAATAAAAATATATTACTTAAAGTATTAAAAACTACGAATGTTTAGCAAAATATTATTAATTCCTACGATTAGATTACAAAATGAATACAAGTGAAAATTATTTTTTAATAATTGGACCAAACTTCAAAACTAATAAGTCAAAATGGTCTAACATTTATAATTAAAAAAGCCTTAGCTAACTAAAAGGCTCGCGCTTTTCACGCATAGGCGCGTGTTAGGTTGTTAACTTAAAAGTTGACCATCTTTTTCCACATTTATCTATTAGACTATTACGCAATGCGTTTTCCCACAACCTCATGTCTAGGAGTGCCGAGGCAGCATTTTTTGTCGCCTTTTAAAATATTATGTGAAAGCAGCCAATTCTGATTTGAGAATTTATCACGGTGATAAACAGTAAACCCCATCACCTTTAACAACTACACAAATCTTGCCTACATTATCCACCATATCTAGTTCGGGAACTAGCGCATGGATAAAAGTCGGGTTCAATAATTGACCACTATATCCCAAAAAATGAAGCAAAAAAAGACCACTACTATTGCCATCTACATCAACACAAACTTACACAAATACTCTTCTAGATATTTGAATGTCCAATCATGTACACTGGTGACACGAAAAAATAAATTTTTTTGACTTTTTCTTGCTATTCGTGACATTTTTAAACTATTGCAACCTTTTTTGTTATTATTATTTTTTTACCCTTTTTGTGATGTTTCTTTACATTCTTTAACCTATTTGAAAAGGTCACAAATTATTAGGAAAAAATCACAAACAACGCAATAAAACGTCGCATAACAGCACAAGAAAGGTCGTACACAGATTTTACAAAGTTACAAACCAGTTGTAAAAAAGGTCATGCACACACAAAAAGATTAACGGGATTTCAAAACGTCACAAGCAAAGAAACTATTAAACAACATGAAAAAGGTCAAAAAAAAAAAAGAAAAAGAAAAAAGAGCAACAAAACATATTTGAAACTGAGTACATATCTAATATCTTGGAGAAAACCTCTGGAATTTTCGGTGACTTTGGCGGCATATCCCCACTATAAAAGGAAAACAATAAAAATAACAATAAACACCTAATCGATATGCCATCAGCTAGATCACGACTAATTCACCGCGCTGTTGTCACTTCTTTCAAATTTTTAACTTAAAAAAAAAAAAAAAAAGTTGTCACTTTTTAATTTTCTTTCACTCTTGTTTTATGTTTTTTGTAAGTTTTTTTTGTGATGTGTAAAAAAACATTTTAAAGAGTTCAAAAAATGTTTTTAAAAAAGTCACACGCAAGCAAGCTCAAAAGGTCACAAATAGGTTGAAAAAGTCAAAATAGTTATTATTTTTCTTTCCAAGCTGATTTGGCACTTTTTTAAATATTTGCTACTTTTAAACTGTTTGTGACTTTTTATGTAAGGTTTTGTCACTTCTTCTACTATATTGTTTATCACAAAAGAGTGACAACAAATTTATTAAAAAGTGACAAAATTTTAACTAGTTAAAAATAAAAGTGAGATTCTTCACAACAATCCCGGCATATGTTGTACGGCTGCTTTTCGGCACACTAGTTTGCAGGAGAAGCTGCACACACAATGACGTGACGCGCCCTCGCAGGGTGTCACATCATCAATTTCTTTTTAATATCTACGTTAGATGAGATGAATAATACATAATCTAATAGTACGGGAGCTTATGTTGCCCCCACGATTTTTTTTAACGGAGTGTACACAACTCCCCTGCACACACAGTGTGTAGGGAAGCAAATCTGTACATTCTATAGGGCCACCATTGATCGATATTTCTTGAAATATATTTCATCATTGAACTAAAATGCATAGAACTAACAAAACAAAAGAAGCAAGCCAGACGTGCAGTTATGTTTAGATCCCCAACAGTGGGTACCTTAGACGTGGTAGGCACCTGGCAGGTGCCACGTCGGTTGTTGCATGCAGCTGGATAGAAGGACCAACTTGAACATTGGCCCATAGTTGATGGGCCGTTCTACAAAAAAAGGTGAAAACACATGCAAACCTTCAGATCTGGTCCCCTCCCCCCAAATTTCATTCGAACAAACAAAGTTCCTCCAAGAAAAAACCCTAACCCCAAATCAAAAGCACGAATTGAAGCTCCCAAATTCAAAAACTAACCCCCAAATTCGAATACCCTCCATTCAACACTCTAGAAAATGACGTGAGAAATCTATTGCCGCTTCAATTAGAAGAATGAGAACTCTAAATCGACCGAAGATGTAGATAAACTCTGGAACTCGGCCGCCCACCGAAACTCCAAGTCGCGGCGTCGATACTGCAGCCGCCGACCAAGGTACATAGTTGATTAAAATTTAGTGCACCCACCGAAACTGAACTGTAATTTTTTTCCTCTTATTACACCTTCTTTATGAGATAAATTGAGTTGTGTTGAGTGAAACATTAATTTTGCAACTGTTAATTTAATACAAAATGGGAGTTGAAAAACATCTTTCTTAGGTTAAATATGTAATTAGATATACTTTATCCCAGTGCACATGATCCTTCTCCGCTGGGACTTTGTGATTGAATCGATTGTGAACACAAAGATACAACAGGATGATAAATTCCCATTTTAATTTGGATAAGGAATCAACTTTAATATCATTAAGAATTTCAAATGTTTAATTAATTCTTCATGTTGGGCTATTACGTTGCTACTACAGCTAATTAACCAAGTTTTGATCTCAACTGAGCAATGTGCCACTACGAAAAACAAAACTTGCAAATAGCTAATTAGACAAACTTGATTAATTTAAGTACTACGAGTGCGTTTATTATTGCATATTTTATTAATTTATAAACAAATGTACCTAAATATGTTGAATTATTATCTAATTACATAAGATGCCTTGCATTGAGATGAGAACATCTCATTGGACAATCCATCTATCTTAATTCTAATGTGTTGTAAGTAGTGATTGGTTTACTCCCATTTCTTGTACTGTGTTGCTTGCTTATTATATGCTACTGTGTTTTTGTTCTTTCTTTATTATTATTATTATTATTATTATTATTACTAGTAGTTTAACCCGTGCGTTGCACTGGAAGATACTTCCATCAAACAATTATGGTTTTTTTAAGAAGAGCGAAATCCATACGATTCTGTAAAATTTTCGACATAGTAACCCCTATATTTTGGAAAAATCCACCATATTAATACATATAGTATATCTCTCAAAAATTTCAACATAACATAATTATATATTATCGACAACCTTTTTAATGGAAACAACACTCCCAATACAATCACATGTATTGTTTTTCACGACACAAACGACACAAAATACATGAACAAAACCATTTTTTTGAATGAATCATTGAATCATTTAAATAAATAATCCAACTCATCTATGCGTCACATCTCTCCTTTATCACTTTATCATTCCAAAATTTTCATTAGTTCTCGCACCATCAATCTCTTCTCCCACACGACTGATCTACATGACTACATAGAAGGAAAAATATTATTAGAAAATAAAGCGCATAAAATTATAGTGAGTGCAAATATGAGATAATTACAATCGCAAAGCAGAGAAACGCCATAATTTTATATTTAGATAGGAGCATACCAGATGGAATTGAGACTGAGTATACTATAAGTTACTAAAAAAATTTTTGTAAACAACATTTGCAGTGGTTCATCTAAAATAATTAATTTAACAACCGCAATTTTAAGAATTTTATTAATCTAATGCTTTCACCAGTGCGTTACAAGGGAGACTGATGGAATAATAGACTAAGGCCTTGTTCTTTCGAACTTCTTTCCACCTAAAATTCAAAATTTTTTTCTCTCTCATCCTTTTTAACAACACACATAATTACTTTATATTTTTTAATATACCATCTCTCATTTTCAACCACACAATCTACACGCAATTGGAATAACTTTTACTAACATTAACTTTATCATCAATCAAACATACCCTAAACTTTAATTCTTTGAAACTTAACTGTACTGATTAAAAAGGAATGGGATGCTGGGATGCTGAGATGCACGAAAGTTCAAAACAACCAAAAGTTTATGGACATTTCGCATAATTAACCTTTCGTATTTATAAATACAACAATTTGTGGCATTCTTTAATGCAATTTTTAACTCTCCTTATCAATTATTCTAGCATCTCGGGGTTATTATTTTGATCAAATCTAGTTTGAGGCACATTTATAATTAATATTTGTAAATGATGCAAAAATGTATTTGCAAGCGACGCAACTATACTCGTCCGATGCACGGAATTTTTATCAAAACTATCACTAATTATGTCAATTAATATAAAAAACTAAGTTAGAGAGGCACTTTATTTTTAAACCAATTTCAAATATTAAAATAATTAATTTTTAATATATATTTAATTAATTTACATTTTAAAGTTGTTGACTTTTTCAACTTATACACATTTTACAAAAATGATAGCCCTTCATAGTTTTATCTCATTTTGTTTCACCTATCAATTTAGGTTCTAAAAAATATTCGATAGAGTTTGTAGTGTCCCGAACATATAAATTCTAATTCGAAATATGTTATGTGGAATATTGTTTACCTGTAATAAAGAAAATTGGACAGAATTCTTCTATGTAACGAATGGTTGATATAGTTCCAAAGCATTATTAAATAGTCGTATTTCAAGATGCGTGAAAACAAATTTCGTAAATCACATTGGAAGCCAATCTAATTCTAATCAAAGCATGTTCGATGTAATTTATTTTAAAAATAATTTAATCTCTTCATCTTTTAAAATAATTACATTGATTTAATAACTTTTTTTTAGTTTTTTATCTCAAGAACCGCACAATCAAAATTCATTTTTTATTCAATAATCTCTATTAAACAAAAAATAACTTGAGAAAGCAAATATCTTGTACCTCAATTGATTCAAATTGCTACACTTAGTTGCAGTAAAATAATAATAATAATAATAATAATAATAATAATAATAATAATAATAATAATAAAGTAAAGAGGACACTCAAGTATAACTTCGATGTCATATATTGCATTGAGACGCGCATTCCCTACCTTCATAGTCTAATAACACTTAGGCAAATAACCAAAAGTTCAATAATCAAAAGAGTTATATTGTAGTAAATTATGTGAATTATAAAAAAAGGAAAATTATAGAAAAAGCTACATTTACTTTTCAACTTGCTAAAATAAAGCTCTTCGTTTAGAATTTAAAAAATCAAAATTTTCTCAAAATATGATTTTAAAAATATAATTTATTATTTATATAGATATATATATAACATTTTTTTAAAAACCATCAATAAATGTAATATTTATCTAAATTAATCCTACATCCCACTTTTGAATTGAATATAACAAAATACATTATGGAATATCAATAATAACAAATTTTTCTAATAAGGATAATCTTCGATTTTGGTTTCATTATCTTCATTCAAATGTGGTCGTTAAAAAATTTCTTTATACAGCCAAGCAAGTTTCCCCATTATGTTATCAACTTCCACAAGTTATGAAATTTTCCATAAGAAAATTTAATTTAATGTTAAAATGAGAAATTAGTCAATAAATAAGATGCTTAAATATTTTTTTTTTTTTAGGGGGGATGCTTAAACTTTATTGTAGTAACGATATTTGGTCTCATAAATTGCACAAAAAAAATATAAAAAAAACTTTAATAAGTTTATAAGTTGATACACTCCTTTAATTAGATAAATATTTATCTCTTTTCATTTTAATAATTGATTTGATATTTTTTTCAACACTTTTTTAAAACAAAAATTTCAATCACACATCTAAAGTTTATTTTTTCAATAAATTTGCTAAAGCAATTTACAATTCCTCTACCTAGCATTGTACCCACGGTAGTTGATAACTTTCCATGAAGTAATTTATTGGACAATTAAATACTCATTTAATTATCGGTTCTCACCTAACAAAGAAAATAAATTACTGAAGCAAATTAATAAATTACTTCTAACAATTAATTAACCATCAATCCGTATTTTCATAATACATAAATGTTCAACTTCAATTGTTGACCTATTCATGTTCCACCATAAGAATAGTAGCCTTCATGAGATGTAACACAAACAAATTGGGGACTTCTCGATTGCTCTTCTTCATGGGATGTGACATAAACGAATTGAGGACTTCTCGACCGTTCTTCTTCACAAGTCTCTCAAAATCTCTAATGCCCACAAACCTTATTTATTGTGTTAAGAGTGGTCGCTATGTGTGGTGGATACAATTTTAGTGCCTCCACTGGAAGTCCGTCTTTAGATGCATTCCCCTTGACGGGTTCAACAACTCTGGTTTTCCTCACTTCTATCTTCAATATCATTGGGGAGGTTGAAATGACAAATCTAGTAAAACAAAATAAAAAGGCACCATGTTTTGGATATTTTTTAAGGTTGGTAAACGCTAATTTATCAAGAATGAAAATGGAAAGAAGTGTCCGTTGACTCTTAAGGAATTTTAGTGATGAAGTTTCCAAAAGTACTTAAGCAAGAAAGTTATATAAATACCCTGACTAAAAAAATAGCATCAAAACTTAATTGTTAATAAGATAGTTACAACAGCACAACACAGAAGATATGAAGCAGCACAACACAGAAGATATGAAGCACAAATGCATAATCACCTAAGTTACAGTATCTACAACATTGCTTATGGAAAAAACCAAAAAGGAAATGAGAAAAGACAAAAGAAAAGAAATTTAGATCACATGCAAACACCACTCTGTATATGGTTACTAATGTCTAAAACTCCGCGTAAAGCAATATTGGAGAATGGAGAAGAAAGAGATGAGAGATCTTGAATATATAACATTTATAGAACTAATAATCCACAAAAGTAACATCAATAAATCAGCAACTTACATTGGGCACAAATAGAGACAAGGTCATTATGAGACACCTATGGAAATAATTTTTCACCTCAAGGAACTAAACTAAATGGATAAACGGGTTACGACACCAATCTAATTTGGATTCTATTGTGACCTTTACTAACATAAATGGATAAACCTCAGGATCACAACAATTTTTTAAATGGATAAACCTCAGGATCACAACAATTTTTTAACACAAGTAAATTATAGTTGGTTATCCTACACTTGCAAGACAAAGCTAGCCATTTGAAAAGATTCAAGAATCTTGATGAAAAATTTAAATTTTCACTCCCTTCGATTGTTGCCATACACATCCAACGTATGCATCTCTTACCTACAAATTATCAGTGTCTTTGCAGACCCCCTTTGATAAGTTCCAAGATGCGCATTTGCTCCACCTGTGAAACTTAGATTCCAGATCTAGAATTACCAACGGTTCGCAAAGTTGTGCTGTCTACATAATAGAGTAGTTATGCCAAGCCTTCAACATGTATTAATTAAAAAAAAATGGCATCTAATATTCAAGACCCTACATGCAAATATTTTGAGCAAGAAAGACAAACCCACCACAATTTCTCCAAATACACAAAATTCTGTGAGATTATTACTCATATCAATATTACAAGTGTGATATCATGTCTTCTGACAAGCTCGGACAAATCAAAGAAGAGAGTATAGAACTACTACAAGTTATAAGCATTATACAATGGCAAAAAAACAACAAACAATGATAGAGAGAGAGTCTTTGGGGACATCGACCAAACAACAAATGAGATACATGACTCATCTCTTCATAAATGCAGAAGGTTAGGAAGGCGCTATTTACTTTCGGTAAGTAGAAAGACTCATCAACGAGGGTGGGAAAAAGAACCGCAATGGCCAATCACATTTTAGAATTCATCGACTCTTTTAGCATACAAATGATATATCAGAGAGTCAAAAAAAAAAAAACAATTTGATTCTGTACATAAAAATTTTACCTATGGAAAGTATTTTACCTATGGAAAGTAAATGCCATATGTGCTGTCAACTTTAGAAGAAGGGAATGAAACAATTAAATTTTACTGTGGAAATGGATCATGAACAAAACAATAATTTAACTGGTGGAGATGAATCAAAATTTTACCTGTGGAAAGTTAATGCCAGACCTGTGGAAGTGAATCATGGACAAAATGAAAATAAAAAATTATTGAAAGTACAAAAGGAACAACCGAGTTAGGAGTATCATTTCATACATAAAAAAAAAAAGAAGAAAAATGGAAAAATGAGGAATAGTTGAGAAAAAAATACCAGACACAATAGCAACTTTGAGCTAGTGACTTGGCTCATTCAAGAATTAACCTCAAACAAAATCACCAGTTTAAATAACAAACCATAAACTACATATACCCATCTAAATATGCAATTCATCAATTCTTGAAAATGATTGTCAAGAAGTCAAAAACTTACATAGCCATTGAAAGTTTGCACAACCTTTTCAGCAACTTCTTCCACTGTACTCATAATAACAAAGCGAAACCTCGACTACGATAAGTAACCCTATTCTAAACAACTTTGAGGTGAAAGGAATACAACAAACATTAAAAAAAACTAACAAAGTCAAATATTTTCAATCAAACCTTACTAATTCCCAACCAACCCAAATCTATTTCATAATAAAGACCCAATTAATTGAAGAATCACAATTCCTAGCTATTAAAACCGAACACAGAAACTAAACCCCAACAACTAAAATGATCGATTTTTGCTTGGTCATCAATTGATAAATTGATTGAAAAAATTGATAAGAGAAGATTATAATTACCAGAATAGAGTCCTAAATCCCAACAAAATTTATACAAAAAAATTAAAAAAAATACCATTGTTGAGATTTTTCGTTCACAATTACAAGAATTGATAAATGAATTTACAAAGAATCACAAGCGGAGATTTAATTACCTCAAGGAAGAGGATTTATCCTAAAATATTGGAGTTAAAAAAATTTGTAGGTGAAAAGATTCACGAGAATTTGGAGAAGATCTGCGTTGGAGAGGATTTGCACAAATCGTTTGGATTAGTTTGAAGGATTTGCGTAAATCTACAAATCAATCGAAGCGTATTGAGACAATTTGGGAATTGGGAAAGCGTGTGCATACCGATTTCAAAAAGGAAAGGAGTGTGCGATTCCCTATTTTAAAAAAAAAATCTTAAAATAGCTTGCCAAAATTTGAGCGGGAAAATATTAAAATATTAATTAAAAAAATATGGTGAAATATTTTAGTATTATATATATATAGATATAGATTATTATTATTATTATTATTATTATTATTATTATTATTATTATTATTATTTAGTTTCATTGTAGATGATCTTATGTGAGTGAATTGTTTATTCGTAGGTATACAAATTACTACGAACCCAAATGTCCTCGTGCCCCATGTCTCAGGTGTAGAAGTTCCAAGAGTTGGCATGATATTCGAGACAGATCTCAGGTGTCGAAGTTCCAAGAGTTGGTAGGATATTCGAGACAGAGGACGAAACATACTTATTCTACAATAAATATGCAAATGCAGCTTGCTTTAGCATATGTAAGGACAATTGTCTAAGAAACAGAGCCGTCGAGTATTGGCTTAGAATATTCATATGCTCGAGGGAGGGGGTGACTAATGAGTCATACCGGGAAAAGAGAAAATATAGTCAACCAAGAACCAGTGAAGGAAATCGAGGGCATACAAGATCTTTGATGTTGAACAATTGATATTTGGAGTACAAGATTGTTGAACCAAAGCAATGATCATTCAAAAAAATTCTCCACAAATTATTATTCATTAATTGATTAGTTTTGGACCCTCTTCGGTCTCTAAACCGACTAATACAATAATAGTTGCTTGCCGTTGTTAATAAGCACTCGAAACATTTCATGCTTGTGAAAGATGATAGACAGTAGTATAGTTCAATGAAACTACCTACAAATTACAAAGATAAGTTGTAGTATCTATCCAACACGACATTAAAACATTCAACCACATGAATACGAAAGTAAGACACGACATAGAATAGACCAATCATTTTAGTACGTGGCAAATAGTTCTACATAAATCGTACTAGATAAACATGACAAGCCATTCCAGGTAAACTACTAACAACAATGACAAGGCAAACTGTAATGCCCAACACAAGTCACAACATATCACTCATGGCCCATTACTTTCCCTTTCCCTGGCGGAACGACATATTCGTCCTGAAATCAATCTCAACGTCTTCCTTGTCTGTAACAATAGCAAGACTTTTGAACAAGGCCGCTAGTTCTCCATTAACCTATCGACGCTCAGGTATATTCGGCACAGCACGCTCAGGTGCAATCTGCACACCATTTTCAGGTCTAATCTGCACACCATTTTCAGGTATATTCGGCACAGCTCGACTAGTTTGACATACATGAGACACGCATGAACACCCTGCATAATCCCACTTGAAATACTTGCAACAACTATCCAACGTGCACTTCAAAAAAAGTTTGTCGTAGCTCTCTAACTGTGCATCCATGACTTGGAGATGTTTAACAAATCCTCTCTCACATAGCGGGCATCTCTTCTTGAATGGATAGCGATACAAAGTGTGGCCAAGCTTCCTACAACTAAGACATATATCCTTGTTTGATGCCGAAATTGTGTCTTTCTCTTCTTGCCAACATTGTGTCTTTCTCTTCCTGCAATTCTAATTTCAAAAAATAAAGCACAATCTATTCATCGAAGCAAACTTAATGCAGAGCAACATAATCTACTATCTACTCCAATTTACAACTCATTAGTAATGAGGTAATATATCCTTTCAAACAATGAAGGTTTATTCTGCACAAACTAAATATGATATGTTTTGAAAAAAAAAATTGTGTGACAAAGGAAAAACCATGGGTTATTATCAATTTGTATTTTACTAAACACTATAAAAGTATTTTAGAGCTTACTACTACCAGGTAATCTGTCACTTCAATCATTGACAATTTATTTTGCATTAGTTAAATATGGCATTTTTTTAAAAGCTAAAGTGATGAAGGAGAAGAATAATAATGTGTTCTCATAAATTTAAATTTTAATGAAAAATTCGAAGATTGTTTTAGCACTTGTTGATAGTAAAAGTAAGCTTAATGGAAAAAAATGAATTTCCTCAATTTCTCAATTCTTTGAAAAAGGTATTTACTCATGTCTTTTAAATCAATTTTTGACCAACCAATTTAATTATAAACAATACATTTATGACTACCTAACGTACTCTCAAACTTTCATTTCAATTCAGCTTTCTCTTAAAATAATTCTAACATGCCCTTTCAATATTAAGACAAATAGACTACATGCTTGTATAAGAATACTAAAGGGTTTAGTGGAGCAATCTAAAAATCACAAAAACTCAATGGACAAACACAATACACACAAGCTCAAAAGAAAAATCGAGGAAAATATAGAGTAAAACAGGCGCATCGAAAAATCATACGAAATCCAAGCAACAGAACAACAAAATCAGAAAAATAGACCATACAAGAGAAAATAAGCACAAACAAAAGTGAGAAAACCTCATTTGTACCTTCTTCGAACGAACGAGAGCTTGCGCTAATTCCAATTCAAATTCCCAAATCGATTTTCGGGGACCAACTAACGACAATATCCATCTCCTTCGAACTCAAGCTGCAACAGGAGCAACGACGCCTCCACTTTTCATTCAATTTTTTTTAGGGTTCTTGAGGTGATGATGAATTTGGGGATCTCCACGACATGTTTGCTTGATTTAATGTTCTCATGTCATTTTTTGAGGTGTTGAATGGAGGGTATTTGAATTTGGGGGTAGGTTTTTGAATTTGGGAGCTAGCTTCAATTCGTGCTTTTGATTTGGGGATAGGGTTTTTTCTTGGAGGGACTTTGTTTGTTCGAATGAAATGGGGAGGAACCAGATCTGACGGTTTGTCGTGTGTTTTCACATTTTTTTTTTTTTTGCAGAAATGGCCCATCAACTATAGGCCAATGTTCAAATTGGTCCTTATGTCCAACTGCGTGCAGCAGCCGACGTGGAGCCCGCCAGGTGGGGACCTGAGCATAACTGGCAAGCAATGGACTTGTACACTAATAAGTAAGAAGAGACCAATGCAAGAGAGAGTCAACAAAACATACGGAAAAGTGCTGTTCCCACGCCACGTGGTGCCCTTGGAAGGGCACCATGTCATCAAATTTTTTTTTAAAATATATATATTTTTTAGTATTTACGTTAAATCAGATGAATAATACATAACTGTCACCTGATGGTGGGTTAAATAAAATGAATAATACATAAGCTTGTCGCTGATGGTGGGAATTGGTGCCCCAAGAAATTTTTTCCCCCAACTGTGTGCAACATAAGCTACCCACAATGGGTAGGAGAACACTACTCTAGAAAACTGAGAGCTCGTACATAGGTTTTTTCAAAATCATTTTTGTCCCCACTAGCTTAATAAACATGGCAACTTTTTCATATTTTCCTATAACTTTGCAACAACATAGTAACAAATCCCTCCCAAAGACTAACAACATTGAAATTGAAAACTGTGGACAAAAAGAGAGATGATGACTCAACAGGAGAGACTACATATGAAATTCTCAAAAAGAAATTATTACTCGCTCCATAAAATCTCACTATCTCAGCCTTCGCCGACCGTCAATTCTGTAAGGAATTAAACAAGCTGGAGCATACAATAGGCACTACAGGAAACTGGACCTTTAGGGATCCAATCGTTCCTATAATCTCGTCCCGGTAGAGTAGTATGAGCGACGTCGCTGATATTGCTCTATACGCACGAGTGTAGCGCTGATATTGCTTTACAGGTACGAACCTGTATGAACAATTGTCGCTCCTTAAAAGTCTTATTTTTTGTAGGGAGGATTAAATCTTTCTATGGTAAAAATTGAGGGGAACAAATGCACAATCTAGTCATTGCATTTGGTAACTTACAATAACAGACAATTTCCACATCCAATAGAACCAAAAGTGGCCAATTAACAACTTAATCCTCTTTCAAAAAGTTTAATTAGTACCTCAAAAGGACAATTCAATAAACTAATTTTATCTCCATTTCGCGCAGATAACATGAGAAGCAACAAGCTCCAGTCAATCACATTTCAGTGAACACAAAAATTACCGGGCGCTTTCAAGTGTCAACGACAAGATCCAAAAATAAACAAAAAAAAGAAGAAAATAAAAGTTGCCAATGAATCACATAACAATTCTTTTACTTTATATTTTATTTTTTTATTTTTTTTATAATAAAATATTATTTTCTTTCAAAATAGATTACTACGTTATTGTATTCTAGGGTTTCTGATCACCATTGGCCGCCGCTATCTCTGTCATTGACCGATACTGCCACCAAACACCATTGCCTAAGACCTTGTCCAAACAGCTAAAAAGCTAAAATTTATTAGTTTATATTTAAAAAGCTAAAAAATAAAAAAAAAATAGAAAGGGAAATACAAATGTGATATTGGTAGTTACAATTTAAAAGATCCAAGAATCAAAAAATAGACAGTTGTTTATAAATTAGTTTTTCCGGATAATTGTTAATCAATTAAGTAGTTTTGAAGGATATGATAAAATCCAATTAATATATACCATGAAATGAAGAAGTATTTGCTGATAATGAACTACATCACTTACCATGATGATTATGATAAATATTAACAAAATCTATCTCTAAGAATCTAACTAATCCTTAAAAAAATATATGTTTTTCAAAAATGATATTAAAACATAGCTAGATATACAATAATACAAAATATTAAAGAGTAAATAATGGGCATGTTTATAACTTTCTTAACCTTTTTCTTTGAGCAAGCATGGGATGAGGAACAAAACTTGAAGATTGTGGGAGAGAGTTCATCTCACAACTGTTTGGCACTACAAGCCCAATTCGTCCCTTGTTGTTTATCATATAAACCCTTTGCATCAAATGCTGAGAAATTGCACCATCTCCCCGATAAAAAAAAAAAAAAAAAAAAGGGTAAGGACAAACATCATACTCTTCACTAACATAAGAGAAATGGACACCCAAAAAAGAAAATATTCAATATTCAATACAAATTAAACCTCAATGAACATAAGAACAAGCTAAGTTGAGTTGTCTTCTCGGGAAAGCCGAATTGCTTTCCACAATTATTGAAAAGAAAAATGAGCAAAATACAGTGTGCAGATTATATATGGCAGGTAAACTGAAAAGGAGTATCGACATTTTGATAAATAAATATTACCAGACAAAGAAACAGGGCGTATTATTCAAATGGAAAACTTTAATATATATAACTGAAATATTTGTAGAGATGCGGATCTGTGCTCTAATTAATGAAGAATCCTGTTCATTAGGATAGCAAGAAGAGGAGCAAAAATAATATAATAATTATAGAAAGAAAAGAAATTATGAATAATAATGAAGTTGAAGCATTCTTGTTAGATGGAGCCAAAAATCGGACGACGATGACAGAGATATTATCAAGACTGCGTCTCAGAAAAGCTTCCTCCATTAGCCTTTCAGCCGCTTCTTTGGGATCTTGAATTGGAACAACCATGGAGACAGCTTCGTCGTTAGTGAGGACATCCCAAATTCCATCACTCGCAAGGATGAGAAATTCGAGGGTATCGTCCACCTCCTCCTCGTGAATTTCTGGATCAGCAATTACAAATTCTTTCAACTCTCTATGGCCAAAAGAACGAGACACAGCAAGACGATTCTCAACTCTCCCCGATGTCACCTCTCCACCAGCATCTTCAATCCTTTGAAGTTCATCAGGTTGATCGGGCTTGTGATCCCGAGAAACAGCAACAGCTTTACCAGCCCTGCAAATAACAGCTCTCGAGTCACCAACATTTGCAACCAACAAACAGTCCCCAACAAGGACAGCAGTCAGAGCAGTAGATCCAGATATGTCTTCTGCCTTATTGTTAAGAAATTCCGAGTCGGTGGTGCTGTACGCATCGGCTATGGCAGATTTAGTGTCGGAAATAAACTTTGGGTGGTCTAGCAGATTGTCAAAGAGGTTTTTTTTCACATATTTTGCCGCCCCAGCACCGTCATGTCCGTCAAACACCCCAAACAAACCCACCACTTTTCCTCCTTCTACACCATCATCTATCCTGTAGAAATCCTCCATTATTGGCCAGAACCTTCGACCAGGACGGCTTGCGTATCCATAGCTAAACGTTCCACTCTCACCCAGCCCACCGCCGTTAATGCGGAATTCATCTTCGAAAGTAGCTGATCCTCTCTCTCCCCCTCTTTTCTTATTCTTTTTATTCCTCTGCCGATCCAAAGTCAACTTTCCCATCAAGCCAGAGGATCCCTGATGACTGTTTTGTGGTACAACTAATTGGATTGGATTTGGAGGAGTTTATATAGAAATCACCAATAACATTAAACCCAATTGAAATAGGAATAGGAAATCTATTAATAATAACACGCAACCTAATCTGATTAGGACATCTAGTGACCATATGGATATGAATAACTAAACACGGATATATTCCCATATGGATAGGGAATATATTATAACCGCTTTTAAATGTTTTAATATATATAAAAGATGAGAAAAAATAAATGGAGTTGAATGATGGAGATTTTTAGATGCAATGAGATATGTGGATGTGATTGATTTATGATAAAAAAAAATGAATGAAAAAGTTATGAAATTGGTAAAAAAAAATAGAAAAAGTTGTTGGGGAACGGGGGCATAATCAAACACCCAAACAAACCTAATTATTGTGAAATTCAAGCTCCTTAAAACACAAATGTTGAAAATTATTATTTTTCTACAATTCTTTCTTTGTGCTTTCCATTAATTTTGTTGTCTCCCTGGAAATCTAGAATTGTAGCAATCAAACTAGTGCATAGTGTAGTTCTGCATTAATTTTTATTATAAAATCGGTATAAAATAAATAATTTAAAATTATTTATTAGTACCACCGTCCTAAAATTATAGTCATTTTCTTATCTTCACACAAATTAAAAAAATGTAATTAATGATATTGTAAAAGTATAATTCAAGATTATTTTCCTAATATGTCATCTCATTTATTAGATGTTTTATTTCAACAACTCAATTTTGATGATAACAATATATATTAAATAAGGGTATAAAAGACAAGTAATATTTTAACTATATTTTTAAAAGGAATGCGGCCTATATTTTGGGACGGGCAAAAAATGAATAGTGGACTATATTTTTGAGACGGAGGTAGTATACAATTTTTGGTTTATACATACACACTACTAAAAACTGGGCCTTTAGAGACGACAGGTCGTCCCTATAGCTTCGTCCCTATGGATCATTAGGGGCGACATAATATAATGTTGCCCCTAATAGTCTTTATGTTGTCCCTAATTATCTACAGGGACGAAGATATAGGGACGACAGGTCGCCCCTAAAAATCAAATTTCTTGTAGTGAAATAACACATTTTTTTAAAAAAGAAAATCTTAAGATTTTAGGAATTGTAAAAAATAAAAAAAAAATTTACTATGTTTAATTACAGTGGTGTAGCCAGGAATTTGGTCGAGTGAGGGCAGTGGTGGATCCGAAGATTAATTTCGGGGATTACTTATGATAGCTCCCCGCATGGGCAAAATTTTTTTTAAGTGGGGCCCATTATTATCGTACAAAAAATTTACCGACGAGAAATATTAAATTTGAGTAGTAAGGAAAAAATAATTTTAACTCAATAAAATTTTATGTGAATAGAACGAACCTTGAATTTTATGGGTTCGATTTCTCTCTATTCTAACCGTCCCAACTAGTTAGTAGATAATTAGGTGTAGGAAGTTTTTAAATGGGTCAATTACTCAATCAAGTGAGTAGGCAAATGGATTATGAGTTTGATTATTAATTATGTAGGCCCAAATACAAAAATGGTTCAATTTAATAAATAACAGAAGGCCCAAAATATTGAGAAGAGATCCATTTTTCTCATCCTCTTCACCTGTTTTCTGTCGCCTTCTCCACCAGTTTGCTATGTAATATTCAAATTCGATTCTTCAACAATTCACACTGCCACCAAATTTAATGGACACTCTATCTTAATTTGTTCATCTGCCTGAAATATTACTCTCCATAGCCCCAAAAATCGATAACAAACAAAAAATAAATAAATAAATAATTTAATTAACTATGCCAAGTTATCCTTTATGCCTAGATACATGGCTAAATAAAAAAGTCTAAGGTTATGTTATGGATTATTACATTTTAACTAATTGAGTTTATTTCATCTGGGTCAACATTTTGAAATTAAAAAGGCCCATGGCCCACAGTTGGAAAAGCAACGAAAGGCCCAAAATCCGATAAGAACTAGGTCGTGCTCTTCATTCCTCTGCCAGTGCCATTTTCGTTGCTTGCGAGAGTTATTACATGGCTCCCTCGAACAAAGGTATTCAATTAATTAAAAGCTTCCAAATTTATTTTGTCTGCCAACGGCTGCTCACTGATAATAATAATAATAATAATAATAAATAATAATAAAATTATCAAAATTTCAGTGAGGGCAAGGAACCTCACTGGGCCTTAGCTGGCTTCACCACTGCTTAATTATTATAAATTTATATTTATATTTATATAAACATGTAGTTTGATGTTCTTATCTCTATTGTCAATCATTATTATAAATATGATGTGATTTGTAACATTTAAAATTATAATATGTGACTATACAACATCGAAAATTGATTGTTCAAAAAATACAAACATGAGAAAATAATTATCCAACTCTAATATCACTAATTATTAGTCAAATTGCAACCAACTGCAACTAAAAGGAACAGTTATAGAAAATACAAAAGTATATGAGGATCAAAGGAAAAACGTGTTTTGATAGAATGATGCCAATAAAAAAAGTAAACGAAGTTAATTAAGTACTAATGATCAATAGACTCTACAATATGATATAACACCCTAATTCTAAAAATCCAAAAAAGTATAGGTGTTGTTTTCAGTTTATTTTCAAATGCGGAATAAGATAAATTAATTTTGGAAAGACATATTTCTTCCCCATACCAATCTAATTAATTTTAATCATTTATAATTTTTTAAATTAATTATATTTTTCGCCTTTAAGCAATTTAATTAATTTTCATCCAACGAAATCGTTTCAATTTTTGTGCAATGAAATTGTATCCAGTTAAATCTCAGAAATATAATTTAATTTTAATTAATTGTGATATAACTAATTATAATTAGTTTGCATTTCTAGCTAATTATTTATCAAAATAATTTTTTATTTCTAAAATAATTAGCTTAATAGCCACAGTTTTGAGAATTGCATGAATCTAATTGTCAAGATATTGTATAAATTAAAGAATATCTTTCAATTTAAAAGATGCCTTTCATTTTTGAAGGAAAACTTACGAACAAATAGCAATTTCATTAATTTTAATTTAATTTATTTTTTAATAGGACTATTTTCAAACTCTCATCTAATGAAATCAAACTTTCCAAAAATTTCTTTCATATGAATCTAATTTTACAGATATTTTAGAATTTAAAAGACATCTTCCAATCTTGAAGATATCTTTCATTTTTTTTAAAGGAAAATCATGTGTACTCGTAGCAATCTAATTAATTTTCGTTTAATATATGTACTTTTAAAATATTTAAAGATGCATTGCAATTTAAAATATTACTTTAATTTTTCGGAAATTGTGTCCATAATAATTAGTTTAATATATGTACTTTCGGAAATAATAATTAGTTTAATTTAAAAAGATGCATCGCTTATTATGTCTATAATAATTAGTTTAATATATGTACTTTCAGAAATTGTATGAATATAATTTTAAAGATATCTTAAAATTTAAAAAGATGCATTGCAATTTAAAATATTACTTTAATTTTTCGGGGAAATATTGCCAACTGCGGTAATTAAATGAATTTTAACTATTTTTATTTTTAAATTAATTATACTTTTCTCCTTTATCAATATATTTAATTTTGATTAATCTTTGTTCATTGAAACATATCGAATAAAATCTTTGCAATATACTTAATTTTAGTTCATTTGAATAAAAGTAATTATAATACATTTACATTTTTAGCTAATTATTGTTAAAATTAATTATTTTTTATTGAAAATAATTAATTATTTATAAAATAATTAGTTTAATCTTTGTCAAGTGAATTTGTAATTCTTTTTTTCTTAAATTAAAAGAAATGTGTAATATTAAATTAAAGTTAAAAAATTAGACTGGAATCACTTGTTAGAAGATATCAATTAATTATTTCCACTAAAGGATATATGCAATTTGAAAATTCTAGATATAGAAATAGATATAGATTTAATTAATTAAAAATATTATATTAATGTTACAATTGAACGATTAATTAAAAACAAAATTAATGTTAAATGTTTCTTTTAGTTTTTGTGTATAAATTTAATGAATTGTAATTTTTTTTTTTCAAACCAAAATAAAATCCTAAAAACATTGCTGATTTTAATTAATTTTCATTTTTCAGCTAATTTTATTTTTGAAAATAATTAATTATTTCTAAAATTAAGTAAATGGACCAAGCTATATAACCATATTACAAGTTTCTTTTAATTCTTATGTAAAAGTTTAATGATTTCTAATTTTGTATCACACAAAAATTAAATCTTGGCAAAATTGTAATGCCATTTATGGGTAGATTTGTATAAAAATAATAATAATAATTTTCAAAATTTGTGTTTTGAGGAGTTAGCTTGTATTTGACATCTAGGCCTGTTTGGGTGTTTGATTATGTGTGTTTAGTTATTCCCATTCATGTGGTCACTAGATGCCCTAATTAGATTAGGTTTCGTGTTATTATTAATCGATTTCCTATTTCAATTGGGTTTAATGTTATTGGTGATTCTATATAAACTCCTCCAAATCCAATTAATTGTACCACAAAAAAAGTTATTAGTGACACACTGATTTGATGGGAAAGTGGTGGCTGCAGATGGAAGATAAAGCACCCGTTACCGGGTGTGGGCTGTGTGAGACGGGAATGTTTAGCTATGGATACGCAAGCCGCCGTGGTAGAGGTTGGATAGATGGGGACTACGAATTCTACAAGACGACGATTGATGATGCAAGAGGAGAACTGGTGGCTCTGTTTGGGGTGTTTGACGGCCATTACGGTGATAGGGCTGCAGAATATGTGAAAGAAAACCTCTTCCACAATATTATGAAGCACCCAGACATTTTTCGCTGTACTGGAAAGGCTATAGACGATGCATACACAACAACTGACTCGGAAATTCTTAAGAGTAAATTTGAAGATGGTTCTTACTCTACTGGCTTGACGGCTATCCTTGTCAAAGACCGTCTGTATGTGGCAAACGTCGGGAACTCAAGAGCTGTTATTTGCAGGGCTGGTAAAGCTTTTGCTGTTTCTCGGGATCACACGCCCAATCTACCTGATGAACTTCAAAGGATTGAAGATGCTGGCGGATATGATGCTGTTTCACTCACTCGTTGTTTTGGTGCTAAAATCTTAAAAAGATTTGTAATTGCCGATCCAGAAATTGAAGTGAAAAAGGTGGATGATACCCTTGAATTTCTTATTCTTGCGAGTGATGGACTTTGGGATAAGGTCACCAATGAGGAAGCTGTCTCTATGGTTGTTCCTATTCAAGATCCCGAAGAAGCCGCTGAAAGGCTAGTGGAGGAAGCTTATAACAGAGGCAGTGTTGATAATATCACTGTCATCGTCGTCCGCTTTCTGGCTGACAATGACGAAAAGGGACCGCAGCAGAATATACTATTGGATCCATCTCACAAGAATGGCTCAACTTCCTTAATATTCATACTTTGTTTTCTTTGTATAATTACTTTCGCTCCTCTTCTTGCTATCCTAATAAACAGGATTGTTCATTAGAGCAGGATCCGAGTCTGCACAAACATCTCTTTCATTTCATTCACTTAATTTCATGTTACGTTTTTTCATTCGAATAATATGCCCTATTGCCCCCTCTCTTTTTCTGCTTCTCCTCTTCTCTTTTGGGTTGAGTACGCCATGATTTCATTTTTGTATGTTAATTGTAGTCTCATCTGCTGTAATAAAGTGCAACATGTATAGCACTCATTTGATACTCTCTTTACCATCTGATCTGCAACTTAATTTGCAATCTCGCCTTCGACAATTATTGATAATTTGTTTTAACATGTTGGTGATCGCGATTTTTATTCGAGAGAGTGCTTGCAACTTTCCACTAGTGACCTATCAGAAGACAAGATGCCTCCATCGACAAGTTCATTGCAGCTCAATTGCCAGACAAATAGAATTTTTTTTTTCCTTTGTTCTCTCGGAATGACAATCTCTGCAAATTCAGATATGCGACTTTCTGTGTAAATAATCGCATGGTGTTTGTTCCATAATAGTTGCTCCATTTTTAATAGTGGAGCAAATTCATCAAATTGTTGATACTCCCTATCGTTTTAGCTGTCGTGTAATGTATGCTCTGGAAAGCATTAACTTGACCCATAATCCGCACTCTCTATTTTGCTCATTTTTCTTTTCTATAATTGTGGATAGCAATTCAACTTTTCCAGAGCTTGTGAGAAGACAACTCAGCTTAATTTGTACTCTTGTTCATTTAGGTGTAATTTTTTTTTTTTTTTTTTGGGGTTTGGGGGCGTATTTCTCTGTTCTGTCAGTGAAGGGTATGATCTTTGTCTTTACATTTTTTGGGTCTCCAGTGCACCATTTTTTTTTTCTCTTTTTTTGTTTTGCCCTATCCAAGTGAGTAACAACTTACCAAACTTCAGATCCTTTTGGAGTGAAACTTTAGGTGATGAATTATTAATCTCTGGGTTATGGTGTTGATGATGACGACAACGACAATGACGACTGATGAGTATTAGAAATGATGATTGGGTGAATGGTGCAATTTCTCGTCATTTGATGCAAAGGATTGATATGATAAACAACCAGGGTCCTTAATTACTTGGGTCTTGAGATGAAAAAGAAAGTTCAACTGCTAGACTATCAGGACAAAAGAAAGAGCTCTCTCTTTGAATAGTCATCTTGATCTTGAAAAAGGGGCAACGGGTGACCACCAGTTAATTAGTATGGAAAGCAAGTTCAACTACTTAAACAACACTTACTAATCAACGCCCATGCAAATCAAACAATTAATTATAACAATAAAAAATGCAGATTTGATAACAGAGAAAATCCAATGAAGAAATGTTATCAATGGTTAAAAAACCCCGGGTGCACTATCAGTAAACAATCCACCATAGAACAAGTGTACCAATACTTACAAACCATCAAACCAAGCTAATCTAGCGACTCTGACTCATTCCCTATCAGACTCAGTGCAACCCTCGCAAACCAGAACTCCTGAGCTTCTTCCTTCCACGTGGACCCACCTAGAGTGCTCCTCGCTCTAGTCCTGCTAGAACTCCAGTAACCTGTCCAAACTCCAGAATTTTGAAGGTAATATGGTGGGGGGTTGGTTGTTTTTGGTGATTTGTTTCAATAAGCACAGTGCATCAATAAGGATATGAAGATCATTGCGTCAACAATCAAATCAAAGGGTGTAGATGAATCTAATCAATGTTTAGGCTCATAAACCCAGAATAAGTGTTGTAGAAGCTTTTTCGCTCGATTAGGTCAGTGAAAAATAGGTTTAGGTCATTAGAAACGAAGAGGTGCAGAACTTGGCCGCGTTGCTGGACAGGCCTCTCGTGCAGATCTCGAGTGGCCAAGGCTTAGTTCGGTCCGCTCGAGCGCCTGGCCAGCCCCCGTGGCTCTGATTAAACCGCTCAAGTGTCCCATCTGGAGGTTTCGACGCCTTCAACCTGTTCCACTTTGACCTGTACAACTCAAAACAGTGAAACACAGTTACAACCCATTGTTTTGTACACATGTATGCCAATAAACGAATTCCAAGCAAGATTACAACCAATATAGTTTGTTTTTTTTGCATATAAATTAAATGCTGTTATAAAAGTATAGAAACAATAGAGAGAATTTAGAGAGAATGAATTCTAAGGAATTCTCAGGAATGAATTTCATTAATAAGCTGCTCTATTTATAGTGAAACTTGAGATGAAGACAATCGTAATTACATAATTTCAATCGAGGGTATAATAGTCGTTCACATATAATAATTACATCTTTACCAAATTATTCCTCCACCAAATTATTCCTCATAATTCATAACCACCACATTATTCTCAATTATTCATAACACCTAATAATTATTCTTCAATTATTATTCATAACACTTCAACGACTATTAATACAAATGTCTTCCTGAATTGTTTGGAGAAAACCCAGGTGGAAAAACTTCCAAACCGATTGCGGGATAGCTTGTGGTTATATCTTCGCTTCATCAAAACATTGCTCCCCACGATGTCTATCACCAGATATGAGTATTCACGCGTCTTTGCGCTTGTTAAAACCTCACAAGAAAACCCGAGGAAAAACTTGATCGAAGGAAAAGAGTACATCCGTTTGATTTCATATCTTGAGAACTGATATCTTTACTTACGGTAAATGATTTCAATATCATCATCGTTTGGATCTAAAGCATTAGCTCCATTATAACTTGATCCAATAGATCTGTTGTATCAATTTCTCCTATCATTCTCGATATACCATGAATATGCTCTCGTTAAAAACCTTATTAGGAAAAACCCGGTGGAAAAACCTAATGAAGGAAAAAGAGTACATTATTCATGTGAATACGCCTTTAAAGTTGCCTCATTAAAAACCTTGCTAGGAAACCCAATGGGATAAAACCTCACCTGAGGAAAAGAGAGTGCAGCGTATTTTATACAAGTATCTTTGCAGACATTTCAAAAATCTTTCATACATTTGTATGAGTATCATATACATTGGTTTTATACTCTTCATTCATTTAGAGTGCATCAATTTTCGTGACACAACTACAAAACATTCACCATGAACACATGTCTCCAAACACACAATTTAAAGCATATAAATTCATCGTAAAAACATGTAAACATATAAGTAAACTTTCATAACTAATTAACACTTAAAATATATCATTTAACATTTAATACTCACTTAATAGGTTATTTCATTCCCAGGGGCTTAGCTCACCCTTTAGGGTACTCATAAACACGGACTTAGCTCACCCGATCCTTTAATTTCCTTTTCGGTACTACACACACGATCGGTAATTTAACTTTCATGAGCATGCAACATATAATGACCACCATGCTTATCTTTAAACTTGAGCATTAGTCATCATCATCTCATCATCTCATAAGTTAAGGATTTCACATTCACCATTTATCATCTTCAATATATCTCAATATTTTCATTATCATTCATCATATGTAGCGCTACATTTTCATATCGTGTCGACACATTTCAATTTCATTTCTTTCCCCATATCGACATAACTTATTGAGATATCTCATTATCAATCCTCTTGTAGAATTACACAATATAGTTATGTCTATATACTCTTCAAGAGCATATGCCTCCGTTATTAAGACCATCTTTTATAATTTGCTTTGATATATATGTTTGGGGAAATCTCATAATATCAACGCTTCTGGCGTGCTAACTTATCAAAGCATCTTAACTGATATATGTGATTGTTCATAGCCTTTCATGCATCTTTGAACTTCAAGTTCGTATTTCAATTTCGAGGATATAACATGATGCATTTCACATATTATTTTCAACCTTTAATACTCCCCCTCATGCTGAGAAAATTTAGAACACCAAAACTCATACAGTTGGTATGATTTTAATCATATATGTTCTCATCATTCAGACCTTTAATATGGGAATTTAGACCGTTTGCATTCTATTCTCGATATCGCAATTTATGTGAGGACTTTAAATAATTTGCCATATAATATCCCACTTGTATGCAAGATACTCAAATCCTTGAGTGATTTATTCAAATCATTGGGATATACATTTACTAGCTTTATCATTAAATCTGGAAATCATGCTCATACCGTGAGCAAATATTTCGTAAATTTCAAATTACGAATCATATACACATGTGACTATCTAGTGGATCCATATCATAATATCTAGTAGTCCACATGGAGGATGAGTGGGCCCATACTTCTCATCCTTTATTCCAGATATATTTGGGATTTATTCCCAATATTGGCTAGTAATGATTTCATCATTTATCGAGAACAATCATTGAAGAATTCTTTTAATTCTTCACTTGAAATATTGATTTCAATAATTATTTAAACCGGGATGGTCAATCCGGTTTTGCAAACGAGTATTATTGAACTTCTAGTTCAGTAAATTCTTATATCGATTTCACTAGTATCTGTATAGTGCTCAATATGATTTATCATAGAAATAATTCACCGACATATTCCATCATATTTTGGTGACATTATTGTCTACTACTGTTCAAACACGGAGTTACAGCTCATACGCATCACATCCGGCTATTATTTAATTCCGAAATCGTAGCTCTTACGCTTCATATTATTTATTTAAAATTGGAGTCTTATTTCATACGCGTCGTATTATTCTATAAATAAATCATCAAAATTATTGCAAAATTCATCCTAACAAGAGTCTATACATTATAATGGATCATATGCTCTCAAATCTTCGAAAATACTATCCATCACTACCGATCAAAATCCTAAAAAGGATTTATCGATGTAGGCTGGAAAGATTAAGGATGCTAATGAATAAGGGTATCCCACAAGATATCCGATGCTTGATTGAAGCAAAGGTTCGATTATCTGGTGAGATTTCAATTCCTTCTAAATACATGCCTGGTATGGGTAAAAGTAGTTTTTCAAAGAAACGGAGAGCAAAAAGATTAGGAGGATGCTACAAGTGTGCTCGATGGACATGTGACACTTTCGATGTAAATGTGGGGTACTTGTCCAGAAACCGAGAAGATAAAATAGCATTCATTAAAGATGGATTGAGTAAAGAGCCTTTGGATGATATTCAACAGGCTCTTGAGACACATCCTAGTGGACACGTACAAGGTGAGCTAATGGCCTTATGGGCCAAATTCAAAGATCAACAAACGCGTTGCAGTCTTGAAAAACTTACTTTAGAAGATCCTGTTTGTAAATTTAGTAGAAAAATTTAGCATAATGATTTTTCCATATTTATGTAAGAAAGCTCGGTGTAATAACAAAGATCAATATATTTCTTTTATTTGTAAATATCAAGTTTTCAATTTTAAGATATATATATTATTTTTCAATCTCCGGCAGGATATATGTCATATCACTAAAAATTTTACGCCTTTTTTTCTTTCATATTTGTCAAAAAGTAAATAGTACACTCAATTATTGGTTTGAAAATTTTTCTTTAAATAGAGGGATTCATATATCTCTCATGTTCATACATTAAAAGTATAGTGTAAAAAGAGAGATAGGAGTAGAGATGGATATGGAGATTTTAGAATCATCTCATACAAGTCGGCTTTACCTCGCCATATTAAAACCGTATGTATTCTTGGTGGATCTAAACTGGTAGGCCATATCCAATATATGGATATGGCAAACCGACTTGTAAAAGAGTTAGGGAGACAAGAAATCAATATACTATATGGAGGAACCAACAACAAACTTTTAGCTAGACTTATAATGGCCGCACAATCATGGGGAATAAGAGTTTCGAGCGTAATACCTTTCCATCTAGTTGGATCTAATACTCGAATTGGAGCCAGTTCTACCATGGGTCCAGCAGGGTTGGTGCTACAAGCGCAATCCATCCACAACTGCATGATGTATATGATGAATAATAGTGATGCTTTCATTGTCCTTCCAGCGGCTACAACACAATCGGAGGAAATATTCAATATAGCCTCGTTGCAGTGGAATTTTCATGTCAAACCAATAGGTTTGTTGAATATTAATAATTTCTTTGATGGCTTACTAGCGTTTCTAGATCGAGTGTAAATAATAAGTTTATCTCTCATACAATGAGAAAAATACTTATTTACGCTAAGATCGTTGATGAACTACTCATCAAATTTCATGCATATGTTCAAGAATCTGTGGAAGCCCAGTCCGTTTCTGGTCACGTATCACTGGGTGTCAGTCAGTTAAAAAGAAATTCGGATCCTTTAAATATTTCATTATGAATCCTAATGTTGATGGTGGCAGAGTTACGGAGTATTTATACTCTCGAGACGCATCCCTCATTTATGGATTCAATATATATTTTCTTTTAGTATTTCTATATTTTCGAGTGTTTATTGTCATCTTTTGATATTCTCAATGTGTTCCACTTCGACTGTTTTGTACTTCTTCTGGAGTAATAATAATAATATCATATGACTTTATTCAAATACAGATATCTAGTGATTTTGCTTCTTCAAGAGCATTTTATTCTCATATTAATACAATCTCATATCATCGATAAGATTACTTCATATAAGCTTTCCATGCGATATATTTTCTTTGATTTATCAACATGGGATCTATTCAAAGATTTTACTTTCGCCTATTTATCCAATGGTAACTTCAAGTACCACTTGCTCAATTTTCTCCATTCATATTAGGTATATATGAAGAAGTAATTTTATTCTCATCGCCTACTTCTTGAGAGTATGATTAGAATATTTGATCAACTACTTCTTCCTGAGTAGGATTCGTTATAACCAATCGTGTAGTATAACCCACCACATTGAAATATGCACACCAATCGTGTGGTATTACCCACCACATTGGAAATATACTCAAACTATAAAGTGCATAAATTTAAATTAGAAATTAAATTTCCTCCAATAGGTGGTCGAACATACCTTATGGGAATTATTGCAATAAATATAAATTTATGGAATTTAAATTGCGAGAATTAAATTGCATAATGTTTAACTACTTTTTCAGAGTAGGATCTGCTTAGTAGAAGGTATTACCCATCACTTAGCATATAAAGTCAGAAATATATAAAACCTTCCGTTTAGTGACGGTTGAACCCATCATCAAGTAGGAGGTATTGCAAGAATTAAATTGCAAGAAATAAAGTGCGAGAATTAAATATTGAACTGCTTCTACGGGAGCTGATTTGTTCTTACAGTAACAAATACTCATTACTTATAAGAGCACACTTATCCTTCTAGAATAAGTACATTATGTAATTGAACTCTTCTGAGTTAAAATAATATTCGATCTTTTAACTCAAATGGAGTTCAAGCCATTTTATATAATCAATGGATTTAGAATTTCTTCATGAATATTCTATCCCATTTTTATCGTCAAAATTAGGCTCGGTTTTACCCTAAGGGTAAAATTGTCCATTCCAATTCGTAAAGGTAAAATTGTCAAAAATATTTTATCAATGTTTTACGATTGGAAAATTATCTCCTTTCTATTTCAATTTATCAATATCAAAATGTTCAAGGACTATTTTGTAACTTTTTCAAAAGTTGGTGTCTTGATTTGTAAATTTTGAAAGTTTGATAATAACATATTTCAAAGCAGTTATTACCCTATCAATGTTGGTGTCAAATCAAGCTCGTTAAATCGAAGTATAATGGAGTCGAAAATTTGATTTTGATAATGTATGCTCCTTATATCTCGAGAAAGCGAATATTATAGTTTAATATATTATTATAGTATAAAGTAATATAATATATATACCTTTTCCTTTTTCTTAGGAGAAGCGATTGAGCACGCACTTATTTCCTCCATTTGCCAATTCTTGAATCTGCCCACAACTCTTTGTCTCTGCGATAAATGTTTTCATGAGTGATTGGGAAGATAGAGAGAGTGAGACGTGAGAAAGTGGGAAAAAGATAAGAGAGAAAAGAAAGATAAGTATTGATTGGAGATGGATTAGGTTATTTATAATAATTCGCCGATTTACGTAAGATCATCTATAAGATGCAACTGTAGAAAGATACTCCCTTCATATTACTCAAATGGCTAGAGACTCGTCTTTGATAACGTGTTATAAAGTATAAACAATAGAGAGAATTTAGAGAGAATGAATTACAAGGAATTCTCAGGAATGAATTTCATTAATAACTGCTCTATTTATAGGAAAACTTGAATGGCACAATCGTAATTACATAATTTCATCAAGGGTATAATAGTCATTCACATATAATAATTACATCTTTTACCAAATTATTCCTCCACCAAATTATTCCTCCACCAAATTATTCCTCATAATTCATAACTACCACATTATTCTCAATTATTCATAACACCTAATAATTATTCTTCAATTATTATTCATAACAAATGCCAATATACACTATAAACCTAACAGATTTTATTGATAAACCTTTTTCTTCTGCCGCACACATAGATGAGAATAGATAATTTCATAAGTAGCACCACTGACCCAATAAAATATTACACTTCCTCAACTTCCCTTGAACCAAATCCTTTTATTTCAGCCTTATGTGGGATTAGTTACCTTGGTATTAATTTCCCGTTAGATTCCATTTATGAGAGAACTAAATGGAATGTCATTCTCAGTATATATTGACCGAGTAGTTCTCCATGCCATGCACAAATTTTATTCGTAAAAATAATTTTGATAAGAATTTATAAAAAAAAAAAATTATTATATGATCAATCCAAAAGTGAAATATCATAATATGTATAGCATTTAAATAGGTATGGATATCAAAATTGAAACTTTAAAAACAAACATAACCAATTTGAAATTTCAAAAACTTTTTAAAGACCAAACTAGAAGCACCAATTGAAATTAAAACTCATTTTGCAATCATCAAACCCCCAATGCACATTACCCTTAAAACCTATCTAAAACTATCATTTGCAGTTTGCAACTTTGACCTCGTATTACATATTATTAATGCTTATGATTAGCTCATTTTAAATTATATACATAATTCAAAACTTAAAATTTATATAAAAAATTAAAATATATATAAAAAAAATAAAATAAGCAATTATTGCTCACTTATATATAATGGCAGATTTGATCCAATGCACTCTAGTGTTCCATAGTTACGGAACTCCTGGAGTGTTTTACGAATTCATACATTCTTCGTTTTGAAATCCAAGATCAGATTTAGAATCTACCCAAATTATTGCAAAAATTTTTAACCGGAGGCCACGGTGTCGCCGGAAAATTTTCAAATTGTTGAAGCTCCCCCTTGCCGTGGTAATTTTAAATCTGGTCTCGAATTTCAATCCTGTAGAATTAGGAATTCGAATTGCTCATTTTGATTCACCAGAAAAAGAAGGAACGAGTTTCTCTTGTGACTTTTAATATATTATTATAGATTATAGATAAGTAGAATATATAAAGTTAAACTGAAAACATGTTTAATTTAATAAAATTCTACTTGCGAACACATTAATACCTACTGAGATTGTAAGTTTATATAATTAGGTGAACAAAAAGAAGAACCAATATACATTTTCCTCCAACCTCCAACCTACAATCCCATCACGCAGTTCCATGTCTTACCAATACCATCTATGAAACTATATAAATATAAGATACATATCATTGAAATCTCACATTGACTTCTCGTCTCACCATCATTCCCTAATTCATCAAATTTATGGAAGGAAGTTGCAGCAATTCTTCTTCTCCATCGCTTCTTACTCTTCTTCCTTTCTTTTTTTCCTTTTCTTTTTTCTTCTTCTTCCTTTCTTTATCTTTTTTTTTTTTTTTTTGTGTTCGACCTGTGCATGCCGAACACCACAAAAAATAGAGGTAAAATTGGAATGAATTTACCAATTAAGATTCTAAGAAATTAGATAAAAGAAAATTTTATTTAGATAATGCCATAAAATTAAATTAAGAAAAAAATGATCAGATCAATCTGTATTTGTACCGAACCTTTTTATCTTTACTAGTGTTTTCACCCGCGCGTTGCACAGGAAAACTTATACCCAATTATCTCAATTGGCGCTGATTTATGAATATTTGATCAGCTCAATTTTTCGATTAGTGATGCGAATGGATCTGAGACGTGTTAATTTTCAGATTTTTTGGATTTATTGAGGAATTAGGAAAGGAGTTGTGAAGATACCAAATTCCAACGGTAAGATTTGTGACGCATTCATTGATGTTGATAAGGAAAGACGTGTGTGAACTACTGTTAGTGATAAAGATGAAAAAGGAAATACGCGTGTAAGATTTCTTTGATAAAAGATTTGGACTTATCTCAAAATATATCATTTAATCTTAAAAAATGAATATATAGGGAGATTTCTTTTATAAAAGATTTGGGCTTATATCTAAATATACCATTTAATCTTAAAAAATAAATATATAGAGATTGGGTGGGAAATGAAATTTTGTAATTAATTTTTTAATTCTAAAAATTGATAGTTTGAGCGGGAAAATGTGCTCATTTTATTAATATATAGAATATAGATAAGAAAAATGTGAATTTTATTATTATAGCTTACGATGGTTGTTTAAACTATCTTGTGTAAGAAAGTGAATTTTATTATTATAGCTTATGATGGTTGTTTAAACTAAGTTGTGTATCTATTCACTTTTCTATCTCATAACAATATTATGTTAGTAGGTCTCCAGTTTTTTAGAGTTTAATACAAGCATGTGCTAGCCACATTTTTTGAAGTCAATGAATAAAAATTAAAAAATTAAAAAATATTTAAAAAATTAAAAAAATTAAAAAAATATAATAATAATAATAATAATAATAATAATAAGAAATCCAAATTTTCTTGTAACCATAATGAAATCTAAAAACAAAATCATTTCTTGGCGAGTTGTATATCATATATATTATATATTCTAAAAAGCGTGCTGAAGTGTACACTTAGGCACGCTTGAATTTGAGGCTTCGGATCCATATTTCGTCACGTACGTATTGAAGGAATTTTTACCATGCATTATCACACTTAAACTCAAAATGTACTCAGTAAAGGCCGGAGGTACATTTAGAATCACTCATTCTTTTCTTGTATTACAACAATTGAGGGAGAGAGCGAGAGAGTTGTTTTATAGAGAATAATATCAGCAGAGGAATTTACACCCCCACACCTTCATTTTCACATAAACAAAGATTTTGTGAGAACGTCATATCCACTTTTTTCCTGTCATTTTCACATAAACAAAGACTGAAAATTTTATATCCGCTAGCCCATAACATGTGCAAATTCTTCTATGGGTGGGGCTAAATGCACCCACCCAATTTCTAAATACACCCATTTTTTGTTGCTATTCCAAATATACCATTACTACAAAAACCAAAAAAAAAAAAAAAAATGTATATGTTCGCTCCACCTGGCGTGTTCGCTCCAGGTGGACGAACACACATTTGTATGTTCGCTCCACATGGAGCGAACGCAATTTTTAAAAAAAAAACGTCTGATGAAAAATTTTTGTTATCATTTTTTGTTCAAATTTTTTGTTATCAGTTTGATTATTTCGAAATCTTTAAATTTGTTATAAACCACTCATTTTTTTAAATAATTGTATTCAACACTAAATAGATAAAACCAATTATTATATCATCAAAAAAATTTGAATTTCATCGTTAAAATGATTGTAAAAAACTTAAAGAAATTGAGTGTTTATAAAAAATTTGAACAAAAAATAATAACAAAAAATTTCTCATACTGTAGTCCTTCCTTACCTTTTTTCTTTTCATTTTTTTTGTTATAATTATTCTTGGATTGTTCGCCCTGTTGAGGTCGAACAGCCATGGTGGTTGTTCGCCCTCAGCAGGGCGAACATGCTCGGACAAAAAAAAGGTGGAGCGCGAGGGTAGGATTGGAAAAGGCGTGAAAAATGGGTGCGCTTAGTAAATGAACTGAATGCATTTAGCCCCACCCTTCTTTTATAAGACAATTATATGCATAAAACTATATATCATTTCCAAGAAACATGACAAAATTGGAACACCATGATAAACAATTAAACATAGCACAAATTAGTCACCAAAACGCTACTTATTAATACCCAGTGACATTTTCTAAGTAAATGTCGCATCACCAAAGCTCTTACATATCAGATAAGCATGAAGGAACAAAGGAGAAAAAGAAAGTTGGAAGGAAGAAAAAAACCTAACATTGACATCAAACTTCATACCAGATCCTCTCCATATTAAAATTCCCTCGTTAAAGACATCATACTTCATAAAAGATCCTCTCCGTAGTGCAATTCCCTCATTAAAGGTTATATATGTATTCCCACCAGGCATCACCGTCACATTGTCGGCTTTACGTTGACACGAGAAGTGAGCTTCTGACCTAGTGAGTTGTCAGCCTGAAATGTCAAAGTTCCTCATGGTAAGTTCAACTTCTTTCAACATTTAAAATCTTTAATTAACAGGTAACAGATCCTTGAAATTTATGGATTTTGCACCTGCGACCAATACGATATCCAGATAGTGCGGATTTCACGGGTGACTCGGGGATCAGATAAAGCATCAGCCCATCGGCAGATGAATCTCTCTTGTCTAAGGAAGAGGAGAAGAAACCAAAAAAAGAAGTCAGAACAGTATATTTTAAAAGAAGTGTGTCAATTGAAGGCAAATTCAGGGACTAACACACCTCTCTGAATCCCATGAACGATATCTCTCGCCTGGTTGCTTAAAGTTGTTCTCCTTCTCAATCATGCACTGTAATAACCAAAAAACACATTGAAAAATCACAGGTTCCTTTTGTTCATGTCCAGATTTCACTGAACCAAATGGCTTCCGTTAAGACAACTTCAATTGTGGAGGCACTTATTCTGCTTATATGCTAGCTGTTTAGAACTTTCTCCTTCATAAAGTCAAATTTAACCGCCCATCATGCAAAATATTTTGCAGTTGATTTGCAAAAACATATTTTTCAAATAAAACTTGGGAATTGACCATGAAAAATGAAATAACATGGCGCAAAAGGAGTTGAAGATATTATGTTACATACCCTGTCACGCTTCCCTGACAACACAGGAGGGGGAATGGGATGCCTCTCAGCATGACGACAAGGATCAAACCTTGATGGGAAATAATTGACCTGGGCAAGGGTAAGAAGAATCAAGTGGAACAGGATGACAACCATTGAGCAACAATTGAGAAATAAATGCGTCTAGATAGCACTACATATGCATCAAGGTAGAAAAAAATTCACATCATCTTACAAGTTAAAAGATATCTAATAAGCATGGAAGAACTCAAAATCATTTAAAACCTAATGGATCTAATATCACTTAAAAATCAAAATGCCGCATTAAAGAGAGAAATCCCTTTTTCCTACGCATATATAAGTGTATGTTACCTCTTCATCCCTGTGCATGAAGTTCATGAAACCTTCATGGTGATTGTTGTGATGAGCACACTTGGGAGCATTAGCAGGGAGCTGAAGATAGTTTGGACCAAGACGGTGTCTCTGAGTGTCAGCATACGAAAATATACGCGTCTGGAGCAGTTTGTCATTCGAGTAGTAAATTCCAGGGACGATAATAGCTGGGCAAAATGCAAGCTGCTCGTTCTCTGCAAAGAAGTTGTCGATATTCTTATTCAGTACCAAACGGCCTACTGGCTGCAGTGGCAAAATGTCCTCAGGCCAGGTCTTTGTTACATCAAGTGGATCAAAGTCGAATCTATCCTCATGATCCGGATCCAGTGTCTGAATAAAAAGTTTCCACTCAGGATAGTTGCCAGCTGCAATTGAATCATAGAGATCTTGTGTTGCGTGGCTGTGATTGGCTCCTCCAACTTTAATACAATCCTCTTCCAAAAGACACTTAACTCCACAAGTTGGCTTCCAATGAAACTTCACATAATGTGCTTTCCCAGCCTTGTTGATTAGAGTATAGGTGTTGACACCAGAGCCTTCCATGTGCCTGTAATCTTGTGGGACACCCAGATCATCAAACAGGAATGAAAACATATGCAAACTCTCTGGGTGATGGGAGAAAAAGTCAAGGATTCTCCAGTTCTCCTGGATGTGGGACTTTGGATTGGGTTTCAAAGCATGAACCATGTCTGGGAATTTCATTCCATCACGAATGAAAAAGACAGGGAAGTTGTTTCCCACCAAGTCAAAGTTTCCCTGCATCCAAGTAAAGATCTGTCAGTGCCACAAGATCTAAGTGTATTAATCAAACAACTGTATGATTGAGATTCGGATGTCTACTAAGAACCGAATGAGGGAAAAGCTTAACAGCAAATGAAACTTAACAGAAACATTAGTAAGACATATTTCACAGAAGTAAACACTTATTAAATTTGGGGAACCAAAACAAAATTCATTGTTCTGTAAACAATTTCAGCAATGAACCCAAACAACATTAATGTTACCTCTCTGGTGTAAAATTTAACTGCAAAGCCTCTAGGGTCCCTGAGAGTTTCAGGGCTTCCACGCTCATGGATGACGGTGGAGAATCTAACAATAACAGGTGTCTGAGCTCCAGGGGCTCGAAGGAAGTCAGCACAGGTAAGGTGAGAAATATCGTGAGTGACTTCAAAAAAACCCTTGGCACTGGCCCCTCTAGCATGTACAACACGCTCTGGGATCCTTTCACGGTCAAAATTTGCAAGTTTCTCTAACAAATGATAATCTTCAAGGAGAATTGGTCCTGTCATGCAGAAGAGACATTGGCATTAGTTGACTCACAGGTATCAAGCCATAGTAACTGGAGTAACCAGATCCATAGTGCACAGCAAAAGGGTAGAGTAACCAAGCAGCATTGTTAAGGACGGCTTTTGTCATTGAGACAACAGAAGAACACAGATCTCTAGCGAAAGCTGACAAAGAAAACCAGAAATGGAACAAATCTTTCAGTGGTCATAGTAGTTGCAATTTTAAGATAAGTTACCTTGTTAGCATAATTTTTAAATTCAGGCAGTACAGATATAGCTTAAAATTGACTGCACCATTACAACATTGTAATTAACAGTAGCATTAAACATGAGATCATTGAAAACAAAGCTCTTATCATGGAACAGGTCAATGCTCAATTGAAAAAAGGCCGCCCTTGAAACCGGACCTCAGTGCATAAGCAGCCTCTTCAGCAAATAGTAACGTATATAGCCATAGAAATTGACAAATACAAATGCTTGAGCTTGTTTGTCAAAAGGCTTTTCCCCTTTTGAGAATAAAAGTGATATTTTGAAGAACATCAGTCAAAAGTCGACAGAGGTAATAAGCAAATGCAAAGAATAATATTTTTTAGACTTGAATGAGTGTAAAAATGATTGTTATTTTCAAGCTTTGTCAAACAAACTCATAATAGGGTAAATGATAAATGTGTTATATATCTGAAGGCCAAGAAACAAACTACAGAATCAATTAAAGGACATAAAAAAAAAAAAAAAAAAAAACAACAACAACAACAACAAAAAAAGAAAAGTAAGAAAAGGAAACTAGGAGGGAAAAAGGGGAAAAAGCAAAAAGTTAGAAGTATAAACTTCTATTTCTTCCTCCTAGGTGATTAACTTGAATTAGATAATGTGTGCGCACCAATTGAGATAAAACTTCAAATAGCAGAACTCAAATAGATGATCATCAATTGATTTTCGATAAACTAACAGCAGAATGTTCGAGTTGCAAATTAAACTACCAAACCAACAAATACAATTACGCTCCCTTTCCCAATTAACAATCTGAAGGAGGTTATATAACCTAGATAAACAAACAATCTATTCACAAGACAATATTTAATCAAAAAAATTTTTTAAAATAAAAATAAATTAAAAACAACCTCTGGTTCCGACGGTCAACGACGAGTTATTGTTCCAAACCGGAGCTCCGGAATTGGTTGTCCAGAAAGGAGAATTATAAGCACTCGATGGACGATTCTACATCGACAGAAATAAACTCATCAGAAACAATCGTAAATTCGAAAGAAATCAAAACGATGAATCGTGCAAAATCACACGGAAGTAAAACGTAGAGATGCAATTGAATATAGGATTTGAGCAGAAAATCGACCCGTAGTACCTTGTAAGGATCCATGGCTAGAGAGATTTGTTCGGTATCTTCGAGGAGAAAAGTGTGGGCAATCGCTTTGCGTCTGAAGGAGGGCGGTTATTTATAGGGCCACGGACCCCTGGCTCGAATTTCGATATTTGCATTTTTGTGGGAATTTTTTAAGCAATATCATCCGCAGCAAAAGTCTCTTTTCCTCTGCCCTTTTTAAAATTATTTGCAGTTATTTTGATTGGTGGGATAAATAATAAATATACTTTTATGGTTTGGGTGGAAAAAGATTGAATACGTAAATAAATGGGCGGAGGGTTACCCATGTTTTGGAGTTTATCCCGAATCGCAGATGGAGAGCTATGATTTTGCCACGTAATAGAATAACATTGTAATGTGTGCTCGAGATAGGAAGGGTGGGCCAACTTTGGACTCTTGCACAACAGAACCCGAATTTTTGCTAGTACTCCATATGCCTGCGCACTCCTGCTCCCCTGCCCACAGGGAGCTGCACACATTTGGCACAACAGGGAGGGAAAATGTGGGGTCTATACGAGCCTCTATTATTAGTAGACTATTATATATTACTTATTTCATTTAAAGTAAATTTTACCAAAAAAATATTTTTTTGGACAACGTCATGTCCTGTGAGGGCGCCACATCGCCCTGTGGACACAGCTCTTGTCCACTGTGTGGGCAGGAGAGCAGGGACCTATACTCGCGTTTGGGACTATTTCAATATTTCAAGAAGTATGCAAAGAATAATATACTCATCACCAAAATAATATAAGTGATCTAATAATTATTAGTAATAGTTGCAATTGATTTGTCACCTAAAATAAAATTCTATTTTAAATGTTAGAATTGAGATATAAAAAAATTAATTAAGTTCATGTTGCAGTTTATGAATAATCGTATAAAAAGCGTATACTATTTACTCGGAAAGACATAATCCCATTCATTAATTTTCAATTACTTTATTGAAAGAAGTTTGAAATTATTTATATCAAATCAATCTATTTTATTATTTTTTAAACCAAGCTAGTGCATTCAAGTGAAAATTTAAGTTAATTAATCATAAACATGTAGTTTCACTTGACCAAGGTTGAGGAAATCGCAGAAAAGTGTCGAATGCAAACACTAAGTCTAGACATGTTTAAGCGTATTAGTATGTGATAAAGTACAATCAATGTGTGATAAAAACCAAAATATAGTGGAAGTTGGAATGTGGAATCAAAACTTTGAGCATAAAAATCATTTAGATCGACATCGCTTAAACGAGTTTTTTAGAACACTATATGTGACCCTCAAAATGCTTAAAATGGTCGCTTTAGAATGTTCTTTCAGCTCGAGCATTTGGAGCCTCTCAAATGCTTTTGTAATTGTGAAAATGTAGTGTCATGTGACCAAAAAAAAAGGTATAAACGACACTTTAAATAATAGACAGTGTTTGCTCAATGTCTGATACATCTTTTAGGTATCAATGGGTATACTAAATATATCAGTTTTAAGGGTATGATTAATTGTTTTTTTTTTTAAGTCTGATTAATTGGTTATAGAAAAAAATGATTTATCAAATATGTAGTTTCTCTTGAAGAATATATTTAAAAAATATAATCTACAAAAATATATATAATATACTGTGAAATTAATAAAATGACTAGATAATAGAGAAATTATGATGTTTTCAATTATTATTGTACACCAGTGACCAGTCCAAACCGTGACGTCTAGAAATGCTAAACGTGCTTGTTTGGTATTATAGCCTTTTTAAAACTAAAATATATAAAAAGTGATTAACCAAAAAAAAAAGAAGCTACAATAAGTGTCACTTAATTATGGAAATAATACGTACAGGAAAGCCACTACTACTCTCCTAGTATTTAGATTATCAGGTATATTTGATTATATATCTCCATTAGAACGACTTTTAAAAATTTACCATAGAGCAATTCTTTTGTAAAGAAGCTGCACTTTCAAAGAGCGACGTGCTTTTTCAAAAAGGCAAGTATGCAAAAATCAGAAAATACATATCCTAAACGATTGGCGACTTTCATTTCCAGTGATGTTCAATTCCTGACTGGTTTCCTTCAAAAAAAAAAAAAGAAGAAAAAAAGAAAAGAAAAGAAAAGAAAACTTGGATGGTTGTGTAATAGAGACCCGAAGAACACAAGTGACAAAAAAATCTATCATGTGCACTTGTACTTCTCTTATTGTGCTACATAACATTTTTAGGTAGAACAATCTGTGAGAAACAAAAAATTCTAAATACTCATGTTATATTTAGTATTGATACAGGTACTTTTGATTACCAAATTATTTTTATATATTTTTTAGGAAAATATGTTTTTGGAAAACTTCAATATATATAGACACTCACAGTTCATGTTTTTCTATATACTAGTTCATGAGGACGTGGGTTGCACATCTTATTCAAGGATGAATGACATGGAAAATGATTTTTAAATAATGATATTATTTAAAAATAGTTGAAATAAGGGTAAAGTAAAAATGTTGGTATAAATATATAAATAAAAACTTCTATGAAATTATGGATACAATGCCGAAAAATAATGAAATGCAGAAAAATGAGTGAATATCCAATATTGGCCAAAAAAATGGTGAGGTTTTATGGAATAGCACGTCAAAATGTTAAATGTTAAATTAAACTTATTTTATGTTACTTAAAGAAAAATATAACTTTTAAAATCATAATACTAAGCAATTTGTTAGTTGGATCAAATAAACTATGCTACAGAAAAAAGGGGCTTGAAATGCAAAAAGTTAATACCACTTGATAATAGACATAAAGAAACTTATTTAATGTTAAATGTTAAATTAAATAAGGAATATTAATGTAAATTTGAAAAATAAAATAAGGGAAAATGCTAAATGTTAAATTAAACTTATTTTATGTTACTTGAAGAAAAATATGACTTTTAAAATCATAATAGGCAATTTGTTAGTTGGATCAAATAAACTATGCTACAGAAAAAAGGGACTAGAAATGCAAAAAGTTAATACCACTTAATAATAAACATAAAGAAACTTATTTAATGTTAAATGCTAAATTAAATAAGGAATATTAATGTAAATTTGAAAAATAAAATAAGGGCAAAATGAAAATTCAAAAGATTTCCCATCATTCCCACTTTTTAAGTAGTATATATATAGATATTTAGATAGCGAAAAAGTTCAGGCCCCCGCGTGGGTAATGGAACCCGCACCCCCACCCAGTCACCCCCCCCCCCCAAAAAAAAAGCAATGGGGCCTCGGGGGCAGTGAAAAATTCCTCCAAGGGACCAGATCATTGCCCGTTTAGATAGATAGTGATAATTATTTACTTTTCAACCATCCCCATTCATAAAAAATCGCTTTTATATAGAGAAAAGATTTCATCAAACAAGCTAATAGATTTGAAATAGAAAGCTAAGGACTAAAACTCAACCATATGCTAACTTATACAAACCGAATATTTTCTAAAGAAGATTAATAATTTGATGAAATACACACAAGTTAGGTTAACCTGAGTAACTATAACACTTTCCAAAAAGATAGTGCAGTCAACCAGAGTTGAGGAGGTTGCATTATGGTTACAGAAGCCAGCAGCTTCCGTTCAATGCCACATGAAGTTGAATTCCTAATCATGGATTGTTCATTTACTAGACTTGCTCAAAATGTTGAGTGCCTTCATCCTTTTCATCTCTTCTCCTGCAAACCAAAACAAACAAACTACTTATAGCCTTTAGTTGGTTAAACATTTTAGTAATTTACAATTTTCCATTGAATTCAAACATTAATTTCAATCACATTCATAACTATGTAACACAAACAGACCGAAAAGCACAGAAGTTGTGCAGTCGGAAAACAGTGCCCTGGCGAAGACAGATTAAACTTAGACTTGATCATTAATTTCAGAAAAGTGAGATACTTGGAGATGAATTATGATTGAAGTTGAATTAGGATTTTAAGATTACCCTGTTTCTCACTCTCTCTGGTAGTACCATAAAAAGCAATTGCCAACATCATGCGGCATACCACTTATGATCCAAGTGAAAGATCCAAGTAAATGGCCACCTTTCGAGTCTAAATAGTAATAATTCCCAAAGTTTAAACCAGAACATCATTTCACTACTGCATGAATAATTTTGAAATTCTGATACTTAACCATAATAGCATACATCTAACATCACAGCTAATCATTTTCCAGTTTGTTGGCCGTGTAACTTTTTTGGCCTGTCTATTTTATTGACTCTCCAACATCAAGACATGTCAACTGTCAACCAATTTGTCCCCCTTTTAAAATGTTGCATTCAGAATGTATCATTATCCTCAATCAAAATTTCTTTAGTTCTAGTCGAGACATGCCACAATGACCTTCCCTCTATTGTTCTTAAATGTCATAAACTCTCCTTGTTAGGGCATACCCTCAGTTCTTCATTGCTCTGTTCTAGTATGCTTCTACATCGTTATGACATCTTAATTTCATTGTACCATATTTACTGCAAGAATTTTCCTTTAGTAATAAAACATACGTGCAATAAAATAATCCCTCGTCTGAAAAATGTCAAGTAAATACACTGATACACATCTTCCACTTAAAATCCACTTTCCCATTCATCTAAATGCTGTGCGTTAATCCAAATAATCCAATGCATGTACCCAGATACAAATATGCAATAAAAAACAAGCAAATGCCAGAAAGATCAGATTGTCTTTACCTTCCTCTAGTACCAACTGGATTGCTCTTTTCTCCAACTCTACAGCATGCTGACTAAGCTCAGCAGGGGACAAATTCAAAAGCTCTAGCATAGACGACATCAAACAAGCAGCAAAATCAAAAAGGGCAAACACTTCAAGCTTGGACATAACATATAAAATGAATGACTCATTGAAACACAGTAACTCACTTTCACTATATTCTCTTTGGGAAGTCTTATCACATTGTTCCAAAAACTTGTGCAATTGAATGAATCGATCTGTTCTTTGCTGCTCATTGCTGGTCTTCGAAACACTTTTCTGAGAACGATCTGATGAACCCTTAAGGTAATCAGATACACGAACTGGTGTCAGATTACTTTGCTTGCCAAGAGAACCAGGAATCGATGGCCCACCACTTGAAATAGTCATCATTGGAGCTATATGACTTTGTGAAGCCACAGGTACAAGATGAACATGATTCTCCTTCATATGAGACTGCTTTTGAGGGACTCCTTGGAGCAATGGGCTCGTATTCTTTAACTGAGGACTATCAGAATATTTCTCCATATTCTGAAGTTTTCCCCTCCCGAGTTCAAATTCAAATCTCCTTCGGGCATTCATTACATTCTCATTTGCGCCATTACAAGCCATGTATAGATGACTAGAGCTCGATGGGCGCTCAGGTGTCAGTCGTTTTGTACCGCAGACCTTAACTGCATTGCCATTTGATCTCACATTCTCATTTTGCACATCCCTCAATGCAGTCTTTTTTACAGCAGCAGATGGTTGCTTATCGTTATCCACACTGCCATTTCCACCAACACCCACTCTATTGTCATTGCATTCAGTGTTGGTCATTTGGGAAGTCAACTGTAGTAACCAAATGAGCTAAACTTGTAAAACCTGTCCAAGAAAAACCTCAGCTGAGTGCAAGGTCATTAAATTTTCAAGTATTACTCCAAAATAACTTCAATTCACAGAATAACATGTCAAATCCACCCAATCATTGATAACAGGCAAATTTTAAGTTCCTCAATCGTTTGGGCCTTTTTTTTCGGGGGGGGAGGGGGGGGGGGTGGTTGTTATGGGCATACAAAAAGAAAAATGCAGATCAATAAAATGAGAACCTCAATATTACAATTCAAAACTGCCACTCCACACACAAGTGGAAGCCTACCTACGAAAAAGAACAAATTATTCAATTGTTTAATTATTTAATTGAAGCTCCCTTTAATGAAAAAACAGTTGGCAATTAAGTGAGGTTCAGCTAACAAACAATTTTGAAAGACCCCCAAATCTTGAGAGGGACGTTTCACTAACTACAAATTTGTTACGCCAAGTGCCATAAATGAATATATCCTCGCATTAAACTCTAAAATTTAAATAGAAAAAGGAAAGATAGTTGCAGATTTAAAAATTCAGTTAAAAAAGAAGCACATACTAGATAATTAAATAAAAATTTACACAGAAAAACCTTATTAATCGCTAAAATCACTTAATTAAAGCTCAGAAAATAAAAGAAAAAGAATTCCATCAATATGAGCGCTCAATTCAACAAATCTAAAAGAGTGTCGATATAATTCCACAAGCATAATGAGAAAATTCAGGGGGAAAAAAGACAAAAAACAAAAGAAAAATAAAAATCAAGACGTACCATTTAAAACCCCGGGTTTGCTGAATTAAGAAAATAAATAAATTACAGATCGAGTATTAAAAATTAAATGGCAGTAATTTTAGAAAATGGCGAGAACGACTTACTGTTTTTTGAGGTTTTGGAGGTTTGCTGTAGATCAGGGCAGTGTAGAGAGGGAGAATCGGAGAGACGGCGCGAGAGAGACGGAGAGGTTTTAAAAAGGTTGGGAGGGTTGTTTGGCTCCAAAGCATATGATATGATCCAACTGGCATTTCTTGAAGACAATTTTTAGCAGGCCTGCTGTATTTGTTGGTTATGACAAAAATAGCATGATAGTAATTGTTTTCCTCTGTTTGGCAACTTCACTAGTGGTAGATACTTTGTACCAAAAATGCTTACAAAACATTGTGTCAAGAGTAATATGGGTGTTTAATATTATTGTTTAAAAATATAAAGTTTTTTTTCCTGACAATCTATATATTGCAGTATAAAACCCCTACAAATATAATTCAATTAAAATACATTGCACAAGCCGCTATGAGACCTTATCGGGGCAGTAGAACCCCTATGGGGATACATATTCCCATGTTGGGGCGCTATATCCCCGTACCAAGATACTATAACCCTCCTAAATTGAGGTAGTAAGATTTCTCTTTATAGGGAATCGAACTTAAAATCTCTGTCCCGCAAAATCTCAACTTTGACCTCCTAAACCGCTGAGTAGCACTAATAAACTTTAGTGACCGCTAATAAAAAATAATAATAATAACTTTGCTAATTATTTTGTTATTTTGTTGAAACATCTAGAACTGTGGATAATTTTCCATTAATATTATACATTTTAGCATCCTTGTGACAAAAAGTTACTATAAAAACAAAACATTTTTGTCAAACATTAATAACAATTTTAACTCCAAAAGTATAATCCATCTATTTTTTGGTGCGTAATGTTGAACATTTTTTAACTTTTACACCATGTGTTAAATTTAAAAATATAATCTTTGGTCAAACTAAATTCAGATAGTTCATGGTCATATTTACATCACGCGCAATACACATATTACTTAACATATATCAAAACAACGAAAAATTAAATTCATTTATACAACTTTTTTTTTTCTTGGGACAATAATTCGTTTATACAACCTAGTTCACGTACATAAACATAATTAATTCATCAACAAATTAGTAGTCCTAATCTTAAAAGTACATATACTCATTTCAAACTACATTTCTTATGCATCTATTTTAGTTGCTTCTAGGGTACAAGGAAAGCACAAACATCATACAAATGACTCAAATGCATACATGCAACACTAAAAATTTTAAGAAAAAATAAAATCTAAACCAACTTATATACTTTAGATTTATAGAGGACCAACCAAGTATCTAATGGGTTCAAATTTAAAGGAAGCACCTAGATTTGCACATTCTTCATGTGCATAAAGGGTTAGTATCGCTCTCCTTTCACTGCCGTTGTAAGTTTTAACTTAAAGAGAAAAATATATACGTTTTTTATTTATATATATACCTCATTTCTGCTTTCCCATTCTCTACCTAGGTTTCACATTTCACCGTAGAAAAGCAGTATACTAAAAACACATATTACACTATGCAAAAACAAATTTCTATTGACGTATCATTTACAGTGTCTAAGGTATTTGTTCAGCCCTACTCATTAATTGTAAAATTGATTTAGCTTTCCTTTGCCCTCTTTCAGTACAATTTTGAGAAATTTCAACTAAATGCTCGTACACACCGTATTGCAGTGCCGCCAAGATGAGATTCGTATTATTAGATCCCAATTCAAGAAGAACCGAAGCTGCACATTCCTTGTTTTTTGGAGTCCCATCTTTCATAAAATTAACAAGAGTTTGAATAAACGAAAGTTTACCAAGTTCTAGTTTTCCCTTCGGATTTGAGGCGAGGATTAGCAATATAGACAGAGTCTCATCAACTAAGTCTAGCTTTCTGTCTTCAACTACCTTGAGCAATGGTGACACAATACCAGCATCAATGGCCCTGATTTTATTTGCATGATTTAAGCAGAGGTTAAATAATGCTGTTACTGCATCTTTTTTACCTCTGATTGTACCAGTCTTTAGCAACTCTATCAATGGTGGAATCCCGTTTAACTGTCCTATTTTTTCCTTGTTTTCATCCAGCATTGACAAGCTGAACAATGCTGCTGCTGAGTTCTCTTTAGCTCCAACTGATCCCTTTTGCAAAACTTCAATAATGGCAGGAATTGGCTCTTCTCTAGAGATGAGTTTCTTGTTAGACTCATCGATGGATAAGTTCAACAGGGCTGTAACTGCATGTTCTTGGATTCTTGAGTCAGGGTAGGATAAAAGCTGGACGAGAGGTGGGATTCCTCCACTCTTGGCTATCAGGACTCGGTTTTCAGGATTTTCTTTTGAAATCAATCTGATCTTTTTCACAGCTGCTCTTTGCTCGTCTAGCTTACTTGATGACAAATTTTGAACCCACGCTGATATGCTACCATTGTCGTCTGATGTTGAAGGACCCTCTTCCATTTGATCTGTCTCTTGTTGAAGTTCAAAATTGTTTTTCTCACACCATTGTAGAATCAAGTTTTTAAGGGCAAAATTTGGCGCTATGGACAAGCTAGACAAACTTTGCCCTGTTTTGGGGCATGTTTTATGTCCCGCGTCAAACCATTGTTCTATGCTTTTTCTTTCATATGTCTGCAAAGAAGAAAATTTTGAAACAAGTTGGGCATTTATTACCAAGTAAAGCTATTCATAAGCATGATCTTTCAGAATCAATTACTGTTAATTGATGATAGATAAACAGTCATGATAAATATCATTATTCTTTATCAGACAACGTAACGTATTATAGTAACATAGTTTAGGATGAAATTATCATACCTGTCCCGTTACAATGATGACAGGATCTTTCATAATCTCTAGCGTGATAGGACAAAGGAATTCGTTAGGGATAGTGGCAGACGGGGTTTTCACGAGAGGTTTTGGCTCTTGAGAATCATTCTCGTCCAGATCATCTTCGGGAACTCCTGCTAATCGTTTGAATTTGTTTAGAAGATTTATAATGTGTTGCATATTCTCTACTCTTGGACCACACCGTGTTTCCTTAATTTTCTTAATGGCTTGAGTCTCTATCTCGAGTTCCTCAGCCGTGTGTAAACCGAGCTTATTTGCTAGCCTCTCTATAGTGGCGCTATCTGCATTTCTGTCGTCGTTTGTGGATAATGCTACCATCAAATCCATTGCTAGTTCCATGTCTTGCGTATCAGTTCGTTTTTTGGCTCGTTTCATCTGAACAGATAACAATTCAATCTGCAATGGGTTTCAAAACTTATCTGAGACAATGTAGTACTTATACACAGAATTCATACAATTTCAAGTTCCAGCTTGTGGACACAATGCTAATTTCTATGACAGAAACAATTTCCAAAATAATCCCATGTGACAAAACAATTTAATTGAAGATGATGATATGAATGTAACTGGTACCTGTTCTTTTGCTTCTTCTGAAATCCCCAGCTTCTCATAAGGCATTCCTTCAGCGGCTTGATTTATCTTTTCATATACAGAATGAAATCTAACCATCATAGCTTCACTCTCTGTGGCCTGGAAAGAGGAGAGAGGCAAATCAAAGAATCAGAAACAAGAATTCCCAATCATAATTTTATTTAAAAATTAGGGAAATTAATTGAAGAAAGTAATTGAGATGCCCCTAACCAGATAAATTTTACTTCCAGAATGGCACAAATGCAACAAAGACTTTGCAGATTGAAAAGCCTTCTTCAATTTCTTCAAACATTCAATCCCAGCTTCAGGGATTGGACTACTGAGATCCTTAATCTCTTCTAAAAGTGGCAAAAAAACCTTTAATCTCCTAATAAGATTATCACATTCTTTCCTCTGAGTCCTCCTGTATTCTCCAATATCCTTTACGGCTTCAACAATGTCGATGATCTCATCCACCAACTCCGTTCCGCCTCGTGGACTCGATGGATTTGACGCAATGTTCTCGTCCTCCATAAAATGAGATATTTTCGAGAAAATCGATGTTGCTTAACGAAGATTATCATCAAGGAACAACAATTTGTTCGAAAAAAAGTTAAAAAATTTCGGAGCCAGAAGAAGAGAACTACGAGGGGATCGGAATGTTTGTCTGCAACTGATGAAGATATCTCAGAAGGATTAGATTGAGAGGCTGTGTAGAAATTAAATTTCAATGACGATGATCGAGAATCGAGTATGAAATTAACGTGTAAATTTCAATGTAGACTTAAAAGCATGTTTTTTCAAAGATAAATTTGATGTAAATGATGATGAATATGACTTTTATTTGCAGAAATCAAGGATACTAAAGATGGAATTTGTGCCACACATCTCCATTTTTCCCTCCCCTTCACAGTAAATTTATCTCCATTTTTAGTGCAATGCCAAGAAAAAGCAAAAAAGACCCATAGCCGCAAGTCCCGTTCCTATATTTTCCAACAAAAACACACCTGACTCCTGAAGTTATTTGAGATTGAGGATTGATTCTATTTCATCATGTATCAATCACACCAGGAGCCCTTTTTTTCTTTTTCGGTTTCAAAATTCATTTTATACATACATTAAATATTGGGACTAACTATTTATCGAAACAAAGGGGAAATTAAACCATATGGAAGAGAACAGTGCTCGGCGGTAATTTACATTGATTTGTTTGGAGTAAGCTTAGAAAACACAGGAAGAATCATCCCACTCAATTAAGAAAATATGATACTTGTAAAATTTAAATGCCAACAAAGCAAATATGTTTTGTTACATTCGATGATACACGAAACTGCAATGTCTCTTTACCGCTTTAGACCACTTTAGCAGATTTCAACAGCAAGTAGAGAAATATCCAAAATTTTAGGATAAAAATAATTGGGCAAACAAAATCGTTTTAGATGACCCCACAGAGAGATCATCAGATTAACGCATTCGGTAATGTTGCGTTCTCGAAACCTGGCAATGTCGCCCATTCAGCGAATACCTGAGCATTATATCCACATCCCGAGGGTTCTTTTTGTTGGGTGCAACCGTCATGATCCCTACGACTGCCTCCCCTTGGCATATCATCAGCACATCTTCCAGGTAGAGCACTGTCTGCTTCCAATGGGTAGCACGGGATTTTGGCCCTAAACATTTTAAACATTAGTCACTGTCAGATATGGAAATGTAACCAATAACAAAGTCACAGTTTACGTACAAGGTCACAGTTTTAATGATGTTGAGAAAATAACAAACCTGTAGAGAAACCCATCAACTTGTGACATTTAGTGAAAGAAACATCGAAATACGCAACAAGAGCATGGATGTAGTCATCGCGTTCTGCCACGAGCTTAAAAGGCGCGGTGAACGAAGCATCTTCTGGAGTCATCTTAGAGATGTCCATCGTCTGTACAATAGGGACATAGAACTGGGTTACGACACTGGGATATAGATTATAGTGGCAGTGTGTTTTAGCATTGGAGAACTCTTGAATTAGACGTGAAATCAGAGACACAGAAGAAAACTAACCTTGAGTAACGTGCAGTTCGTGACAATCTGTTTCTGCTCCACAGTGTCGACAAGGGGTTCTGATATGGCTTGCTTCCTAATGCAGCTCATGTCAAATCCATACACATTGTTCCAAACTGTAAAGTTCAAACAATTAAAAATAAAAAATAAAAATTACAGGAGTAAGAATTTGAACATGCCCTTGTCCATTTAACATTGAAGTTTAGTATCATATCAATTTTGTGCAAAGTGATGAAGCTCACACTCAATTTTGTCTTCCTTGTAGTCAGCATCTTCAATTGCAGTCAAATGAAGGGAGGCTATATCTGGCAAGACAAGTCCATCTTTGACCTGAAACAGAGCCACGTTACACAATAAGAATCTTACAGACTGAAGACAGTTCTCCAGATGTCTTCCATATGTGAAGCTTGCTAGCATTGAAAAAACCATTCATAACTTACCAGCCATTTGTCTCGAGCATATAGGACAGTGTTCAACATGTTTTCGTAAACCAGAAAATATCCCATCCACTCGGAAATAATAATATCGACCTGAGGAACTGGTAGCTCGATCTCTTCAATCTTTCCCTTAAGAACTGTTATCACTGCAAGAACAACAGTTCGGGCAATCGAACCCATAAACTTGATCAGCAGTGAAGTCGAACATGAAGAAATAACAATGTATTCAGAATTGAGATACAAAGTGCACTACCATTAGAAAAATTATTGAGCTTTACAATTTCCTCTGCCATATCAGCCATGCTGGAACATTCGACCTGGATATGAAGAAGGTATGCACAACACTTTTACTATTTAAAAACAGAACTCAAACAGAAGACGTGTAACTTTACCATCAAAAGTACACATAATTTCATGAGCATAAGATAACCATCCACGTGGTACTATATCCTAGTCATCATATGATGTAAAGTTTAAAATCACACAAACAACTACTACAATTAATAACATAATAAGCAATTAAGCATCATTTTTCTCCCGCATATCAAGCCCTATAACAAACAAGTACATTTCAAAAACAGCCTAATTCATACACTTAGGGCTCATTCTATTCACATTAAATTTCATCAAATTAAATTTACTTTTTCTCTCTTACCATTTTCAACAACTCATAATCCTTTAATATTTTGTAATACCTCTTCTCCTGTTTCTACCACACATCTATAAGGAAATATAATTTCATTAAATTTAATGTGAATCAAAAAAGTCCTTAGCGTACAACTGACCAAAGAACACAACTTTTACAGCTACATTCTTGAAGTTCTATGGAAGTAAAAAGGTCTAAATACATAACTTTTTGCTAATTTTACATTAAGGTAAGTCTTAAATTTTCTAAGTGGAGAAAGAAGTCAGATAAAGTCCAGTTTCTATATACTGCACAAATCTAGGGATCTTATCAGATGAAGTATTTGCAAATAAGGGATACCATCTATCTAGCATGAAGCAAGCCAAAAATTCTCAACATCATGACAATTCAGTTTTGGTAACTGGATGTACAGAAATATAGAAATATCTACATTTCAGAAGTTAGCTTAATTTAGATGGAACCATAGTACTTTTCCCATTTCAGAAGTTTGCTTAATTTAGATGGAACCATAGTACTTTTCCCATCTGAAAAGATAAGCGAACCACAATGAGATATGTAGGGTCAAAAAGGAAATAAATAAATAAATAAATAAATAAATTGTACACACTACTCCTAATGGCAAACGTAAGAACACATACCGCATAAACATGCTTAGCCCCAGCTTTGGCACAGAAGAGAGAGAGGATTCCAGTTCCAGCTCCCACATCAAGGACTACCTTATCCTTGAAAAGGAACGGATTCTTATAAATAACAGATTGGTATGTTTTCGTTCTAACTACATCCTTCAACATTTCCTGCAAGGAAATTGTCGTGTGTAAGCCGCTGTTTTGCAGTAACATTCCAAATATCAAGACGGGCATGCACAGGCAAGTATTATCACCATTTAAAATAAAATGTTATGTAAAATAAAGAATAAACACCAGGAGGAAAGTGATATTAGAAATTAAAAAAATGTATCACCATCATTTGAATGCTAGAATGGATCAGTTAACTTTCCAAACTTGGAAAGAACCTAATTAAGAAGGCTGGCTGAGAGGGAAAGATGTATTTCTCATAGAGAAAGTACCACGAACTGAAGTGGTGAGAAAGATGTATGTGGTTCAATAGCATCAAGCGCCAACCACAAAATAAACTTCAGAAGATTAAGTAAATAACTAAATATTGAAGATATGGGAGGAGCAAAATTCTAGTAAAATATGCTTTATAAACGCTAAACATAAATGGCTTCAGAAAAAGCCGAGCCAACACAATCCACACTGAAGGTGATACAAAAGATAACTCTGACAGCTTCATATCCAATTTGCACACTTACTTCATGGATACCTGTAAACAAGGAAGCAACAGACAAATATTAGTACCTTCTCTGAATTGTTATCAAGAAAATTATTTAGAATCCAAGGGTTAACATAATTGCAACTTTCATTTCAACTATTATCTTCTTTTTATGGTAGCATGAGGCAACAATATTTCAAAGGATTCTTCAATTTATTTTGTAAGAAGAAATCCAAACCACAGAACATATGAAACGACACATTTATATACATCAAACCAGATAGCATTCCTTGTGGAAAAATAGGACTCTGTATAACAGGTATATTACAGGGACATCCTGTATGAAGTCCACATATATGCACGAGTTCTACAAAACAACTCAGACATTTATATAGAATATAGGGGAGGGAAACAAGATATCTTTAACACAATTCATATGAAAACACGAGAAAATATCAGCCGCCAGATGAAATGATCTTATATCATCGACGTCATTACTCCACAAATGCAAAATAATTACTCCATTCTACTGAGATAGGCATGTTCGTAATTTCACACTAATTAAGAAAACATAACAAATCTAGTTGGAATTGTAAATTTTTGTTAGATTTTTGGCGATATACCCTTATAATTAATGGTCGTGAAATGCTTAATATACTGTCGAAAGTCCAATGTTCCTGCTAAAGCACAAAGCACAGGAAAAAAGCTTTTGAGCTTATGCATGCATGCAAATGCATGAAAAAGTGCGCTTAAGCAGAAAGTGGCCCGTGGATGCATTTCCGTGATTTATGCTTTTTAGAAGCTTCATTGGAACTAATTACTGTGTGATTATATTCTTTACAATTCTAAAAAGTGTGCTTTTGCATTTATTATTCCAACCAAATTGAAAATTGCTGAAAATAAAAGCGCAACTTAAGTAGGGATATATTAGACATATTAAAGAATAATGTATACACTCAAATTCAATAAGGAAGTTGGAATGCAGAAGGTAATAACTCCAACTAAAGGGCCCCAGGGTAAAATGTGATTGTTATCCAGACCGCAAAGCCTAACGCACTGCAAGTATTGTATCCCACGGATGACCACTTTCATGGTAATATTTTGACCCAAAGAAAATAATTTTGGAAAGAACCATGCATTACCGAAGTGAGAGTAGGAATCGAAATAGTAATCGGCGCTAGTCTTGTCACCATCAACTGCAGAGCCCCCAGGCATACAAATGACTGAGTCTTCCTCCAAATTTGAACATTCAGTGGGAGCTTCTTCAATGGTATCATCCTCCATGTCAGTTGCGGAGCTAGCCGCTTGAAGTTGAGGAGGCATAGTTGAAGCCTTTAAAAAAAAGGAAACAAAAGAAAAGAAAAATGTTATTAGAAGTGTTCCCTTACGTGTTTCAACTCCATAATTACGTCATTTTCAATATTATCAAATTCATCATTCTCAATATATGCAATTAAACTATCATGAAACATTGGTCGAGGAAATGATTCTTGGTGGCCGTGTTTCTTTGATGAATTGTACACCAGTTTATTAAATTATATTGAAATTTTGTTGTGGTGTGTTAGTTAAAAATTATACATATTAATGGTAGTCATAGTCATAACGTAGCGTGTGAATTAGACTTTACGGTGGCAATATAATCACTCATACTGAAATCAGGGGAGAATTGAGTGGCAAAGATGAATGATTACTATTTACCACCTACCAGTTTGAATTTTCAGTGTGTAGCCCGAAGTAATGTGAAGTGCGGCTTGCGAGCTAATCACCTGACGGCCTGCGGCTGCGGCTCAGCGGCTGCTAGTTGCGAGAATCGATGCGAACGATGGTGGCTCGGTCGGCTGATTGCCTGAGGACTATGGAGGGAGGATTGAAGAAATAAGGGGCTGCAAATTAGGGCTTTGGATTTTGGCGGCGTTTGAGAATAGGGTTTAGAAGAGAGTTGAGTCCTTTGTGTCGGAAGGCGACAGGCGACAGTTACGTAATTGCTGGACTTTAGAATTTAGATACCGGTGGAAATTCATTGGAAGGTTTAGAATTAATGAATTAAACTGTTTAAAAGAAAAAAAAACTTAGAAATAAACAATTAAAGAAGACTATCACAAAAAGATTGGGAAGATAATATAATAATCTCTTCTCTTTTCTTCTTTTTTTGCTAAATTTTCATTGGAAGGGGAAAATCTACTTGACCGTTTTGTGACAGTCGATTGTAAGCTTTAGAAAAAATTAGTTGAGCAAGATAAATGACATGATAGACAGATAGAAGAACATATAATAATGTATACTTCTATGATTTTGTGTGACTATAAGAGAAAAAACTATTTAGAGTCGGTAATTAGAGCTATATCGTTGGCTCATTGCCTACAATCAATATTTCCAATTATATCCTCTTGCCAATATTCTAATTGAGATTATTTTTGGCATGGATGGTATTGCTAGTAATGCTAAGCTATACATTGATGATATTTCGTGGTGTTTTGGAACCAAAATACCGTAATAAATTACAAAATAAGGAAACAAATATTTGATTTCCAAATGTCTCTCATATTTCATAACTTTTCTCAAATTGAAAGCTCTAATGTTTTTCACTCTCTTATCATCGTCGACATCAACGTGTTCGTCAATCCTTTCCATGTCCTCCACCCTCCGACAAATGGTAAGTTTGCGGTTGGTGGTTGGACAGAGGTGGAGCCCCACATTTTGATATTAGATCATCTACTTCCCTCATTGATACGATCAAAAAGACGAATTTCAACCCTATTTTTGACAATAAACTTGATGGGTTTTGATGTGCCTAACGAGAAGCATCGAAAATAATAGAATACTCAATCTATATTGAGTGTTCTCTCTAGCATCTTCCAATATCTTGATTTTCAACAAGGGTTTCAAAGTGATGGATGCTCTCTCATGAAAACAATGGTGGTTTTGGATTGTAATTTCGTTAACTGGTCCAAGGTATTTTCATCTTCGTAGCATCGCGGTGTCATTCGTGGTACATGTCTATGATGCCGGTAACAATATCTTTTCATTATTACCTGAAGAAAATAGTTGTACGTGCAATTTTGTACCCCGAGAAGGGAATATGTTGCTCATTTTATTGCATCTCATGCTTTTTCAAATTATTAATCTGGTTTATGGATTGATTGTACTCTGTAGTTGTTGAATTCGGCAACTCGCCATAATTCATAGTAAGTTAAATTGCTTTAAGAATAAGGGTGTGTTTGATTGGCAATTGGTTTGCAGGTAAATATCAAATCGTGCAATCCGTTTAACATCTTCGCTGTTTGATTGCAAGTTGTAAATGGAATTGATTTTGCAAGGTACAATCATTTGAAGCACAATTTTGGCCAATTGCATGTAAATGTTTTCTTAGGGGGAGATGTGATTTTTTATTTAGTAGGCAAATATTTTACACGTAAATATTTTACAACTCTCAATCAAACACACCCTAAATATATTTACAATGTAAATAATTTCTTCGTTATACACAGATATATCCAAATATCAATGGTAGGCACATTTTACAACGTCCACGGTCAATGTACCATTGCACAACGTTATTAAATTGGTAGTGAACATCGAAGAAAGCAATGAAATTACTTGTATCATTATAGTTTGCAAAGAATTTGTAATAAATGAATTTTAAATGTGTGGTAGATTTAAAGAAAAGTTTAGAAAAAAATTGTAACATAAATAAAAGTGAGTGATTGATAATCACAAACAAAGCAAGTCTTTTTCTTCCACTAGCATAAAAAAAGCATTGAGTGCCTGAGTGTCCATCATCCCGTTTTCATGCTTTCTTCTACCTCTCACTCTCTCGCCATTTCTTCTTCTCTTCTCTCTCTTTCTCTCTCCGCCACTGCTACCATTGCTAGTGCCGCCGCCTTCGCTCGAATCACTAGCGAAAATGGTATACTAGTAGTAGCCGATAAAAAATGATTTTTAAGAGAGACTTTTTTTTTGTTGGGTGGGGGGGGGGGGAAAGGAATCAAGAGGCACTATGTTAAATAGTAATAAATACTTGATTGATGACTAATAAGTATCGAGAGAGAGAGATGTGTTTATCAACTAGTTGTTCTTAAAATATCGTGTTAATTGATTTATGAGCAATGTCATAACTAAAAAAGAAAACAAATTAATTAGCAAGCACCTCTCTCTCAACAAGTATAGTAACTACTTGCGTTAAAACAGGAGTAAATTAAAAATCTGGGACTTAATTCAATGTATACCTTTATAATAATTGGGTATCATAATACAAGCTTTGAAATACAATAATTGTAAATGCACACTTTAAATTTGATGTTTTAAAGTGATATTTTGATATAATAATTCATTTTTTCAATAATAATCCATAAAAGCATACTAGTATTGGGTCAATTATTATCCCACTTAAAATTATGTCACTTTAAAAATAAATAAATTATGCCACTTAAAATTGTTTACATAGAAACACTGTTTGAAAAAGTAACACGGGCCGACCAGACTCAAACGCAAAGCAATAGATGAAAAGAACGAAGAAGTTACCGTTTGAGCCCAAATCCGGAGCCTCATCACTTTTGATCAACGGCTACGATTTACTAGCCGTTGTTTTCAAATTCTATTCGAGAAAATTCAGACATATATCCGCTGTTTACGTTTGATAATCGATCCTTTTGATTCAAATGAACAGAAGGATTTCCATGTCAAGAAAATATACGACTTCAAATTAGAAAGAGAGAGAAATATTGGAGTATTTCAAATTCTCTCTTTGAATTTAGTTTACAGAATTTCTTGGTTTTTTCTTGATTCTCGAGGTGGTTTTCTCTCTTTCTTTTTAAATTTTTTTTTTTGATTTCACAATCTGGGTTTTTGTTCTTGTTCCTTGAATTTAATCTTGATTGATCGTTTGATATCAATTCAGTCAAAATTCGCCGATGATATTTGGGTTTCTCTGTGGATTGGTGGTGTTTTTATTTTTTGGTTTTTTCTTTTAATTTCTTTCTCTATGATTTGATCTTTTTCAAATTCTCTATCTGTCTTGAAAGACGATCAACATGGTTGGATCTGGATCAGATGAGAACTTTCCGGCCGTGATCAGGCCTTCAAATATTCAAGGTAAATTTGAATTTTTAAAGAAGTTAAAAATTTAAAAACCCAGTTCTCAATTCTTTCTTGATTTCTTGTAATCAATCTATTTCTTTCTTTTCTATAAAACTATAAAATTGTGATAATAATTTTCTTTACTGATGATCAATAGTTGGGTTGAGGCCTGGGCAAACGAGGAGGGCTCTGTCTGATATCAATGGAAACAGAATCGCCCCTCCATCTTACGCATTTGCTGTCCACAAGAGAGGTGTTATTACAGAGTATGAATTTGGAAAACCCAATAATTTTAATCGCATTGCACAAATATTTTAGCACCATTTTTATTAAATTCATCCCAAATTTCATTATCAGGAAAAGGGCTGATGAAAATACTAATCCCGCAATCCCAGTTCATCGACCCGTCACAAGGTTAGTTAAAATGATCCTTCTTTAATTCTCACTTTTTACTGCAGTCATTATATTGTATTGCATTCTTTCATTTGTTGTCGGGTTTAACTACCGGTCGTAGTTTGAGTAAAAAGGAAATTACAGTGAGTAAATATTCTCTACTTGTGGGTTTCAGAAAATTTGCCTCACAATTGGCTAGTCAAGAACAGCAAGTTATTAAGGTACAATAACTTTTGAAATTTGAAAGTATTTTTATTAATCATTCAAATTCGAGATTGCGTTTAGTATCAATCAAATATGTGGCAATGTAGGAAATCAAGCCGCCTGTTGAACCGGTTTACAATGAAGATTTCGATGTGCCAATGTTTGTTCAACACACAGAGGATATGCTGCAAGAAATTGATCGCCGAATGGTATACTATACCACCTCTTGTTTGATTTAGTACTAGGTTTCTCATAGATTTCATTGGACAATCTTGTGCTACATATGATTTGTAGGATGCTGAGGTTGAAATGGAAGATGTTGATGACAACGAGCTAGTTGTGGATATAGATGATGGTGATAAGAAGAATCCATTTGCTGTGGTTGAGTACATTGAAGATATTTACTCACACTACAAGAAAACTGAGGTCAAATTTTTCATCCCTTTTTTACCCTGCAGTAACTTAGTTTACAGCATTTTTTAACCCGAAAGTGAGAAATGACTGCTTTGTAGAGTTCAAGTTGCGTCCCACCGAACTATATGACATTCCAATCTGATATTAACGAGAGGATGAGAGGTATTCTTATTGATTGGCTGGTTGAGGTAAACAAGATGATGTACATTGTACAATTCTGGATTTTGTTAAAATTATTTTTTTTATGAACTCGAATAAAAGAAGTTAATTTTAATAAGAATTAAGATATGTGTATATAGGTGCATTACAAATTTGAGCTGATGGACGAGACCTTATACTTAACGGTCAATCTGATCGATAGATTTCTGGCTGTCCAGCCAGTAATAAGAAAGAAACTTCAGCTTGTTGGGGTTACAGCTATGCTTCTTGCTTGCAAGTATGAAGAAGTATTTGTTCCTGTTGTTGAAGATCTTGTTTTGATATCTGATAGAGCTTATTCAAGAAAAGAAGTCATCAATATGGTGTGTTGTTATGATTTGATGATAACATTTATGTTTTTGTTGAAATAATGTTGTACATTTTTAGCGCATTTTTAACGATTTTGTTGCCGGCCCACAGGAGAAATTGATGGTGAACACATTACAATTCAACCTCTCACTGCCTACTGCTTATGTCTTCATGATCAGATTTCTTAAAGCTGCTCAATCTTCTTACGAAAAGGTATTGTATTTACTGCTGCTGTATGATTTAGTTATAATGTTATAGAGCTTGTTTGGCAATGCTTTTTTTTGAAACAATAAGTGATTATTATTCTCAATTATGACATTTTTGTTTCGAATTTGTACTAGTTGGAGCAGCTATCGTTCTTTTTGATCGAACTATGCTTGGTTGAGTACGAAATGCTTAGGTTCCCACCATCTTTACTAGCAGCAGCTGCAGTCTTTACTGCTCAATGTACTCTGAGAGGCTCGACCGAGTGGAGCCAAACATGTCAAAAACACACAAAGTACAATGAAGAAGAGCTAATGTGAGTAGTATAGCATATCATATCATAACATATCATCTCCTATTTTAAGTAAAAATTGAATAAAATGTTGAAATGACATTGTGACAAATGGATAAATTGGATGTTGATTTTTGTAGGGAGTGTGCAAAACTGATGGTATGGTTCCACCAGAAGGCTGGGACGGGGAAGCTTACTGGGGTGCACAAGAAATATTGCACTCAAAAGTATGGATTTGCAGCTAGAGAAAAACCAGCTGTTTTTCTCTTGGGATATTAGAAAGATTTTATTATGGGTTGATTATGATGAAGTGACTTGCTTCTGCGAAGGATCTGGGCTCGGTCGAGGTGGTTGTTTTGAGATCATCGATGCTTTTGATGAATCTGTTTGTTCAAATATTTGACAGTTTGTCATCTTATGTTGCTTTCTTGTGGCTTCTATCTTGACATGGAGAATATGTACTATGATGTTTGTTTTGTTCAAATTATTTCTATGATTTTCATTTCTTATGTATATATGTCTATATGCATGAGTAAGATTGGTTTTTGTACAACTTCTAAGTTCTCTTTATTTTGTATGAACTAATTTTTACGTTATCAAAAGTTATTATTATTATTATTATTATTAACAATAAACAAAAGATATAAGAGAAAATATTAATCTTCTCCTCTACTCAACCGAAAAAGGAAGATGATTGTCATGTCAGTCATTCCGTCTTTAAAACTCTCTCCTTCTCGTTCTCTGCCTTGTTGCTCTCGCTCCGTCGCTCTCTGCCCTCTCTGGTTCTCTTCCTCTCTTCCACCCTCCCTCCTCCTCCTCTACTGCCGTCTCCTCCTCCTCCACTGCTGCCACCGCCTTCGCTCGGTCCACCGCAAAGATATACTAGTTAAAAAGACTAACTTGAATCCACACTTTCAAATAAACATAACCATTGTATTTAATATTTAATCTCTAGATTTCTGTAGTTTTTCTAATTTTTAATATATTTTATGTGCATTTGCAATTTGCATCAATCATACCCTAATTGACACACTAAAAAAATAAATAAAATGAAAGGAGAGAAAAAGATGCACCAAAAAAGTCAAAAAACAAGCCATTAGGATTTGGGCAAGAGTACGGCGTTTCTGTATGTTTCAATATTTTTTTCTTTCAACGGAGCACAATTCATTACTTGTCACTGCAAAGCATATGCTTTTCTTCCTGCAGCAATCAATCAGAGCACCAAGCAAACACTAAAAACAGAAATCTCTGCTGTAATAAATTAACAAGGCCCCACTCATACAGATTCTTTCAGATGACTGATGACAGTGAATTTTTTCACTATAAAGCGTCTTTGGTATCCATCCACAGCAGATATTATTTGGAGTACAAGGAATCGGAAAGAAGCCGTTTCGCGAATGAGTTTTGATCCTTGAGCTTCGGAAGGAAAATGTATAGTTGTTGCACTTTTCTCTCACTGCCCGTTCTTGGGGTCCATCATCCAGTGTCAAGTAAACATTCATCGTTGGTAATCGACCAACTTCGCTTGATATATTAGTTATTCGTACATAATTCGATCGATTGAGCTTAATTATTGGGATTATGCGGGTATTTTGATTTCCTTTTGGGTGGATTGAGATGAATTAATTGTCTGGCTCTGTTAGCACTGTGATTATACTTGTCACTGTTTGAAGGCGATTTCTAATTTCTAGTTTCTATTTTCTAATCGAGTTGATCCTTGAGAATTTCAGCTTTTTGATCGCATGATCACTTATAACTTAGTCTAATCGTGTAAGGCTTTTATGAAAATTTTGCTTCTCTGGCATTTTGATGAAAACTGAATTCAGCCTATATGTGATGAATGTGTTGAAGATGTAACAGGTTTAACTTTTTCGATGATGTCAAAGCAATGATGCTTTTTCCGTTGAAATTAAGGGTATGTTTGATTGGTGATAAAATTAATATGCACGTAATTCCGTGTAAAATACGTGGTTAATATTATATTGGAAAATGTGTGTGTTGTTGAAAATATGTGTGTGATTACACGGAATTGCATGCATATAATTTTGTGACCAAAAGAACAAGGGCTAAAGCTAAGATTGATAGTTACATTTTTAAATAAAAGGCAATGCGGGTATAACGTTGCGCCTAAGTGTGTCGGATACAAAGCTACACTTGATGTTGCTTGATAAGTTGGATAAATATAGGAGGGGGCTTGGATTCTTTTTTGTTCAATAAAAAGGATACTTGTCTTCCTTGATACCTTTCCCCTGTCTTACTGCTTTGAAACCCAAAACCTTAACTGTCAAATGTTTTTGACTCAGGATGGTTATGCAAATTCTAGTAAAAGGCATATTGAACCACTTCTCTCATCTAAAAAGACTAAAAGCTTAAACTGTTACATCAATTTATCAGTCCAAATGTACGTGATTTATATATCTCTGCATGTTCACGTTGAAGCATATTGAACTGCTTGTTTTGATGCCACATTGAACCACCATTTGGATGAAGTGGTTCAACAATCTGTAACAAATTATTTATTTATTTATTTTTCTTTCTTTTTCCACAGGCATCAAGTAATAGGTCTGGCACATCACAATCAACTGGACCAACCTTTGGTCCTTGGAAATTGCATACAAATGCCATTAATATTTCCTTGAAGGGTACCACTACGTCTCGAAATGTATGTTTTGGTGGTTGATGTTCATATTATGTAGTGATTAGATATAGTTCCAAACAATTCTGCAATAGCAACTAATGCTTGACCATGCATCAACATTATATATCTGTTGACTGAAATGTAGGGTGCTTCACCCGTAAGTCTTTAGCAATAGATAAAGTGAGATGAAGAGGTATATTTTTCCAAATGGATTGTATTTTCATAAAAAGATGCATCTGATCATTCTTAGATTTTTACATTCGATTTCAGCAATGAAAAGCAAGATGAAGTCCATCGCAGACTTTTGGCACGTGAATCTGTTAGAGATGAAAGACTCCTAACTTATTATGACATTGTTGGTCATTGGAAAAATAAAATAAAATAAAATAAACATGCCACCTTTTTCTTCTCTGAGTCATATGTTGTTACCTATGATCTCATATCATGTATTTCTGTGGTGCAATCTTCCTCTAGGTTCGGCGATCATCTAATTCGACAGTGCTGGCTGAAGATAATTCAATAACGATTAACGTGGAAGAAGATGCTGAAAGTATTGGCCTGATGAGTGTGGACCCTGGCTTGAAATCTCATAAAGATCATTTCAGATATCGAATGAAGAGATACTTAGATCAGAAAAAGCTCATTGAAACATATGAAGGAAGCCTCGAGGAATTTGCACTAGGTAATGATGAAACAGAAGTGTGTTTCTTTCTGCACCAAATACTAGTTATATATATATATATATATATATATATATATATGTATGTATCTCTGTGTGTGTGCGTGCGCTTCTAGTGGAGACTTGTCGCCAACTTCAGAAATTCTCAAGTATTGCATAAACAAGCTTCCATGATACACTGAATTCTATATGCTTGTTTGGTCTATATTTTTCAAAAATCATCTTTCACCAAATCGATTTTGACCACAAATTGTAATTACCAATTAGTTTTTCCAATTTTGAACAATTCATTATCCTGAAAAATCAAGTTTCACCTCAAAAAATCTATACAGACATGACTTGTGTTGTGGGAAATTGGACTTTTTCACTGCCAAAGAAGAAAAAGGAAGGGGGAAAAAAAAGAAGCCCTTTATTGGCCAGTTACTAAATGCCTTACATTTCAGGTTATTGTAAGTTTGGGTTTAACCATGAAGAAGGTTGCATTGTGTATCGTGAATGGGCCCCTGCTGCTGAGTGAGTCATTCTGCTTGAAATAAGACTATTTTGTTACCTTTTCTTTTCTCATTATAATTATTATTAAATTTTAGATCTGGCACTGTGTTCCTGTATACCTTTTTGGCAAATATGCTCATTATGGTTGCCCTTTTTGGAACTCAGGGAAGCGGAAGTGGTTGGTGATTTTAATGGGTGGAATGGGGTCAATCACAAGATGGAAAAGAATCAATTTGGTGTGTGGACTATCAGAATTCCTGACTCTGCTGGCAATCCAGCCATTCCACACAATTCAAGAGTCAAATTCAGATTTAAGCATAGCAATGGAATTTGGGTTGATAGGATCCCTGCCTGGATAAAGTATGCCACTCAGGACCAAACAAGATTTGCTGCACCCTATGATGGTGTGTACTGGGACCCATCACCTTCAGAGAGGTAACTGTAACATTTATTCTGAGCTCTTAACTAACATTCAAAATATAAATTCCTGGACGACCTTTGTTCTTTAAGTTGTCCAGAATCATGTTAATTTTCACATGGCCTAGTGTTGGTCAAAAGCAATTTATATTGCTTTTGAGGATTTCAGTTAGTAAATTCAAATTTGGAAGGAGGAGATTGCAGTTCTCCTCGAAATGGAACTCCAGCAGACAATAAACAATGTATTCCTTAAACGACATTTCAGGTACCAGTTTAAATACCCTCGGCCACCTAGGCCCAACTCTGCACGAATATATGAAGCACATGTTGGGATGAGTAGTTCAGAATCGCGTATAAATACATATCGAGAGTTTGCAGACGATGTTCTGCCTCGCATTCAAGCAAACAACTATAATACAGTCCAGTTGATGGCTGTGATGGAGCATTCCTACTATGCATCATTCGGTTATCATGTTACAAACTTTTTTGCAGCCAGCAGTAGATCAGGGACTCCAGAGGACCTGAAGTATCTGATTGATAAAGCACATAGCCTAGGTCTTCGAGTGTTGATGGATGTTATTCACAGCCATGCGAGTAATAATGTCACTGATGGCCTTAATGGTTTTGATGTTGGGCAAAGTTCTCAAGATTCATATTTCCACACTGGAGAACGAGGTTACCATCACTTGTGGGATAGCAGATTATTCAACTATGCCAACTGGGAAGTTCTTCGCTTTCTTCTATCCAATTTGAGGTGGTGGCTGGATGAGTTTCAATTTGATGGATTTCGATTTGATGGAGTGACCTCAATGTTGTATCATCACCATGGAATAAACGTGGGGTTCAGTGGGAACTATGATGAGTACTTCAGTGAAGACACAGATGTTGATGCGGTGGTATATTTGATGTTGGCCAATGATCTAATTCATAATATCTTGCCTGATGCAACTGTGATTGCAGAAGATGTTTCTGGCATGCCTGGACTTGGTCGTCCTGTTTCTGAGGGAGGGATAGGTTTTGCCTATCGTCTTGCAATGGCTATTCCTGACAGGTGGATTGATTTCTTGAAGAACAAGCAAGATGAAGAATGGTCGATGCGGGAAATAACTTCTTGTTTGACAAATAGGAGATACACTGAGAAGTGTATAGCTTATGCAGAGAGTCATGATCAGGTACAAACAACTCAACTCAATTTGGCATGGTCTTTTCTCATGCGTATGTGGAGTCACTACATGGATCTTCTGCACACTGAACTGTAATAGGTTCCAACTTAGAATTATAATGCTGAACGAAATGAAGGATCGAATAAGAGATTACCGATCGTATTATAGTCCTCAAGAAGAAAAAATGTCCGATATAACAGACTTACAAATGACATCTAAGCAAATACTGACAATGGAAGACATGAACTAAAGATGGTGGGAGAGGGCATTCTCTCCAGCAGTTTCCACCATTTCCTTGATTTCCCGCCCACTTCCCCCCATTTTATATCTCGTTAGGAATCTCATTCATTCTATTGTGCAATTTCTGTGCATAGACCTGTAAAGCTGCTTCTATTATCTTTTGTTGTTTAGACCCATCTGCTCCTGCTCCATTGCTCATTTCTTCCCCTGGTTCCTTTGCCTTTTTGCATCTTTTATAAGTATGTTGGATTGCAGTTCTATCATGCTGCCTAGGGGTGTTTCCAAAATTAAACCAGAAAGGGTGAAATTATTTCATTATTTCTTCATTACATGCGATAATAAGTTGATTCTTTCGTTAAATATACTTCCTGATCAAAATTGCTATCTGGATATGTAAAGAAATATTGTAAACCTCCTGTGAGAGTATCTGCCCTATTGGGTTTTGTCTGGTATTCCTTTGCTTTCTCCTTTCTGACTTTTCCTGCTTGATGATATGAGTAGTCTATAGTGGGTGACAAAACCATTGCATTTTCGCTGATCGACAAAGAAATGTACACCGGTATGTCTTGTTTGGCAGAGGCTTCTCCGGTTATTGAGCGAGGAATTTCACTGCACAAGGTTTGTTTTATCCATATGTATTTGTTGCCTTTATTGACATTGTGCCTGCCAGCAGTGGTATCTCACATAATTTGCAATGATAATTTTCTTTGCAGATGATTCATTTTATAACAATGGCATTAGGAGGAGATGGCTACCTTAACTTTATGGGAAATGAGGTAACCAACCAGTTTTGGCAGTTATATGATCGAACTAGGAAACTTAACAAGCGATAGTAGATGAGAATTGGTAGTTTTTAGATGTGCACTTCATTCCTTCCTCAGTGAGTACAAGGATGTTAAATGATCAATTCGCCTTTGTTTCAAAGATATAAATGAATTAGTTCTTGATGAGAATGCATTTGGCGATAGAAGGATGCTATCATCTCGTCATTTGCATATAGATGAGATACATTAAGTAAGATCGGTAAAAAGAATGCAATCTACCTGATCTTTCATTTTTTACTAGCCGATTATGGATACGAGGAAATGTTTGAAGAGTCAAAGTTTTTAACTTTTTACGTTTATCCACTTGAAAATAGAGTTAATTGCACTGCTTTATTAATCTGTTCTACCGCTGTGTTATAGAAAAGGTGAAGTCTGAACATAGCTTATAAAATCAGTAGCTGATAAGATAGCCCTTCGCCCTTGTCGAAGAACCGAATAATCATGCAAATCAATATTTTGCAGTTTGGCCACCCAGAATGGATCGACTTCCCCAGAGAAGGCAATAGCTTCAGTTATGAAAAGTGCCGACGTCAGTGGAACCTCGTGGATACGGATCATCTTAGATATAAGGTTCAATTTCACTCAGTTTATCCTTGCCTATGCTGCAAATTAAGTTTTCCAATTCATACTGACATCAGTTCTATTCTCAAGTTTCGAAGATTTCTCTGTTAAATAGATGTGATATGTATGACCTTTCAATCTATTTCCTTACTTGTTATATTCTGTCTGTTCAGATTCATGGCACATTGGAAGTTGAAAGTGGTATTATTAACTAGTTGTGAAGCATGGATATTGAGTTGTTTCAAATGCATGACACAAGAATCTTGGTCGATGTCGGTTAAAATATCTTTAGGATTATCTTTGATTTGAATATGAAATCTGTTGATACTCCTGTTACTTGTATTACTAGTGCGAAGGAATTAAAAACACTCACGTATCAAAAATAGTATAGTAGATATAAAACAAATTCAAACCTCGATCATTTTACATTTTAAATTACATCGTTTTACTTTTTTTACAAGAAATGTTTTTTTACACTTTTGTTTTCAGTTATCGACTTATCATTCCAGAATTTAGAGCATGGAGCTTACCATGTCGTTGATGTGCTTGGATTCTCTCCCTCACTTGTCAAAAACTGAAAAATTATAGACACCACGTGACTTGTCAGTTACTTGCATTTTGAACAATAAAGAAAATAAGACGCTCCATTTGATGCTTCTCACCTTGTCTTGCCATGAGGTGCTGATATTTGGGTCTCTTCATGGTTAAATGCTTATGCTTGCTCTTGATCAATAAAAGTGATAGCCTTTTCTAAATATGTATTTATTCTTGCACTTGTTACATTTTGCCATGTACCATTTACCTGAAACTTAATATACATGTATTTCATTCTAACATGTGCATCTGAATCCAACACTTTGCGCAATTGTCCTTCGAAATGCAGTTCCTGAATGCTTTTAACAGGGCTATGAATTCACTCGATGAAAAATTTGCCTTCCTATCGTCAGAAAAACAGATTGTGAGCAGCGTGGATGAAGATGACAAGGTACAATATTTTCTGGAGATATTCAAACACATGTGCCGACCAATATAAATCACTCAAAGATTTAGTCAAGGTCAAATATCAATTTCAACCAAATATTCATAACCATCATTCCTTGATTATCCACACATCAAGCTGTCAACACTATTCTTTTTCGTAAATTATTAAACAATCTATGAATTGCCAAACAGTCGGAGTGTTCGAGGTTTACAGGATTCTCTATAATGTACTAGATCGTATGGAAAGATTTTTGCTGCAATGCTCACATGCACAAATGTTAATTAAGAGTGATTCAGTGTGATTGTAGATTTAGTACGTGAGGCTATCCATATTCCAGTATTCCTGTTTGAAAATTTTTGCTGCCAATCACGTGTCATATACGATTGAACTTGGGTTTGTGCTTACACATTGATTGATTTATCTACATTGCAGGTCATTGTCTTTGAGAGGGGAGACCTCGTATTTGTGTTCAACTTTCACCCAGTAAATACATATGAAGGGTATATAATTTTTCATAAAGTAAACGGCTTGCCCGATTACAAGAGTATTACTTTCACATTTTCTTTCATGCCTGTTTTTCTTGCACTTTTGATCAGTACATGCAACTTACAGGTACAAAGTTGGTTGTGACTTGCCGGGCAAATATAGAGTTGCACTTGACAGTGATGCTTTTGAATTTGGTGGACATGGAAGAGTAAGCAACTTCTTACACACCCCCCCTCGCAGTGCTAATTGTTCAAACCCTTATTAAAGATTTGGAGAATATTATTCGTATTAATGTCTTGATGATCAGTTGACATAAAAAAAAAAACCTTGTTATTGTAGGTGGGTCACGACTTAGATCATTTCACGAGTCCCGAAGGACTACCTGGAGTCCCTGAGACAAATTTCAATAACCGTCCAAATTCTTTCAAAGTTCTCTCTCCTGCTCGTACATGTGTGGTATGCTTCCAACTATGACCCCATTTTGAATTTGTTTTAGGCCTTGTTATTTTTTGAATCAGACTTATCTGTTGGTATAAATTAGAACATCATTTACTTGGCCTATCAAACCTTGTAACATCATTTGCAGTATCAGTGCCATTTGAAAGTTGACAACATGAAAGTATTCTGTTTACTTGTTTTTGAAGGTTTATTACAGAGTTGAAGAAAATTTAGAAGAAACCAACAACTTGTCGACCACCCTTCTTCCCGAGACAAATTTAAGCAATGTAACGCAAAGTGATGTTACATCTGTTGAAGAAGCTTCTTCCTCTGAAGAATATAAAGATGCTGGCCTGAGCAAGAAGGAACTTGCAGAAACTGAAGCGCTCAAGGAAATCAGCAAAGATGACTGAGAGTTCTCTCTATTCTGGGTAAGAATAGGATATCCAAGCTCATCTTGTTCATATGTAATATTTTGTGATAGTTAGGATCTACTCCAACTTTCTTTAAGAATAATGAAACTTGTCCAAGCATATTTTGTTTTTGTACTTGGATATTTTGCTTAAGCTCGAATTACACGATTTGAATAATACAAGACAAATAGAACCTGAAAGCATAACAGACTTAATTATCTTAACTTCTTACATCCAGTTCGGTTGAGAGAACGAGAAACAAGAATGATTTGCATGCAAACCAACCTTAAGGAAATTGCAACTCATGAATTTACATGATCAGACGGAGCCACAAAAGTTTCAAACTACGATTAAAGATGATTGAACCAGTACAATAAGATTTTCCAGTTGAGACGCAAAAGGAGTTTATGGAGAGACAGAGCAACTTGAAAACATGCCTAGGGAGACACGGACCAACTCAAAAACACGTGTATGTCCAGCATAAGATGTAAAGGCAAAAAAATATCATAGGCCAAAGAGAAATAGCAACTTATTTCTTTCTTGCACGTGCAAAACAAGATCTCAACGGATTGTAGATTCCCTGAGACACTAGTGTCGATTACACCAATAATCAAATTACCAGAAATCTCCCAATAATCAAACAATGTGATTCACAAGAAAAACAACATGTTTTTCTGTGAAAACTGACATCAACTCATCAAGAAAGGACGATTGAAAAAAAAAAAAAACCTCATTAAGAAAGGACTACCAAACAGTTTAAATAGTACAAGGTACAGAGAGAGAAAGAATAAAAGAGACCCTACTAATACCAAACAGTTAGCTGTGAAAAAATGGAAAAAACAAAGAAAAGAGAGAGGACTAGAAAGAAAAATCACAATGATAACCTGGACGAAAGAAAATGACGAAAAACAGCAGCAGTGAGAATGAGAACTTAACAGCAAATCAATAGAGCTTTCAAATCTAATCTAATAACAGTAATACCACAATTCCTTCTTTCAACATCTTTGTTGGTAGTTCGAACCGGACTGGACTGAGACCCATGAAGCTGACATGGCTCACACATAGGCCTCATGTTGTCTCAATGTAACCAAACAATAGACCTACAGGGCTATGGCCTACTTCTTCCCTGCTATAACATGGAGTCATCACTCCCTCTCGTAGAGGCACAATAGAAGGATTCAAGACCGTAAAAAAGCACTCAATTTTCTCCCTACATTCCTGTCATCTAATACCCATCCTAGAACATAGGTCAACTTTTGACATCAGCGCCTAAAAACTGCGCTCTTAAGTTGAATATGGCTTCCACATTGATTTAATACCCGTCCAAGAACATAGCTCAACTTTTGACATCAGCGCCTAAAAACTGCGCTCTTAAGTTGAATATGGCTTCCACATTGATTTAATACCCGTCCAAGAACATAGCTCAACTTTTGACATCAGCGCCTAAAAACTGCGCTCCTAAGTTGAATAAGGCTTCCACATTGATTTAATACCCGTCCTAGAACATAGCTCAACTTTTGACATCAGCGCCTAAAAACTGCGCTCTTAAGTTGAATAAGGCTTCCACATTGATTCTCAATGTCAACAATTTTCTTTGTCAAGCTGTGATACACTGACTAAACATGATATTGTCTGAAATGAGGATGTTATCTTTCTAATTAACACTAACTTCAACGAAGGGAACTAGAAACACCATGTCACTAATCCTACAACTTACAGCAAGCTATAGATAAACATGGATGCACAAGCACGAACTGCAGCAATATGAGAGAGAGAGAGAGAGAGAAGTAGTATCCAAATTCAAGAAATGAAAAACTCCGTGAATATAATTCATACTGATATTCAAAAACACTAATATCATATGTTCAAATCAAATCAGACCAGACAAGAAAGGAAAATAACCCGGCTACAAGCTAAATAGCCTGAATTCAACAAATTTTCAAACCAATGCTCCAAAGCCACCTAATTCGTATCTAACGAATTCTTCGAGCTCCATTTTTTGACCCAAAGAACACAGAAAAGAAACACTTATCAAACAACCATACTAGAGTGAATCAAGTCTTCCTAACCCTTCTAGCTCCAACCTTTCTCTCTGAATAACCAACAGAGTTCTCAAGCTTCACAGGCAAAGAAGGCTTCTTATTCTCCTTTCTAGTACTACTCCTCAGCGAATACCTCGAAGTCGCAGCCTCTCTTTGAACTGCCATTGGCGTGGAAGCCACAGCCATTTTCCTCGCGCTTTCAGATTTCTTAGCTGATTCAATTCTGACACCCAAGGTACTCGTTGGCTTCTTCTTCAGACCCTCCATTTCACCCTTCTTTCTCTTCAGCCTCTCATTTCTTCTAGCAGAGTACTCTTCGTAAAATCTGCCCCTCTCAAACAGAGGACCCCGATTAGCACTGTATTCAAAGTCAACATCCATTTTATCATCATTGGTTCCAAGTTCTTGGCGCACCATTTTAGCCAGAGCCCTTAATTCGCAGGAGATAGTATTGTATTCAGGGCCAAGCTCTAGTTCATCCATGTTGCAGGAGCGTTGAGGCATGTGGGATTTCATCAGAGAACCTGTTCTCACCGAAAAAATCCAAAAGAAAGAATTTGCTGACAAGAATCAGAAAATCAAATTTAAAGCCTTACAACCCTTATTATTATTATTATTATTATTATTATTATTATTATTAAACTTGCCCGTTGAAAAATTTTCAAATGACTTACAATTTACAGGGTTGATCTGTATAAATTGAAGAAACTCAAACACCCATCCAAATTACATAGAAATGTCCAAATTCTTGGAAATACCTGGTGGAATTGGGGAGGTGTTGTTTGCAGTGGGCTGGAGAACGCGGCGAGAGCGAAGCCTAATGGGAGATCTGGCAAGCGGGGGCTTGCCGTTTGCTCGTAGCATCATCTTCGACATGTATGATACAATTTGAAACGAGTAATTTACAGTGAACAACTGTTGAAGAATTGGGAAGTTTGAAGTTTTGAAATTTTGCACTGTGCTTTCTTCTGTTTCTAGGGTTTTTATTTCGAAAATTTGGCGTTTATCGGGGAGCGCTTAACGGTCATATATTCTGGATCTGACGGCTAGGATTAGGTTGAATTAAATTAAAATGAGGAATTGATTAGTATTGATTGCGAATTATTACTAGTACTAGCATCAACAAATTAGAGCACATAATATGTGCTAACGGTGTAATAGTAAAATGGACGTTGTCATAGATTATTTACCTAGGCCATGGTTACTAGATCACTTTCTTTTCTCTCCTTTTTTTTTTTTTTTATGTGAATAAGGGTTACTAGATCATTTTGTTATTTGTAAATAAATAGTGCTAATGAATTAAAAATTTTGTGACATTGCCTATGTTAGCCTTTCATTTTTTCAAAATTTTAAAATTTTTTATCCATTTTTATTCATTATTTTTTATCATAAATCAATCACATTCACATATTTCATATAATCTATATATACTACACAAATCTCCATCATTTAACGTCATTTATTCTTTCTCATATTTTACATAAAAATCCATTAAAAAAATCATAAAAAATTCAATCCTAATTCCTACCACCCTTATTGTAACATTAGTTGGTATGATTATAATTTCTATACATTAATCAATATCACATATAAAAACTCTTGTGCATCACATAGAGATTACACATTGTAATCCAAATAATTTTAATTTTAACTAATTTAAAATGAATATTTTATGATTAATAAATTTTTAATTAACTTAAATTGTATTATTGAAACAAACATTTTGTAACTCAAATTTCACAAACATATAAAATTAACTTAATTTGTTATTATACTCGCTTGGCATCTATGGATGAATAATTTATTTACTTAGAGTGTGTTTAATTGGAGGTTGGAAAATAATTTGGAATTCTAATTTCATGGAATTCAAATTCCCACCCCTCCCCCAAAGAATTCAAATTCCTTGATTTTAAGGAAAATCTCTAATGTTTGGTCTAAGATGGAAAATGAATTTTGAGAAAAATAAAATGTGTTTGATTGACAAATAAAAAATTTGGATAGAAAATATTTTTCACCCCATTTTCCACCCCCCAACCAAACACACCCTTAGCGTCTATAATGTCATGATTAAGAGGGTGTCAGCATGAATTGGCAAATGCATTTTATTACATTTTTTTCAAATTTCAAATTTGGTCAAATAAATCACATCCATATATCTCCCTACTTATTAAATCTCCACCATCCAACTCCACTCATTCTCTCTCTTCCTACTCATAAAAATACATTAAAACTCATCCGCTAACACCCTCGAAGTACTTTGTTATTTATATCAATTTTTTTTTTATTACGAATGACGATTTTACATAATTTCGGATCCATAAATCTCATATACGTAAGAAAATAACTACTAGTAATAGAAAATAGTAAAATTAGTTATTCACTTTCCAACTCGGTATTTTTTATTTTTTATTTTTTGAATGCTTCCTTTCCGTATTATTTTACTTACATTTTGCGTTGTTTGTGATTAATATAACTTAATTAATTAACATTATTATAGTATAATATTATTTTTATTATTAATCAACCAATTAAATTAATCAAAGAGGCTAAAAGAAATAAAAACAATTCTATTTGCTGCCACGGATAATTTTTGGGTGAGATTTTTTGGTATCTTAGTCAACTATTTTATCTTTATATATTTTATATATGCTCATTTGATACAATATATTTAAACTCTCAAACTACTAGCGATCTAACAAGCACAATTGGTACATGGAACTATGACTACTGATCCTCTAACGAAGGGAAGGTCAGATCCGCAATGACATGACGGTTCCATGTCAGGTCAAATGCTAATGTCCTCATTGTTTATTTGTTAATATGTAAAGATTGTATAGTAAAAAATAAATTAATAAAAAAAAAAGAAGAAAGAAAGTATGATTTTAAAGAGACCATAGATTAAATTAAAAAATCAGAAATGTTGTAGCAAAGCGAAAATATTTGAGAGATGTTATGGACAAGGAAAAGAAAAATATTTTGTATTTCTTAAAAAGTGTATTTATAAAGATTTCGTCAACTCAATTTATAAAGCTATATTAAATAAATCGCTCTCTAAATGTTCTCTCTAAATTACCATCACTCTCACCACCAGCTCCACAGCATTTTTGTGCTGATTTTTGGTGTCGATGTGGTCGCCCTTTCCAAATTACTCTACATCAAGGAGCTGCAGTTTACAAACAGTAAACAATCAAGAACTACACTTTAATCCTTTAAGCTTGGTATATGGAGACGGGATATAACACAAAAGCTGCCAACAGAAACCGGAGTCCCTGTTCTACGCCACACACCTCTATTTCACCATTTATCAGTTCTTCAAAAATTAGAAAATTAAACGACTTGTCCACAAGGGCACAACTCTTCAATGACAGTCACTACCAGAGTCCTAAGAAGCATATTCTGGGAGACACATAAAATCATTACCAGCACAAAAACTACACACTTCATCAATACTTGAATCTGTGTCTATTAACTCAACCCTCCTCCTTTCCCGGGCTTGGGACCGGCTGTGTCAAGCAAACAACTGACACAGGCGGAGTTACAGAGTCAATGTACACTAAAAAGACAAAATAATAATAATAATATTATTATTAATTAATTAATTAATTAATTAATTAATTAAATAAACCAAAATCCCAGCAACCTACAAGTTCAGAGCAGACATTATGTTGCAACATGACATACCAAGAACCACAAAAATAGACACACAATTTCACCAAATTCGGCAACAAATGTACACAATTATCGACACATACATGATACAAGCGCATTGATTGCCTAAGCATTAGCCACAATTTGCTGAACACACCACACTGAGGAATCGTCAGTGTAACATAAATAGCATCAACATTAAATTGGACCACCAACGAAACACATTCACAGGAAAAGGAAAAATAATCACCTACATAGATAAAACATCATGCTAACCACATTTGAATTAAGGCGATAGTTAAAACACACACACATCATTTTGAGCCGGCTGCAAGAAATATACCTGGGAGTGGCTTCATCCGTGATCGACGGACAGTAATGCTTATTGGACCAGTATTGGAGCTTGGTTGACAAAATCATTTTAGAGGAAATATAATATTTCGAAAACGTTTATTTCAACAGGTGAAGAGTTTCGTGGAGAAAGGTTAAAAGTAATACTCCTCAGTGGTGTGGGGCTGCAAATAAGTGCAACAAAAGCCCATTGTTAAAAGGATCTTGTCCTACATACTTGGTGTCATCACTTGCCGTCGAGATAGACTAGGATATCACCAGTGAAATAATGATGGATAGAGTTTAGTGAACCGAGATGGATACACTGAAACATCATTTGTTGAGATAATCTAGGAAAATTTAGAATGATACACAATGTAGAGGGATTACCAGTAGAGTATGAAAAACAGATCAAGACAATAGTGAACGCTCGACAGATTTTGGTGTTAGATTCAAGTTCCAAATCGATAAAGTTAAACCCTCTACAGTCTAACAGAGTTGGTCGGGGTCACATGAATCACGTGTTAGAATAAATATACGAGGAATAGATAAATATAGAGAGATGTTCTTAGCTCTAAATATTCCTTTTTGTACCAAAGAAGACAAAGGAAATAAGAAAACAAATTATAATTTTATGAGGGGAAATATATACAAGTAGATATTAATTTAACAGCGACATGTAATTAATCATTCTGTCTGGTAGAATGCGTAAAGGGAAAAGAGAAACAAAGTTGAACAATCATTCTGTCTTGTAGAGTGCGTAAAGGGAAAAGAGAAACAAAGTTGATCATAAAGAGTTGAACAAAGTAAACACTACATGTTTAAGGTGAATTTACAAAAAAAACACACATGCATTAAAAGATGCAACTTGGCTGTTATCAATGGTCGATTTACTTTCACAAAGGCATTCAATGATAAAACGAAAAACAGACTATCACTACTGCACAATTACTTTTTGTTACACTAAGCGCAATGAAGTGGATATCATAGGGAACTTTCAAAAGGATGTTATGATTGTAATCACCTACCACGTTGCACTGTATCTGAAAACAATATCAATCACCCATAAAAGGAGAAATATGCTAAAAAAATACAATCCAAACACATTCAAGCCTTCAAGCCGGTAAAAGAACAATGCACCCAAAGAAAGAAGATTTGCCAGCAAACAACAGGAATTCGAACATCTCAACTCAGAATCATCCCAAATATATGGGAGTAAAAACTAGCTATAAGATACCAAAGAGTTGTAATTTACGGTTTCAGGCAGCAGTCATTTGGGAAGTATCCTTTGCAATGAGCAACATGCATGTTGTTGACCAACACATGGATGCGTATGCAATCCTCACCATCAATTATATCTTTCAATCACATAAAAGTCTGAAGATTAAAAATTTTTACGATTAACCAAGGTCTGAATCCATTTGACACAAGGTCACCTAGAGAAAACAAAAACAAAGCAAAGATTCATCCAACCACACTGTGAAATATAAAAATGGTTGAAGAAAAGGGGAAGGCTTTTAACCGCAACATCACCAGAAGTGGAAAAACATTAATTTTACTCCAAGGTGTTCCATAACAAATACCGCCTGCTGAAAAGGATTTTATGCACAGGAGGACAATCTGATACTCATTGGGCTCCGCATGTACATGTAAAGGTGCCAGAGAATTAGCCATTATCTGCAGAAGTGAAACAAATCCGTTCCAACCTTAATACATAAGCACTTTGAATATTCAAATAGCCAAACAGTGTAACCTGCAGACCCTTATCCACAAAAATAAAAGTGAACCTACACAAGATTCAGCTTCCTATCATAATTTCCAAATGACAAAAATCAAGCTGTTGGTAAGCATGTTAAAAAATGCAGATCAAAATTCAAGCAACTTTCTGAAACTTCATCCGGGTGCAGAAAATGACAAACATACATAACTTATAATGGGTACAACCATACAAAATGAAAGCTGGAACAGAACATGAAATCAGTCCACATACCAAAAATTTCCAGCAGCAGTTATTTGTTTCTTTCGGAACAGCAATATGGGACCAATTATATCCATCAAAAAGCGGCATCCGCCACACACTTAGTAGAAAATAAAGTGGCAAGGTAAATAAACCATCAACCATGATGATGACGCGCGGAAATAAGATTTGTGATCGAAATATTAAGTTACCACATGAACGACTTATCTGAGTCTACTCTTTTAAGTAAAACTGAGCTGATATACACCATGATGATGTCCACCATTCCACTCTTCTCGAATCATATCTTTCCAAATCTATCCATGACGATATCCATTATTCCACTCTCCTCGAATCAGAATATTCCATTAATATGAATACCTATGTGACTGTCGATTCTGTAAACACCTTGAAGCCCACAAGAGAAACTCTTTTGCACAAATTTGCTCTCGAGTCTCCAAACTCCAGCCAAACAAACCAGCTACGGGTAGACATAAATCTTGATCACAAATAACTATTAACACCATAAGTGATTGCAGTATCTTCACATATAAAATGAAGACATGACAGGAATACAAAACTATTCTTTCGAAATTTCCTGCAAGGTTAAGTCAAAACCAACTAATGGTCACTAAAACTTGGCTTACTTATTGTCAGCTGGCATGGCCTGATTGTCAGCTGGCATGGCCTGATGATTTCACTCATATCTAAAACCATCGTCTCTCTGGAACAAATCTATCTCATGTTAAATCATCAAAGATGTTTGTATAAGTCACATTCCATATTCATACTTCTGTAGATATGTTTGTTGAAAATATGCCTTCAAAATAAAGTCCTCAATAATGTATTACCTTCAAGTTTATTGGAACTTCTGTATTCCCAATTAACCCAGCTTTCTCAATTCCAGGATTATCCATCAATTAGAACTACTATAATAGTCAGTGATGCAGCGTCTTATTAACTAAATTAAAAGCATAGCAGGCAGCATGACATCATCCATCCAAAACAACTTCCAGGCAGGAAAAATATAGCCAGATGACAAGTCACCAACCTTTCATGGGTAATAACTATAGAGGACTCACAGGATGAATAAAAAGCTAGAAAATACTCCCAAGTCAATCTCTGTAGAAGAATAAAAGATGATCAGAGATGAGGGAACTAAAAGAAAAAACTATGCATTTCACTGTCTTATAGTACACAAAATCCTATGTACTCCACAAGATATCAGGAACAGAACCAACTAAACAAGTATACAACTGATAAATAACATCATAATTGTGTATAATAACCTACTTATTATTAGATGATGATATTAACATCATAATTGTGTATAATAACCTACTTATTATTAGATGATGATATCATGCTTCTCATCTTCAAATGAACATGTTAAATAAAGTTCTCTCAATATCAATCATCCAAGTTCCGCTTATGACCCTCCTTCCAGTACCCAGCATAAATCATAATTTCGAATGTAGTTCTCACAAAAATCCAACATTTTGAATGCCTTGATGGTCAACTCTTAATTAGTCTGAAGCACATGAGAACAACTGCTTTTTCAGAAACCAAGCCATCCCCTTTCCAGCAATGACCTACCATCTTCACATGAAGATTGAGAACACAGCAATCAACAGAAAGAACATCTACGACAACAGAGTCAAAAACAAACCAGCGAAGCGATGTAAACACAGAAGCAGGTGACAGCTTAATGGCTTGCAGAAATGCTTCAAGAAATATCTGCACAAAAAAGAAGATAGGCACAGCACCAACATGCAACTGTATACCATCACACGTATCAAAAACAAATTCCAAACCACAAAAACCAAGCAACTGTGAAGCACTTCTAAGAATCTAAACCAAAGAAAACATCAAGCTAATCGCTTTCTCCTTTGGATTGATGAAAAATTCTTCCAAGGACCGAGTCTGTTCCATTCACATCTATTCAATTCTTTATCCCATCCTGGCTGCACCTTAAAGAGTTATCTATATGGAAAAGAGGGTTGTAATAATCAGATATCAGTACCCATGGAAGTGTAGACAGGTTTGGTAAAGCATTCACCTTTTGGCACTCAGGAAACTAACACTAGGGCTACCGCTTTATATGCTCTTGGATTGGTGACAACATTATTCCACTCTGGATGTGAAAGTGTGGATGAGTTTGCCAAAGCATTCACCTTTCGGCACTCGCGGAATACTACCAGGAAAGGGCTTCTTACAGTTAGCACTGAATGCTATAAAAAGGACTCCGTACCTTGGCATACTTTAACGGATTTGACTAACATAAATTAATCGGTCGAAGACTTGCTGGGGAGAGTAGGTATGCGGGAGGAAGTACTTCAGTTTCATAAAAGACGCTGCCCTTTCTTCAAATGAGATTGGATCAAAACCTTCCACCCTTTAGAAGTGTTATCAGATCAATAAGCGCATTTGAGATGGGATCATGCATCAGAATTACGAACATAGAAAGTAGCAGTAGATTCAGGCTGGATCCACCCGGTGGATCAGCAATCTATGAAAATTGGCTCCAGCCATTTAAGCTTGCTCTTTGCAGAAAGACGAAAAGATGCTGAATTAATTTTATCATGTCAAAGAAAGAGAGATCCAGAAGAAAATTGGGAGCTAGCCACCAGAACAACTTCCTCTCATGATATCGGAGTTAACTGCTGGATGTTTTTATTTGGTGACCGAGCATGATAATTAACAATCGTTAAATCTACAGCAATTTACTGCAAAGACAAAAAGATGCGGAATTAATTTTATCATGTCAACGAAAGAGAGATCCAGCAGAAAATTGGAAGGTAACCACCAGAACAACTTCCTCTCATGATATCTGAGTTAACTGCTGGATGTTTTTATGTGGCGACCTAGCATGATAATTAACAATCATTATATCTACAGCAACGTACACTTCAAACTAAAAGCTTTCCCAATTGGAGTCAGGCAAGCTGCTTGTAAGTCACTGTCAACGATGATTATACCCCAGTCCATATTTCACATATTTCCAAATCTATTTGTTGCAAATATCTCATAAAATGAATATCTTAACCAATTCTGTATTGCCTTGATCTGTCCTCTGCAAAACTCAATCGACTCAATTCAGAAACTACCCCCAGGCCACCCAACTCTCTTTAGGCATAGTTTTCCATAGTTAATGACGATAGTGTACCAAGTGAATGCACTTCCACTTCTAAAATTGAAAGCAGAGGACACAAAACGAATTATATGCAATCATCCACAATTCGCAAAAAATTTATGGCTAGGAGCTGAAGAGGACTGAATGCTATTTACTAACATAAGCGCTTCAAATAAACTTTTGCAGAAGAGATGATGTCGAAAAAAAAAAAAAAAAGAAAACATGCAGTGCACAGACATACTGTAGCACTTTAGCATATATATAACAGTCAAGACAAAATTAGAAAGAGTGGAAACACAGATGCATGAGGTGACATGCAAACTTTCAGTTCTTGTTTAATGAGTATATGCAAACTTCCTCATGATAACAAGAACAGAACTGACCGGGCCCTATATTCAGATTATATGTATCAAATTACTGGACAGTTGTGATCCAACAAAGATTCCAGCTAACTCACGGATGGTTCCCACTTACAACAAAATTTCCAGAACCAATTCCAGCTCAGTTCATCGTTGATAGTGTTACCAGGTAGCTTGACTGTACAATTAAAATTACCGATATCTACATAATGTGTGTCTAGAACAGGAGTTATCCCAACAAGAATCAACAAAGATGCTTCTTGCCGTCAAAAGTCCTGAAAATTTATTTCCAAGTTAATTTTTTTCAAATATCTTATTTAAATAAATACCTTGATCAATTCTGTAGTATCTTGAAGTTCATCAAAACCTACTGTTCTATGGAGTTTCAGTCCCAAGCACCTGACCCAGAAAACCGTCCCTTTTACGCCATAAATTCTACGCCCCTAACTTCCTGAGTTAAGCATACACAAATCAATTTATACCTGACATCAATGACAGATCCAAGTGAAACAAATGCCAAACTATAAATATGAGGCCGACCAAAGACCAGCTGACTTTATACTCACAGTCTCAGCGGATAACATGTCGTTATGAACTTGACTCATCTTCATGGAAGGATAATTACAAAGTGCACTGCTCCAGAAATAAGAGTTGCGTGAAATAAGGCCAGACCATCAATTTCAAGAAATACATTCAATTGTCAAATCAGGGAAACAAAATCCCAAATCCTTTCATCCAGACGTCAAAGGTGTCTATCTTAGCTAACGAAGCAGCTCGACTCAGAAAGATAAATTGAGAGTACGAATATTCCATTACCTCAATCAACAGGATTGAAGAGCCATAGCAGAAGCTAGTCAAGCTACCACCAATGTAACTTCCCCAGGCATATTTCACTGTTGCAGTTGTTAGCAGATCACATACTGTGATAACATCATTCATGTTGATGACTGATGTGCCTTTCTATCTAAATTTTTGTTAATACAAACAGCCAAAGATGCCTTTCCATCATTCATATATCTCCAGATCGCTCACAAATATCCCATTAAAAAGAATGCTCTACTCTTAACACATTCTGTAAAATCGTGAACATTGGAAGAGCTATTGTTTTCTAAGTAAATATAAGAAAAGAAGTAGCTTTTGTGCTCAAAGACACCAACTCACAGAACCTACTGCTTCACTAATAACAACATTAGTGCATGGAGTGCCTCGCAAGTCCAAATTGAACGCAAAGCAGGAAACAACATTATTCAGCAATTATCTTAAAGAAAGAAGTAAAGAACAACCTTGATCAATTATCGGTGTTTCAAATCTATACGTTAAGAAAGGACTCCACCACACAAACATGCTTCAAATAAAATCTCCACAGAAGACCAAGGGAGATATGGAAAAACAGAACAGCTAGAAAATAAGCATTGCAGGCTGCACCAACGTGTGGTTTAAACAAAAGAGACATAAAACAAAAAGAACAAAACACATGGCAAAATTTAAGGACAAAAGCAGAATAGGATGCAAACTCGTAGCTAAGAAACATTACATAAGTGCCTCAAAGAAAATATGTATTTCATATCAAGAACAGATCCAACTGAAATGAATGTACATTACATATAAGAAGTATCATGCTATTGATAAGTTTTCCCAAGAATCTAAACTCCAGAAAAGGAGAAAAGGGGAGCTAACTTTTCAATTCTTGTGTAACCATTTCAGTGGAAAATACGTCAGAACAAACTTGACAGCATCAGGGACATGGATAAAGCACCTGAAATAAGATGTTGCATGAAATATTATTCTCTATATCATATATTTCCAACGAATATTTTCACCAATCAATGTTATTTTTATTTTTATTTTCACCAAATATAGTTCTCTAGGTCATACAATCATCGAAGCTTTTTATTTTTTTCACTGGTGAATAACAATGTGACAAACCGTCACAAGGGAAAAAAGGAACACCTCTCTGTTCAGAGTGAAAAAATAAAAAATAAAAAAGAAGAAAGAAAAGAAGTAAAACATGTCACTAACCACCAGATTTCTCAATTCCACACTACAACCTACCGAGGGAATACAAGGGCCCCTGGTAATTCAGTGAAGTCATTACGAACAAAGGTTAGACAGCATAAAGTAACACCACACACTAAAAAAAGGGAAAACCCCCCGGGGGGGGGTTGACATGAGAAAATCAAACTGATAAGCTGGACCAAAAAAGTGATGAATAAACAGGAGGGGGTCCAAAACAAGGCATGCCAGCATGTCGACTGGGCTCTCAGATCCAATATCGGCGAGAATACAGTTTCTTTTCAAACATTTTCTTTATCAAACTGTGCCACACTGAGGAAACATAATATTCTATATTCTAGCACGTGAATAGAGGGCTCGTGTAGGTTTTCAATTAACAGTAATTCAACAAATGCAAGTAAAACAACACATCACTAAACCTTCTTCTTTTCTTGTCCAGAACTTAAACTGCAAGCTATAGATAAGAATTGAGACAATAAAAATTGAGACAATTCGGCAATACTGTACAGGAGTAAAATTAATTTATATAAAAAAAAAATCAAATGGAAGATTTAACAAGTGATAAAAATTCAAATGAAAAATGATATGAGTAGATTGATCCTAAAAAAGAAGGAACACACATTATCAACACACAGCACTCTCTCATGAAAAACACATGGTTTCAGACTCTTTTCCCTGCCACAAGTTATATGCTCAAGAATCTTCAAACTCCAGGAACCGGTTTCTTTGGAAGTGTCGATCTTGGAGACAGAAAATCAATTTTCTACTAATACACTTTTTCAGTGCATAGTGACAATACAACTAATTCTAGAGTTTGTGGCTGAAAAAAATCCAAAGTACGTGCAATCAAGGAAATGAAAGACATGGAATTAAAACAATGTAACAACAGGACATTGTATGCGCCATAATTAATTACATCAAGCGATTTTTGTTTAAAAAAGATGGAACTAGAGAGACAGGGAATGGTGATGATGCATAAAAGAAAAAGTTTCCTGAAATATGAACAAAATCAGAGCATGATAGATAAGGCGTAGGAAAAGTAAACAGATGCATTTCACATCTCCCACTGGAAACCCCAAAGTTTACAGTGCTATCCCTACATCGGAAGAATTCACTTTAATGATTGCAAACTTCACATTCCCAGTCTCCTGTGAAGTAAAATCAACATCACTTATTCCAGGCTTCTACAGCAGATAACTAACGAACAGCCAAACAGGTAAACGTGATTATGAACTTTCCAGGAAATATGGCTATGAACTATACAGGCAACATTCTTCGCCGCAGGAAATTTGAGGAACTGGGAAGATGCTCAATCTGTAGAGTTATCATGATGATCGTGCAGGTTGTTTATGGGACTGTTCGATGGTCTTCCTCCGTTTCGTAGATAACTCATAAATCAAGCAGCCATATTGGGACCTGAGGGAAGGATACATATCTACATTAAGAAGCTATTATCATGTTACCTAACAAAATGGAGGCCAAGTGAAGAAAGCAAACACAAACTTTGTACTCTTTCTTTTTCCTACAAGATTAAACAGTTGAGCCGTTGATACGTCATACCTACTTAATAGTGTGTACTATTCAGTCATGTGTCAGCACTCTAATACCAAAATAATAATAATAATAATAATAAACACAGAAAGATGCATTTGCTAACAATTGGAGGAGGCACCAACTGGAGATAAATCAACGTAATCATCATTAAGTACTTGCAACTGGCACAGGTTGGCACAGGTTTTTGAAACTTGACAACGCTGATGTTCATAGCATAGCACAAAAACTGTTAGGGGAGGGATACGAAAAACTAGGTCTAAGGATCTACACTATTAAATCTTAACGTACAACTAACCGAGAAATAAGCAGAGTAGCAATGGGGGCTGCACAACTAAATCCCATATGTAATGGCAACAAGGCTTAATCTTTATTCATAATCCATGAAAAATGAGACTATTCGAGCAAACCGTAGCACCAACAAATCAATCTCAGAAGCTTTGGCGCTGCCTCTCATGTGTTAATTTCTACAAATAAGAACATGTAACTATAGAAGTAAGCCAGCTGAACTATTTATATTTTACAAGTGCTTTTTCCAGTTTAATTCCATTATCACTGAGAAATGTTGCAATCTTGTAAAAGCCGTACCCACATTAAGTTTAAGTGACTGAAACTACATCAAAAGGACTCGATACAGTCAAGATATCTAAGATCTTAACAACTGTATAGTTATCATTGTGAAATCTAGGCCCTTCACAATATCCTTCTTGATCAATTCAAAAACTGCAAGATATCAAAGGTTTTGCATCATTATACTGGTAACAGCAAATATCTAGCTTCTAAAATCTAATGGCAGCTTGTACAGACAATGCGGAACTGAGAACCGAATATATCAGGTTAATCAGACCCCTATAGAACGATGGATCAATGATAAACATACTGCTAATGGAAAAAGACGATGGAACAGAATAATGCAAGGGAACAACAGTTTACAACTTTCCGACCTTTTCTAAACTGACTGGCGATTATCATCCCCAGCTAAAATTCTCCATCCTGGAGTCTAAAATCAACTGAGAAAATCTATGAATGTGGAAAATCTAGAAACCTCAAGAATCAAATGAACCATGTTCTGCTTCTCTGCGAACTGATCGAGTAACTAAACCTACCAAATCAGTCAAAAGAACAAATCATAATCCAGAAACCTCGAGCACCATACCAAGTAACTAACAACTCGGAATTCAGTCGCCGCAATCAGAACACAAAAATCGGCAAATCACGCAGAGACAGAGTTTCTCTATACCTTTGAATTAGTTATTGAAGATTGATCAACTAATCCCAAATCCTTCAAAAAAATCGCATAATCAAGTAAACGTATCCTAAAATCCAGAAAAAAGAGAGCATCATATATCAGACAATTTCAGAGAATCACTCAAACCGAAGAAGATCAATAGAACCAAAAGCCATGTCATAACCTAATGAAGCAATAAGGCAATTGAAGACCACACAAACCAAAAAAAGACAGATAGGTATGGACAACACAATTGGTGGGTGGTATTTATAGGGTTGCGGTTGAGAGATGTTCGGCTGTCATCAATCGTAAAACGTGATCCAACGGTTATATAGTATGCTTATCCATGACGGCTTGGGAGGGGTAAGGTTAGGTCAGTTAGGGTCAGTTGAATTTTGGTGGCGACACGTGTAGACGTCAATAACAGTGGGCTGCTGCCATCCACGTGTTTTTTAATTTTAATTTTTACATTTTTTTTATTGGTTCGTTCGAATGAAGGAAAAGAAAAGTCAAGTAAGATGATAGGCAAAAGCTAAATAATATTCCCTCCGTCCGCAAAGATATGTTGTTTTTCTTTTTTATTCGTTCTAAAATATAAATTATTTTTTATTTATATTTATTTTATTTTTTTTATTTTTATTATTATACCTTTAGTTAGTGGGTATTATTATTAATAAAAATATATTATTATTATTTAGGAGTTATTTGATTGGGGATAAAAATTATCCGTACGGTATTTCGTGTAAAATGTGTGGTTAATATTATATTGAAAAATGTGTATGTGATTGAAAAGAGAAGAGAGAAGAGTGTGGGATAAAAATTATCTTGAATAAAACAAGACCTTAATATAGGAATACATATGAAAAAATACAACTAAAATTTACTTTTCCAATAATATTAATTACAATTTCTTAATTCTTGTGAAAATTAAACCAAATCTAACTTTATAGAACGGAGGGAATAATGACAAAGAAATAGTTGAAAAATAAAAAATATCAAATTTTTTATTAGTATTTTTGTCATTATATTTGATATATTATAGTTATTTGTTGGAATATTTTTTTGGTACCTTTTTGTCCATTACAATTTAAATATTTTATATAATATATTATATTTAGGCATTTAGCTTTAATCTAACTATTTTCAACGAAACACATAACACTATTTAAAGAGTTTAAAAGGGCATATTTTTCGAACTTTGTCTTAAACCACATAAACTACCATAAACACACGCAGACCGGTGAAAAAAGAATTTTTATAAACAGTTGAGTGTTCGATTAAACTTATTTCAGCTCAAAACTAACATTTTTTGTAAATAATGGTAGGAATTACAACCGTGTGTAATAATAAATTGATAATTAGACATGTTGTGAGATGTGTGGTAATTTAATAATTAGTCACGATGTAAGTAAAAAAAATTAACACCAATAGAGGTAAAATGAAGCCATGCATATCAACTCCACTTTAGATCACATCGACGGTTTTGTCATTTATATGTTTACTTTTATTTTTGTCAAGGAGAAAATTATTCACTAAGAAGTTGTATTCTAAAAAGCTTCGAAGACAAACCTTATACTCAAATTTGGACTCCATGCTTTGGCATACCTTGCATTTTATCAGGCATCGACCACGTACATCTATCTTATCACGGATTAGAGCGCTTACGTGTGTCTAGACTCAATGCTTGATTTTGACATTTTTTTGCATCTTATGATTCTTTTTTTTTTTTTTGCAAAGGACATCTTACTCCTTTTAAATGCTTAGTGAATAGGATATTTTTGGTTAATTGGCACAAAACAAACCTAATTTTTCAGAGTTGTTGCGTACCAAGACGTATTATTTTAAAAATTTGTCACTTGGGAATACATTTTCAATTCCTATTAATGAAAAAAAATATATATTTTCAAATTTTGTCATGGGCTACTCATTAATAATACTCATTAATAAGGAAAATTTTTCTTTTTTAATCTTTTTGTTATCGTTCTATTTCTTCTTCTCAAATCACAAATCTTTTTCTTCACAACTCAAATCACATAAAAAAAATGAAAACACAAAATATATGAATATTTTTTACCAACAAAAATGAGGCTTCTTTTGTGAAGAGAAATAAATTATGTGATTTAATTTGTGATTTGAGAAAAAGAATATTGTGATCATGAAAAGAAAACGAAGAAAACCAAAAAGAAAGAGAAAATTTTGGAATTGCACATGTGCCCATCATGATTGGACTTCGATGCTGTTGGGCCAAGCGTAAGGATTACTACTCTCAAGGTGTCAGTGCTGTTTGGGCAAAATAAATTTCCCTACTCAAAGAAGGGCATGAAAAGTCAAAACTGGCTACTAAGGTCATATATGTAATTATATTATATTTTTTAATATATATTTTTTATTTTTTAACCACAGTAATTCGAATAAATTAATAATATCGTCAAAAAGAACAAGGTGTTGTAAAACATAAGGTAAAAGCCACCGAAAGGGGAAAAGCAAAAGAAAAAGAAAAAGTAATGATAAAATGTAATGATTATGTTTTTATTGTGTGAATAGTATTGTATCTTAGATCGATATTTGTAATCTGATGTCAATATTTTTATAAATAGGAGTCACTTGTAATGAATTAATACTTGAGAATTAAATGAAAAAGCTAAGATTCTCACAACACGTTATCAGCGAATTGTCTCTAAAATTCTACTTCGTTGGTTCTTTTGAAAAATAATAATTCTTTAGATTAAAGTTCCTTATTGCCTTCATCCGAGACCTCCATTATTCCTCTTCATCTTATTTCATTGTATTAGTTCTCCTACACACAATTCTCTCTCTCTCTCTCTCAAATCAAGTTCTTGCATTTCTCATTCTTTTCTCACATGGATAAACAAAAATAAGAACACCATACTTGTTGAATTTCTTCCAACAAATTAAACGTTAGCATGATATATTTTCTTTTGCTTTGAAATCAATTATTTACTTGAGAACAACGATCTCATCTTCCTCAACGCAAGACATCCTCTACCATGAAATATTTTCTTGACAAATCACGAAATTTTTTCATCATTAAAGCTCAAAGCGATAGAGCCATGGAGGTCGAATAGTTTGTGAAGATCATGAAGCTGATAGTCAAAGTTGTTGGAGTTCTTGATATAACATGGAAATCTCCTGTACTAGAGTCCACTTGGCAAATGAATATCCTAGGAATTAGTGGATCAGATTACTCCACCAAATGACGAGAGAGAATGAAGATAGGAAATTGAATATCGAGACTTTTGAAGATGATGTGAGTTTTTGAGTTATGGACTTTAGAGGCATGCCATCAATAATAGTGCTCGAGAATTCCATCAACGGTATAGATCGAATAATTCTCCACACAACTTAAATGTCAGGTAATTCCCCTTCTCAAATTAATTATTTAATTTATTTAGTTATTTTAAACAAAGTGATATTTTTTTGTTGAACAATAAATAAACTGGTATTTAAACAAAGTGAGATGGAAAGAAAGTCAATTGCAATTATCATGGAGAACTTTTAGGGTCAACAAAAGTATATAGCCATTATTATTATTCTTTTTGACAAATGTGTTATGAATAATAATTGAAGAATAATTATTAGGTGTTATGAATAATTGAGAATAATGTGGTGGTTATGAATTATGAGGAATAATTTGGTGGAGGAATAATTTGGTGGAGGAATAATTTGGTAAAAAATGTAATTATTATATGTGAATGACTATTATACCCTTGATGAAATTATGTAATTACGATTGTACCATTCGAAGTTTTCCTATAAATAGGGCTTCAGTTATTAATGAAATTCATTCCTGAGAATTCCTTAGAATTCATTCTCTCTAAATTCTCTCTATTGTTTCTATACTTTTTATAACACGTTATCACAGAGTCTCTAACCCTTTGAGTAATATGAAAGAAGTATGCTTTCTGATTGCATCTTATAGATGATCTTACGTATGTCAGCTGGATTATTACAAGAAAATTATGGCCAATATTTCTTTGACGCTCCATGATTATAAACCTGATTAAGACTATGCTTAACGCCCTTTTCCTTCTTCCTTCCACTACCCTAATCACCACTTCTTGATAATTCCCTCAACCACAAATTAATCTACCTAATTATGGCTGACAAACGGTGGTAGCAATTTGGAGAGCATACATGAGGAGGAAACTAACCCTTTGGCTATCGTGCTAGATAATAATCTTCCCATTGATACGCCACGTCCGTCCAACTTTGTGCTAGGTAATCAAATGGAAGTGTCGGTGCAGAGTGTGAAGAAAGGAAGAGAATCGAGAAAATGGCGAAGGTATATATATTCCATTATAATATAATAATTACATATTATTTTATAATATAATAATATATTAAACTATAACATTCGTTTTATCGAGATATAAGCATACATTATCAAAATCAAATTTTCGACTCCATTATACTCGATTTAACGAGCTTCGATTTGACACCAACATTGATAGGGTAATAACTCGTTTTGAAATATGTTATTATTAAACTTTCAAAATTTACAAATCGGTACACCAATTTTTGAAATGTTACAAAATAGTCCTTGAACATTTTGATATTGATAAATTGAAGTAGAAATGAGATAATTTTCAATCGTAAAACATTGATAAAATATTTTTGACAATTTTACCTTTACGAATTGGAATGGACAATTTTACCTTTAGGGTAAAACCGACCTAATTTTGACGACAGTGAAAAATGGATAGAATATTCATGAAGAAATTCTAAATCCATTGATTATATAAAATGGCTTGAAGTCCATTTGAGTTAAAAGATCGGAATATTATTTTAACTCCCGAAGAGTTTAATTACATAATATACTTATTCTAAAAGGATAAATGTGCTCTTGTAGAAGTAATGAGTATTTGTTCTAGAAGAATAAATTTGCTCTCAATATTTAATTCTCGCACTTTATTTACTTTGCAATTTAATGCAATACCTCCTACTTGATGATGGGTTCATAGTCACTAAGCGGAAGGTTTTATATATTTACTGCACTTTATATGCTAAGTGATGGGTAATACCTTCTACTAGCGAGATCCTACTCTGAAGAAGTAGTTAAACATTATGCAATTTAATTCTAGTAATTTAAATTCGTAAATTTATATTTATTGCAATAATTCCCATAAGGTAGGTTCGACCACCTATTGGAGGAAATTTAATTTGCAATTTAAATTTATGCACTTTATAGTTTGAGTATATTTCCAATGTGGTGGGTAATACCACACGATTGGTGTGCATATTTCCAATGTGGTGGGTTATACTACACGATTGGTTATAATCTAATCCTACCCGGAAGAAGTAGTTGATCAAATATTCTAATCATACTCTCGAAGAAGTGGACGATGAGAATAAAATTACTTCTTCATATATACCGAATATGAATGGAGAAAATTGAGCAAGTGGTACTTGAAGTTACCATTGGATAAATAGAGCGAAAGTAAAATCTTGAATAGATCTCATGTTGATAAATCAAAGAAAATATATCGCATGAAAAGCTTATATGAAGTAATCTCATCGAGGATATGAGATTGTATTAATATGAGAATAAAATGCTATTGAAGAAGCAAAATCACTAGATATCTGTATTTGAATAAAGCCAATATGATATTATTATTATTACTCAGGAAGAAGTACAAAAGCAATCGAAGTGGAACACATTGAGAATATCAAAAGATGACAATAAACACTCGAAAATATAGAAATACTAAAAGAAAATATATATTGAATCCATAAATGAGGATGCGTCTCGAGAGTATAAATACTCCGTAACTGCCACCATCAACATTAGGATTCATAATGAAATATTTAAAGGATCGAATTTCTTTTTCGCTGACATCGATGATTGACGGACTGAGCTTCCATGATTCTTGAACATATGCATGAAATTTGATGAGTAGTTCATCAACCTTAGCAGAAATAAGTATTTTTCTCATTGTATGAGAGATAAACTTATTATTTACACTCGATCTAGAAAGCGCTAGTAAGCCATTAAAGAAATTATTAATATTCAACAAACCTATTGGTTTGACATGAAAGTTCCATTTGTGCCAGCGAGGCTATATTGAATATTTCCTCCCGGTGTGTTGTAGCCGCTGGAAGGACAATGAAAGCATCACTATTATTCATCATATACATCATGCGCTTATGGATGGATTGCGCTTGTAGCCCCAACCTATTTGGACCCATGGTATAACTGGCTCCAATTGAGTATTAGATCAACTAGATGGAAAGGTATTACGAAACTCTTATTCCCCATGATTGTGCGGCCATTATAAGTCTAGCTAAAAGTTTGTTGTTGGTTCCTCCGTATAGTATATTGATTTCTTGTCTCCCTAACTCTTTTACAAGTCGGTTTGCCATATCCACATATTGGATATGGCCTACCAGTTTAGATCCACCAAGAATACATACGGTTTTAATATGGCGAGGTAAAGATTGACTTACATAAGATGATTTTGATATCTCCATCTCCATCTCCACCTCTATTTTTCTCTTTCAACGAATGAATGATAGATATATGAATCTCTCTATTTAAAGAAAAATTTTCAAACCAATAATTGAGTGCACTATTTACTTTTTGACAAATATGAAAGAGAAAAATGCAGAAAAATTTTAAGTGAAAATGACATATATCTGTCGGTGATTGAAAAATAATATATATATACATATATATATATCTTAAAATCGAAAAACAATATTTACAATTACAAGAAAAACATTAATCTTCGTTATTACACCGAACTTCCTTATATTAATATGAGAAAATTATTATACTAAAATTTTCTACTAAATTTACAAACAGGATCTTCTAAAGTAAGTTTTCAAAGGCTGTAACACGTTTGTTGATCTTTGAATTTGGCCCATAAGGCCATTAGCTCACCTTATGCGTGTCCACTAGGATGTGTCTCAAGAGCCTGTTGAATATCATCCAAAGGCTCCTTACTCAATCCATCCTTAATGAATGCTATTTTATCTTCTCGATTTCTGGACAAGTACCCCACAGATTTACATCGAGTGTCACATGTCCATCGAGCACACTTGTAGCATCCTCCTAATCTTTTTGCTCTCCGTTTCTTTGAAAAACTACTTTTACCCATACCAGGCATGTATTTAGAAGGAATTGAAACCTCACCAGATAATCGAACCTTTGCTTCAATCAAGCATCGGATATCTTGTGGGATACCCTTATTCATTAGCATCCTCAATCTTTCCAGCCTACCTCGATAAATCCTTTTTAGGATTTTGATCGGTAGTGATGGATAGTATTTTCGAAGATTTGAGAGCATATGATCCATTATAATGTATAGACCCTTGTTAGGATGAATTTTGCAATAATTTTGATGATTTATTTATAGAATAATACGACGCGTATGAAATAAGACTCCGATTTTAAATAAATAATATGAAGCATAAGAGCTACGATTTGGAATTAAATAATAGCGGATGTGATGCGTATGAGTAACCGTGTTTGAGCGATTAGTAGACAATAATGTCACCAAAAGATGATGGAATATGTCGGTGAATTGTTTCTATGATATCATGTTGAGCACTATCTGAGATACTAGTGAAATCGATATAAGAATTTCTTGAACTAGAAGTTCAATAATACTCGTTGCAAACCGGGATTGACCATCCGGTTTAAATAATTATTGAAATCAATATTTCAAGTGAAGAATTAAAGGAATTCTTCAATGATTGTTCTCGATAAATGATGAAATCATTACTAGCCAATATTGGGAATAAATCCCAAATATATACGGAATAAAGGATGAGAAGTATGGGCCCTCATCCTCCATGTGGACTACTAGATATTATGATATGGATCCACTAGATAGTCACATGTGTATATGATTCGTAATTTGAAATTTCTGAAATATTTGCTCACCAGTATGAGCATGATTTTCAGATTTAATGATAAAGCTAGTAAATGTATATCCCAATACTTGAATAAATCCTTGAAGGATTTGAGTATGCATACAAGTGGGATATTATATGGCAAATTATTTAAAGTCCTCAAATAAATTGTCGATATCGAGAATAGAATGCAAGCGGTCTAAATTCCCATATTAAGGAGTGAATGATGAGAACATATATGATTAAAATCATACCAAGCTGTATGAGTTTTGGTGTTCTAAATTTTCTCAGCATGAGGGGGAGTATTAAAGGTTGAAAATAAATGCATCATGTTATATCCTCGAAATTGAAATACGAACTTGAAGTTCAAAGATGCATGAAAGGCTATGAACAATCACATATATCGACTTCGATGCTTTGATAAGTTAGTTGAAGCGTTGATATTTCCCCAAACATATATATCAAAGCAAATTATAAAAGATGGTCTTAATAACGGAGGCATATGCTCTTGAAGAGTATATAGACATAACTATATTGTGTAATCCTACAAGAGGATTGATAATGAGATATCTCGATAAGTTATGTCGATATGGGGAAAGAAATGAAATTGAAAAGTGTCGACCACGATATGAAAATGTAGCGCTACATATGATCAATGATAATGAAAATATTGAGATATATTGAAGATGATAAATGGTGAATGTGAAATCCTTAACTTATGAGATGATGAGATGATGATGACTATTGCTCAAGTTTAAAGATAAGCATGGTGGTCATTATATGTTGCATGCTCATGAAAGTTAAATTACCGATCGTGTGTGTAGTCTGAAAAGGAAATTAAAGGATCGGATGAGCTAAACCCGTGTTTATGAGTACCCTAAAGGGTGAGCTAAGCCCACAGGAATGAAATAACCTATTAAGTGAGTATTAAATGTTAAATGATATATTTTAAGTGTTAGTTAGTTATGAAGGTTTACTTATATGTTTACATGTTTTTACTATGAATTTATATGCTTTAAATTGTGTGTTTGGAGACATGTGTTCATGGTGAATGTTTTGTAGTTGTGTAAGAAAATTGATGCACTCTAAATGAACAAAGAGTATAAAACCAATATATATGATACTCATACAAATGTATGAAAGATTTTGAAATGCTTGCGACATACTTGTATAAAATACGCGTTGCACTCTTTTTCCCTTAGTGAGGTTTTATCCCATTGGGTTTTCCTAGCAAGGTTTTTAATGAGGCAACTTTAAAGGCGTATTCAGCATGAATAATGTACTCTTTTTCCTTCATTAGGGTTTTTCCCACGGAGTTTTTCCTAATAAGGTTTTAACGAGGCATATTCATGGTATATTGAGAACGATAGGAGAAATTGATACGATTGTATCTATTGGATCAAGTTATAATGGAGCTAATGCTTTAGATCCAAATGATGATGATATTGAAATCATTTACGAAGTAAAGATATCGATTCTCAAGATATGAAATCAAGCGGAGCGATCGTACTCTTTTTCCTTCGATCAAGTTTTTTCCCATTGGGTTTTTCTTGACAAGGTTTTAACGAGGCAAAGACGTGAATACTCATATGCCGATAGACATCGGGGGAGCAATGTTTTGATGAAGCGATATAACCACTCCAAGCTATCCTACAATCGGTTTGGAAGTTTTTTCCCATTTGGGTTTTTCTCCAAACAGTCAGGAAGACATTTGTATTAATAGTCATTCAAGTGGGAGTGTTATGAATAATAATTGAAGAATAATTATTAGGTGTTATGAATAATTGAGAATAATGTGGTGGTTATGAATTATGAGGAATAATTTGGTGGAGGGATAATTTGGTGGAGGAATAATTTGGTAAAAAATGTAATTATTATATGTGAATTACTATTATACCCTTGATGAAATTATGTAATTACGATTGTACCATTCGAAGTTTTCCTATAAATAGGGCTTCAGTTATTAATGAAATTCATTCCTGAGAATTCCTTAGAATTCATTCTCTCTAAATTCTCTCTATTGTTTCTATACTTTTATAACAAAATGGAAGTTATAGAATTATTTCACAACTATAATTCAATGTTTCACGTACATAAAGAAGTTATAGACTAGAAATTTGCACTTTTAAGAATAATATCATTTTCTCATCCTTTCAATGAAGTTTATATTGTTTTAAAGAGGGTGATGCTCGTACACATTACCTTGCATGGACAATATATTTAGCAATTGATTAGTTAATAACTAATAAATTTATCATGGATGTTAGTATTGGGACCCAAAACTTGATAACTGCGTAAATGGAATTTTTAACTAATATATGGCCAAATAATAAGTTTGTGATTTATTTAAATGGTAATTATAAATAAATAAATTGAAGTTGAAAGGAAAAACATGATAATTATATTTTGGATAAATGATTGGAATGAACAATTTTACCTTTACGAACTGGAATGGACAATTTTGTGGACTGGAATGGACAACATTACTTTTGCGGATTGGAATGAAAAAAATTTTACCTTTGCGAACTGGAATGGATAATTTCCATATGGTAGGTTCTACCACATATTGTAATCTAAATTTACATTTATTACTATAATTTCCATATGGTCGGTTATACCGCCTATTGAAATTTAAATTTATATTTATTGCGATAATTCCCATACGGTAGGTTCTACCACCTATTGGGGAGAATTTAATCTCTATAATTGATGTTTTTATACTTCAAATGTGGTGGGTTATACCACACAGTTAGAATATATATTACCAATGTGGTTGGATTAAACCCCACGATTGGTACTAAATAATAGTAACCGATTTACATATAGTTGACAAGAATGTTATATTGATATTAACAAAGAGATTTGAGCAAATGATGATATATGTGTTGATAAATTGCTCAAAGAATTCCATGGTGATAAAAGAGAAAGAAAATATACCATGGTGAAAATCTCATTATGAGATTAATATATTGTGATACATTGATACAATGACGAGAAATACTCTCAAAGAAACATTTAATGAAGGAATATTCATTCTCCACGTTTATTAAATATTGATGGAGAACATTTGAGTAAGAGGTACCAAAAGTTACCGTTGAATAAATATATAAAGAGAAATGCTCAATAGATCCCAATTGACAAATCAAATGAAATGAATCATATGGTGGGATCATTTGAAATAATCCTATTGATGATATGAGATTGTATTGATATGAGAAGAAACGATCAAGAAGCATATAATATGCTAATGGTACAATAGACATTTATATTCGAACAAAATATGATATTATTATTGCTCTAGAAGATGCACAAAGCGGAACATATTGAGAATATCAAAGGGTGAAATAAACACTCAAAAATATATAGAAATACAAAAAGGAAATACGTATTGAACGTAAATGAGGGATGCGTCTCGAGAGTATAAATACTCGTAACTCTGTCATCCCTAACATTCGTGTTCATAATGAAAGATCAAAGGATCTCTTTTCCGCTTGACACCAATGGTCTGTAATCGACGGGTTTGACTTCCACAGATTCTTGAACATATGATTGAATCTTGATGAGTAGATCAGCAACCGTATTAGCAGAAACAAGTATATTTCTCTCTGAACGAGAAATAAATTTATAATATACACTCGATCTAGAAATGCTAGCAAACCATCAAAGAAATAATTAATATTCAACAAACCTATGGGTTTGGTATGAAAATCCCACTGTGCCCATGATGCTATATTGAATATTTCCTCCGGTGTTATAGCGCACCGAAGGACAATAAAAGCATCACTATTGTTCATCATGTACATCATGCGAGTCATGAATAGATCGCGTTTTTAGCATCGACCAATTTGAACCCATGATTGTATCTTTGGATCCAATACGATTGCTAGCTCCAACTTGATGAAAAGGTAATACGCTTGACACTCTTATCCCATAATTGTGCGGCCATTGTAAGACTCTTTAAAAGCTTGGTATTGGTCCCTCCATACAGTATATTGATGTTTTGTTTCCCTAACTCCTTTATAAGTTGGTTTGCCATATCTATATATTGGATATCACCTATAAGTCTAGATCCACCAAGAACACATACAGTCTTAATCAGGTGAGGTGAAGATTGATTTGCATGAGATGATTCTAAAATTCCCATCGCCATCTCCATCTCCATCTCTCTTTTCACTAAAGTTTCAACGCATAAATAAGAGATACATGAACCCCTCTATTTAAAGATAAATTTTCAAACCAATAAGTGATTTTACTATTTACCTTTTGACAATATAAAAAAAGAAACGATGAGAAAATATCAATGAAATGACATACACTTTAGGTGACTAAATCTATATATAAATATATTTATTTATTTATTTACATACATATATATATTAGAAAAAATACGATATTTACAATTACGAAATACATCGATCTACGCCAATTTGCTTTGAGAAAATCATAATACTAAATTTTTCTACTAAATTTACAAACAGGATCTTTTAAAGTAAGATTTTCAAGACTATACCGTTCTTGTTCATCTTTAAATTTAGCCCATAAGGCCATAAGCTCACCTTGTACGTGTCCACTAGGATGTGTCTCAAGAGCCTGTTGAATATCATCCAAAGACTCCTTACTCAATCCATCCTTAATGAATGCTATTTTATCCTCTCGGTTTTGGACAAGTACCCACAGATTTACATCGAGTGTCACAAGTCCACCGAGCACATTTATAGCATCCTCCTAACCTTTTTGCTCTGCGTTTCTTCGAAAAACTACTTTTACCCATTCCAGGCATGTATTTAGAAGGAATCGAAACCTCACCAGATAACCGGACCTTTGCCTCAATCAACCATCGAATATCTTGTGGAATTCCCTTATTCATTAGTATCCTTAATCTTTCAAGTCTACATAGATAAATTCTCTTTAGAATTTTGATCGGCAGTGAGGGATAGTATTTACGAAGATTCGAGAGCACATGATCCATTATAATATCTGGACCCTTGTTAGGGTGAATATTGTAAGTGCTCGGATGAGTTATAAACGCATATGAGGTAAGACTTCGCGTTTTAATAGTGGCGTAACAGGAAACGTATGAGATAAGATTCCACGTTTCAATAGTAATCGTAATAATGCCACCGAAAGAATGACGTGATATGTCGGTTGGCTATGCATGTGATGACGGTAATAAATCATGTTGAGCACTATATAGATTCCTGCTCGATTGATGTAAATAATTTATTGAAATCAATAACCTAAGAAATTTCCAATGATTGTTCTCGATAAATAATTACTAGCCAATGATTGGGAATAAATCCCAAATATATCTGGAACATATATAAGGGATGAGATATATGGGCCCACTCACCCTTTTATGTTGACTACTATATAATATAATATGGATTCACTATGTAGTCACATGTGTATATTGAAATGATTTGCTCGTGATATGAGCACGAGTTCCAGATCTAATGATAAAACTAGTAAATGTATATCCCAATAATTTGAATAAGGCCGTAGAATGATTGAATATGATACGAGTGGGATATAATTGGCAAAATATTTAAAGTCCTCCAATCGATTTGCCAATATCGAGAACAAAACACAGATCAATAAATTCCCTATTAAAGCTAAAAATTGAGAATATATATGAGGAAAATCATATAAATTATCTTTGAGTTTGGTTGCTAACATGAAGGGGAGTATTAATAGTTGGAAATAATATATGAAATGCATCATGAATTTGAAATTCAAATATGAATAACGATCTCATATATCAATTATACATGTTTTGACAAATTAGCAAGCCCGAAGTATTGCTATTATAAAAATTCCCCAAATATGTATATCAAAACAAATGATAGAAGATAATTTTGATAAAGGAGGCATACATTTTGAAGAGAACATAGACTTAAATATATTGTGTAATCCTAAAAGAGGATTGATAATGAGATATCTCAATAAGTTATATCATTATGGGGAAAGAAATGAAATTGGAATGTGTCGACACGGTATGAAAATGTAGCGCTACATACGATTAACGATAATGAGGATATTGAGATATATCGAAGAATATTGAAATATATACTCTTCAAATATATACGGGCTTGATTGGGAAAATAAATATAGAACCATTAAATGAATGACATTGCTTGTAATAGCACAAAGCATTGATATTGTTATACATTGTACTCTTTTCCTTATTTGAGGTTTTTATCCCAAAGGATTTTTCCTAAATAAGGTTTTTAATGAGGCAGCCTAATCACAACTAATAGAAAATTTCAAGAGAAGATTCGGATATATATATCTCGATACTGAAGAATGTAAGATCGAGATTGTCAGTGCAAATAAGCAATTGAATATGATAATCTGATGATAAATATGATACTTACCTAAAGGATTTTGATACGCTTGAAGTATACTTGTGTAAAATATGTGTTACACTCTTTTCATTGGCTAAGGTTTTGTCCACGGGTTTTTCCTAGCAAAGTTTTTTTAACGAGGTAACATTCATGGCGTATTTACATGAATAATGTACTCTTTTTTCCTTCATTAGGATTTTTCCCATGGTTTTTCCTAATAAGGTTTTAACGAGGCATATTCTTGAACTACTAACTAAAAGTAACTAAATGTACCTATTGGATCACCGATAACGAAGAGATTACTTGGGATCAAATGATGATATTGAAATCCTTCACCAAAGTGAATATATCACCCAAGATACTGAACCAAATGGAGTAGTACTCTTTTCCTTTGATCAAGTTTTTCCCATTGGGTTTTCTTGATAAGGTTTTAACGAGGCGATATATGAACTCCTATAAGAATGATCGTTATCGTGAGAGCAACTTATTTTTTCTCTCTTCAAGTTTTATTCTCACGGCTTTCTTGAAGCAAGATATGATCATTCAGGTTTGGAAGTTTTTCTCCATTGGGTTTTCTAAACAAGTTTAAAAACAGATGCACCAATAGCCATTCAAGTGTTAGAAACATAAGGTAAAAGCCACCGAAGGGGAAAAGCAAAAGAAAAGAAAAAGTAATGATAAAATGTAATGATTATGTTTTTATTGTAACGACTATCAGATACTTAGATCAATATTTGTAATCTGATGTACCCTAATATTTTTCTATAAATAATTACTAGAATGTAATTCAATAACGGTAATTAAACGAAAAACTCTCTGCTCACAAATACACAGCCTAATATAATAATAAAAGAAAAAATAACAAATATAATATGATTCAACTAACTGGCGACAATTGTATTTAAAAAAAAAAACTAATTGGTGACAATTATGAATGTTTTTCCTAAGAGAAAAATATACTCAATACGGTGTTCTTCTTCCTTTCAAAACTTCTCCCTACTTCAAAAACAGCTAGACAAAGAAACAACAATAAACAATGGCCTAATTAGGTTGCTGCTCTCCTGCACACCAGTGTGCAAGAGAGGTTGCACATTCTATGACGCGGCGCCCTCATACGGCTTCACGTCATCAAATTTTTTTTAGTACCTATATTAGGTAAAATGAATAGTATATAACTGCTCTTTAATGGCAGGGGACTCATGTGACCCCTACGAATTCTTTTCATATTTTTCGCGTACACTAATGTGCAGAGGAGCAAAACCTGGCCTAACTATTGTCTTTTCCACTTTTCCTCTCTAATTTTTCTTCTCTCTAAATTTTTGCCACTTGCTATCTTGTCTTTGGCTCTCCAAAAAAAATGTCAAACGACTGACGATACTGGCTGCATTCTTTTTGTGAACACACACACATATACTTTGAAAAATACTTTCTCGTAAAAGTACGATAAATGTGACAAAAGAGTGATGAGCCTTGACAAGACACGTCTCTTTGCATAACAAAACTTTAACCAAAAATGTTCCAAACCATCAATAGTTCATGTATGGAGCAATCATCACCATATTTTGGTTTCGTTAGACCTCCGTTTTGAAATCAGGCAGGATACGGAATCGATGCAGAGAGCTTCAAGATTTTGAAAATTTTCGGCGATATCATTGTGGCGGCGTGTGATTGGTCAAAGTTTTGCTTTAATCATCCAAGGCCAAAATTATTACAAAAGCTTTGGCTGCCCAGTAAGTAGTGCCGCCAGATATCGTAGGAAAATTTTCAAAATCAAAGTTCTTTCTCATCGTGATCTGATTAGATCTGTCCCGGATTAACAGGTCTTGACGCTACTCAAAATGATGATGGTCGTAGTTAATGGAAGCCATTGATGTCTTCTGCCAACATTTTTGAACTGCTTATTTTTATGATGTTAATTGTTTTAAACACAAATATAAGTTTTTATGTTATCACTTCGAATTAAGCGTGTGTTCGGGTGCACTTATTTTTTACTAAAAAATTTGTAAAAGTTAATTTTTTTAATAGATAGTGGTGGGGATCACGAAATGTGTGGATAATAATGAGTGATGATGTGAGATGTGTGGTTAATATTGATGTTTAATTTTGACTTTTAAGAGTAGATAAATTTGACAAAAATAAGTGTGCACCCAAACACATGCTAATATTCTAGCTTGAAAACATTGGCATTGTCACTTTTTGTATCAGATGCCTTCTTGGGCAACATATAAACAGATTTATATATTCGTGTTATCACTTTCGGAACAATACTTTAGAATAAAATGTAAATTTGCTCACTTTTCACTGCATAAAAAAAAGGTGGCAAAATTTTTTCAAAAACGAATGTTAAGTAATTTTCAAATTTGACCCAGTTTCAAAGGTTTTTATTTATTTATCTATTATTACTTTTATTAGAATTTTCATCTTAGTTAGCAATTTGACATCTTGAAATGCTGATCTTCTTTTACTTGCGGATTAGCAATCAACCCTATTTTAGCACCTTCACATTATGGTCAGTCCTACCTTTAGGCAAAAGAGACGTCGGGCTCAAGTGCTGGAAAGGGGTGATATTTTACAATTAAATACTAATAAAAAAAGGTTTTATCATTAGAGGTTTTTTTAATGCTATTACGTGATGTGAAATTAATGTAAAGACAACAAAAGTATCTTAAAAGTTAAAATTATTTTGCATGTTAATTAGATCATTTTTTAAAAGAGATTTCATTGTGTGTGGGTGGATCACTGCCAGAGGCGCTTAATGCAGTGGATGTCAGAAATTTTGATTTGTGTAGATGAAAAAAATATTCAACACAAAGCATTTAGAGAAAAATTTTAGACAGCATTTTTTTAGGCAACAAATAGAGCGACACATGTAGTCGAGGGGACGATCGCCATCCTTAGCCCCCTGTAGCTCTGCCTATGGCTTAATTTACATATTATCTCGTATTCTAAAAATCACACGAACAACGCTGCTTCAAATTTCTCGAAAACATGACACTCCTGCTATAACTCTAACTCGGTGGCTCTGCCTAGAATATCATCCCCACTAGCAACTTATATAAATTTGCGTCAATATTGTTACATCTTTTTATTGACATATAATAATTATCCCCAACAACCATTATATTAGCTCATGAAATGTCTTATTCGTAACCTAACATGTCCCATGCTTCCAACAATGTTAAGTTTCGCTACAATTTTTGAATATGTAGAGCGTGGTTTACAATGTTAAGTCTTGATCAAATATAATGATAACTATTAAGTATAATATGATCGTGTATAATATAACATCCATAATAATATTATAGTGATCTAAAACTTGATTATTTGAGATCGCCTGAGTTGTGCAGTGACAAAATCCTGCCAAACCACGGGCGCCGCTCGGGTTCGATTCTCATGCCCCCGTCCCTCTGATAAGTGCGCTTGATACACTTATCGAGGGTCAATTTACTCAGATTTTCAAGTATTATCATGTGTATTGAATGACTAAGTATCGCTAATTGATGTGATTTTAGGACAAAAACGGGGAATAAGGAAGATGAAATAAGAAGGAAGCCGAAAGAAGCAAAAAAGGATCAAAGACGCCAAAAAAAGTGGGCTCAGGGACCAAAACGAATAAAATCAGAAAGTGAAGGATAAAGTCGAGTTACGGCCGTAACTCAACATAGTTACGGCCGTAACTAGCGTAATTCCAGTTTCCTTGGTTAGCTTGGACTTCAATTATGGTATACTTTTGAGCTCCTTCTTACACACGAAAATTGGACCATCTTGGAACCTTGCGAGGACTATAAAAAGAGTTGAGGGGGACACAAAAAGAGGGGGGAGATCATATCCAGGAGGGTAACCAAAGGTGGAAGTTTTTTAAAGCTTGTTGGGCAAGGTGTTGAAGATTGGAGTCAAGAGCGTCTAGTTCATCATCCGGTGATGGCTCCTTCATCTATCTCTTACTCTTTTTATTTCTAATATGTTAGGCTAGATTTTTCATAGCATTATGGCAGAGATGAAACTTGGATTTTAGTTTGAATTCGGATTGAGAATTTGATGTTTTATTAATTCTTATGCTCATACGAATGTTCGGTTTTGAGTTTTCAATATAATTGTGTTTCCTTTTACAACTTGTGGCCAAAGTTGACCTGTGATCTATTTATTGAATTGAGAAATCGTAAATAGATTAAACTTTTATTGAAAACCACAAAGTCCGATAGGGGATGAGAATACCTCTATGCTTTGTGCGATGTTTTTATGCAATTCTTGTATTATAATGCATTTTTATGTCGTTGTTATCATAGATGTATAGTTAACACGTCATATAAATAGGTTGAATTCTACTTGAGAAAGATTATTCAACAAATTTGTGAATTGAATCGTCAAAACTAACTTTTGTTGTCAAATTAATAATCCGGGGAATGACTAATTGAAAAGTAGATTCGAAACCTCAATGCTAGTTTTTCCATATTCAATTTAAAACCATAAAAATTCATTCTTTCACTTTATTCCAATTTACTTCATAATCTCTAGTTTTAGATTTTACAATTTAACTAGTAGTGCAATTTTCACACATCTAGGAATTAATTAATCTCAACTTATTCATTTCGGTTAAGGTTAACTAGAGTGAATATGAGAATAATTCAGTTCTCGTGGGTATGACATCCGAACTCTAAAAGTTTTCTTTATTACTTATGCTACCCGTACACTTACGGTGTGGGAAGTGTGGAATTCATGTGCAACACCCTCAATCAGAAAAAAAAAAAAATGATTATTTATAGATATGATGAATACCTTGTAATATCCGCTTAAATTTGACATAAAAAATATAAATAATCAAAGGATTTCAAATCCAATTAAATACACTGACACGTACTAAGCTCCAAAAGTTGCTCAATATTGGACTCTTTCTACCTAAGAGGTGATATTATTTTTAACATGCGGCTCTCCTCTAGCCGTCTGGCCATTTCCAAACCACATGACATTTCTGTTACGTACATTAGATTATTCTAAGGTAGTCGGGTAGCTATTAATTAATTATTAAACTGAGGGGTGTTCAAGTGTATCCGGGTGCACCATAGTTATGGTGCTCCCGTGTGTTTTCTGGTCAGATTCGACTCAGATTTGGTCTGAGATCGGATCACAGATTAAGCTTTGGCCAGATCGCCACCGCAGTGTCAAAATTTTTTCCAAATTCTTTGGAGAATGCTCGTCGTGTTAATCTAGATCGGATGAATTAATCGAGGTCGGACAGACCATCTAAAGACATGTAACTATGGTACTTAGTGTGCAGCACTTGAACATTTTCGTTATTAAACTATTCAGTTTGATGTATCGAAATCCTCTAAAAGACATCTCACTCTACATAATTATCATACATTAGGCGCTTTACATTTGGTATATAATTTATCATCGTAATTTCGTATCACTCATCTTCATTTCCACACACACATTTAAAAATAATATTAGCATTTTTACACGAAAATACCACGCGTATTAACTTTATACCCAATCAAACAACCCCTAAAAATTGTGTTAACTATTATATACAAATTTATTTTTAATTAAATAATGTGACCTTCAATGCATAAATAAAATAATCAATACTATTTCACCAACAATATCTAGTATAATAAACTGGAAAAAAAGAAATCTCTCCTCAAATCTAATTTGATAGAACATTTCCTTTTTAAATACAATAAAAATATAAATTACTTTCGTATTGGTATAAATTTAATTTCTTCGTTTCTAATCCCCTATTTATTATCGTGGTTATTAATCAAAGTAAGTTGTCGTATTTAATACAGGGTATATTGAAAAATATCTAGTAAAATTTACTCTTTCCAATAAATATTAATTACAAATTGCTTGTCAGTGTGAAAGTCAAACTAGTCATCAAATGGACGGAGGAGTACTAATTTTTTCCCTAGAGAACAATTTAGTGATGGTAGAAAAATTCGATCCGATCCAAATTCTATGAATACCCGATTCGAATGGAGTAATTTTTTGCCAATCCGAAGATCCATGGATCGGCTGATCCGAAATGGATTTGGATCGGATCAGACTTGATCCGATCCGAATTGATTTTTTATTTTTTTATTTTTTATTATTTATTTTTTTATAAAAACTTATACCAATATGGATCGTATTTGGATTTTTTTCTTGATCCGATACGATCCGAGGAATTTAGATTTAGATCGGGGTGTTTAATTTGGATTTGGATTTGAATTTAGCCGATCCGAACCCGATCCATTGCCAACACTAGAGAACATACGTAAAGCATCTTGTCTCTTTGGGAAAGCACACAGTTTTAAGCTTACTTACATTTATTAAAAAATATTATTCTTAACCCACGTGCTTTGACTATTAATCAGAATTTTTTTTCCCGCAATCTACTAATATTAGGCATAATATCCAGTACTCTTCCACCCCTCCAGCATATAATAATGTGGTCACAAAAAATAAATAAAACATAAAAAAAAATATTGAGTCGTTAGAGTAAACAAATAGGTTGAATTGTTATCATTCGAGTAGCAATGGGTCCTGGGGCAGACTGTTAAGAGCCCCCAGTTAAAACATTTTTATAATTTTTAATATAAAAAGAAACTCTAAATATCAAACTCATAGATAAGAAGTCATTTCTTTAGAGTCTCGACATCTCGAGACGGAGCTGCAAACGAGAAATTAAAACGAGGTAATTTTCCACGGCCATGGACGAAAATTAGAATCCATCTAGAAACTATAAAACGTCTCATTTTGTCTCAATTGGAGTACCTACCAAAGGCATAATCTTTGGAGGCATCTTTTCTACATCTTATCTCAATCCATTGTGTTCTATAAGTGTGTCTTCCCTTGTTGATTTCCAAGCAAAAAACCAAATCAAAATGGATATTGCAATCATTTCAAAAGAGAGAATTAAACCCTCTTCACCAACACCAAATCACCTTAGAAATTTCAACCTTTGTCATTTAGATCATCTCATTCCAGCTCCCTATGCTCCCATTGTCCTCTTCTACCCCAATTCTAATTCTTCCTCCATTGCTCAAGTCCTCCAAAGGCTTCTTCTTCTTAAAGAATCTTTATCACAAACCTTAACAAGATTTTATCCCCTTGCTGGTACAATCAAAGGTGATCTATCCGTTGATTGTGATGATCAAGGAGCTTACTATATCACAACAAGGATCAAATCCCATCTTTTCAAATTTCTCGAAAATCCCAAAATTCGTTCGATCAAGAATTTTCTTCCGTTGGATGGGAATAGCGTGACGAATATCCAAGTAAACTTGTTTGAATGTGGTGGAATCGCCATTGGCGTATATGTTTCACATAGAATAGTCGACGGAACTGCACTGAGCACGTTCCTTAATTCTTGGGCCAATACAACATTTGCTTCATCCAGAGCAGCTGTGTATCCTGATTTCTCGGCTTCTTCGCTCTTCCCTATAAATGATTTAAGGCTTAAGAATGAATCAATGGCCATGTGGGGTGCTTTGTTCAAGAAAGGTCAGTTCATTACAAAGAGATTTGTTTTTGAAAAGATGGCAATAGCACATCTCAAAGCAATGGCAACTAGCAATGGAAGAAACCCTACTCGAGTCGAGGCCATTTCAGCATTCATATGGAGATCGGCGATGTCTGTGTTAGAACAAAAGCGCGGTTTCAAGAAGCCTTCTTTGATCACACATGTAGTAAATTTGCGCAAACGAGCAATCCCAAATTTTTCCGAACAATCTCTTGGAAACCTCATCTGGATTTCTAGTGCAAAATACGACAATACTGATAAGATTAACAACGTCAGCAGTATGCTCCCTAGACTGGTGCATCGATTAACGAAATCTATATCGAACATCGACGGTGATTATCTCAAGAAACTAAGGAGTACTGGAGAAGCTTCCCACGTGGTGCATAAGTATTTCCAAGAGATTGGAGAATTTGTGTCCAATGGATCAGCAGATTATTTTGGGTTTACAAGTTGGTGTAATTTAGGGTTCTATGATGCTGATTTCGGGTGGGGAAAGCCAGTTTGGGTTAGCAGTGTTGACTCGAGCGGCCCATTTTTGATGAACCTAATCATTCTTATGGACACAAGATGTGGTAGCGGGATAGAAGCATGGATCACCATGGATGAACATGAAATCGCCGTGTTAGAAAATAATCAAGAATTCAAGGCATTTACGTCATTAAATCCAAGCCCTTTAAACACCAGATGGTGATGAGCTCTTCTTGAGCCCAAAAGGGCATGTTTCTCTTGTTTTAATTATACTACTCACTCTCTATGCTTCTACGATCATTAGGTGAGTTTAGATTTACTGTCACATTTCTCATCTTCTTAACTGTTTTTTCAAATTAAAACAACATGTACACATTCATAACTTTTAATTAATAGGCATGATATGTGAAAAGTTTTTATTAGATGAGACATTTAATTAAACAGAAATTTGAATGGCATGCAAATCTCAGTTTTTGATAAAAAAAATGGACCAAAAACATGTAGGCGTGCATATTGCAAGGCAGGTGCGATGCACGGCGGTACATAATGCGTAGCCTAGTATTATAATAATATAATAATATAATAAATAAGATTGATTACACGTACAAATTTATTTTTTACCTAGGTATTATATATTCTGAAATTATTTATAAATATTTCTTATCTACGTATTATATATTCTGAAAGTATTTATAAATATTTTGATCGATAAACATTTTTCTGTCAATGAAATTTATTTTATACTTAAAAGCACCATACATATTACCACTCATTTAGCGTTGTTTATAAATATTTTAGACAAATAAATATGTGATGAAGTCTTCGACAACTTCCTTTTTTTCTTTCCGTCCCCATTTTTCGCTCATATCACTTTCATGGGTCACTATTGTTTAGTTTGAAAAGAGCTCTCCTTTCAAAGTATTTATATTAGGAAAATAGAAATGGGATAAATGTTGAGGTCATCGAGTGTTGACCAGTCTCCATGAAAGATTTCTGACATAGGTGTGTTTGATTAACTTCGAAAAATATCATTTTCTATCCAAATCTTTTATGTGTCAATTAAAGAGAGTCTTATTTTCTATAAAATTGAAATTTCAATTCTTCACAAAAAGTGAAAATTTTTCATTGAAATTCCTATAGGTATATGGAAATTGGAATTCTAATTTATATTCCACTTTCCAATAAAAATACCCAAGTACTCAAGGATTCTCATAACATATATGAAAGTTTTATCAGTACACATATACAGGTAGACTTATATATATAACCCAGAAAAAAATATTTGTTTTATTTACTTCCAATATATATGATTTGCACATTGACTGATTGACATAACAAGAGGTTTACAACACAAAAACTATAATATTGTTTAACAAAAAATAATGTCTGCGTACACATAAATTTCCATATACTAATCGGAGTAGAATGAAATTTTCATTCCACTTCATGCCAAAATGCCATGATTGAAATTAATTATGTGTACTTAATCTACAAAAACTCAAAAAGATCAGATCCTTTCATGCAAATTAACCATTAAAAATATGAAAATATATTAGCTATCTTGTCTACTTTTAATATAAATGACATGTGTCTTAACTTGTTAATTAAGAAAGATATATTGAATAAGCACAAATAATTACTTATCATTATTGAGTATCAACTTAAACATTATTACGATTTCTGGCACATTAATTGCTTATTCATATACGCATATAAAAAATTACTATCATCATTATTATTATTATTATTTTTTTTGAAGAACACAACAATATCATTTTTAGACAATAATAACATTATTATCTTGTTGATACACTTTAATTAACATTATAATAAATCCGTTGTTAATTAAATATGAGAAAATTACACTATTTTAATGTTTTAAGTTCCATTAATTCAAAAATCAAGTTGCACCCAAAATTCCGCTTTTTATGTGCAATCCCACGGTTGAAATTTGGGTTTCAATCCAAATTCAACTATGCCATCACATGGTTTCTTTCTTAATTTCTTTCTTTCTTTTTTCTTATCTAATTTTTTAACTCCGAACCCATTTCAAATTGTCTGTAACTAATTACAAGTGAGTGCAATAAATTACATATGGTGTGTAATGAATTACAAAGAATGTAACACATTACAAAGTGTGTGTAATAGTGTGATATAGTGTGGAATATTACAGAGAATTCGCATTTCTATTGTTAGTTCGTGTAATGTAGTCGATTTTTAGTGTTTTGGGCATAGAATTTCCGTACGTGTTTGTTTTGGGAGGCTAATATATGTTTTTCACGTTTTTCGATGAGCCCAATCCAACCACTAATTTTGCAAAGCCGGTGTTGATATCACTTTTTTTTGTAAATTATCTTCTATTTGTGAGTTATCAATAATTTTTAAAAATTTTGAAAAAAAAAAAATTCACATGGCACAAAACTAGGCATTGCCCAATTTGTTTCATGTCATACGGTCATACTATTGTTCTACTATGCTATTGCGGGGCACAAAACTAGGCAATTCCCAGTCTTGTGCCATTTGATCATATGTGTGGATTGTGCCATACGATCGCGTGGTACAATGACACTTGTTTGATTTTTGTAAATAGTTTAATTTTACTTTATTTTGAATTTTATATTTTCAATCTTTATATTTCTGTAACAACCCCATTAACTATTTGTGCATGCATACATGTTCTAACTCATTGCATCCATTTCATCATGATGTGCTTATAATATAATATACATTGTTTTATCATTTATTCATTCAAAAATAAATAAATAAATTTGTTATATCATTTATATTTCAAAAAAATAATTTCGACTTTAAACTTGTTTAAATTTCACGTAGTCACAATGATAGTGATAATAAACCATTGTCATGAGAACATAATAATAATATTATTAAAGGGTTTTATGGAAGGTGTTGGGCGTTTACACATACACAATAATATATTGCAAGCACATGGGTCGTATTAGTAATAAAGTGCACTCAATGAGTCCGGATATCGATCCCACAAGGATCGCTATTTGTAATTGAATCACTTATTCTAATATAAAGAAAATGAAGAAGGAAGGAAAAGGGAAACAGACAATTGATGGGTGGAGATGGATTAACTAAACTAGAATAACAATGCAATTAAGCTACAACCTAGAATGACATGCATGGGGATGAATGGAGATATACTCGGATTAATGGATAGTTGGGATTCATGACTTTATTCAACCGTAATCTAATCGATTTCAATGCCTAGCCTCTAGATAATGTGCATTCTCAATTGTTAGACCCGACTTTCCTATTTTAGCCCGTTACCTCTTTCGAGCGTCAAACCAGCCTTAATTAGTTCATTCAACCTACTATATCTCTGTGTCGATATGTTATCAACTAACTGCATTACTCGTTGTGAAAGTAGTTCAAATGGTGACCTAGGGTTATATGTATATCTCTATCCTCTACAAGAATTTAGAACGATTACTCCGTGATCTAATCTATGCACACTCTTTCAAGTAGATATACAAATCACAAAGCATTCAAATGGAGATCAATCATTCAAATGGGATGAAGATCAAGAGTAATCACGCATACAATCGAATGAACAACCATTCTAAACCATAAACAAATTCATTGATAAAAAAGTAGGTTAAAATCTATCAGTCATCTCAACATATACAATACTAACTCAACATGAAGATAATATAAGACACAAATAAATACAATACAAATGGAAGATAAAATGGAAATAAATAAGATTTAAGGATTAGATTCCCCCTTAGAAGAATCCTCCACCTTGAATACTCCAATCTCTTCCATCTCCTCTTGACATCTTCATCATCCTCTCCAAGTGGTAATCCCCAATCCAAACCTAAAAGAAAAGGAAAAGAAAAGAAAAGAGAAGAGAAAAGAGGGAAGACGAGAAAGGAAATAAAACCTAAATCTAATTCTAAAACTAAAGAGAGGAGAATCAAGAATGAAGTTGAAATGGTTGCCCCCAATTTGTGTCTCAACATATGTCCAAAAAGCCCCGTAAACATGGTGAAAGAAATGGCATTTTCGAGCTTCTTTTGTGAGGAAAATATGCCCGTATGACCGTAAAAATGTCCCGTACAGTCGTACAAAACAAATTGCCCAAAATCAGCGCCCGAATTTCAAATTGCCATAACTTTTGATCCAAAACTCGGAATTGAGATCTGTAAAAAGCGTTGGAATTCACTTTCATTGATCTTTCAGTTGTGCACAAGAAAAGTTTCCAAAAATTTCTTCAAATATTGCATCCAAAGTCCTTCATCTTTTGATGCATTTCGTTTTAAGCCCGATACTTCGGATTTTTTAACATTCTTCATTTTTTCTCTTATTTTGCCTTATTCTCTTCCACATTGAGAATAGATGCCTACAAACACAATAAATACATATAAATAAGTAGATATCCACTCAATATAATGATAAATAGTTCACTTAGAAATATAAATAAATGCATACAATGCACAGTTATCATAACGCATAGTTTGATAGGTTTCTCATTTGTTGAGAATTGTATTTTATTTTAGATAGTGACACACTTACTAATATTCTGTAACTATTGATTTTATCCTTAATCAGTATTGTAATTAATGATCCCACAATCAATATTATAATTAATAAGTATTGTAATTAATGATCCCACGATCAGTATTGTATTATCATGAAAATTCAGAAAATGCTTTATTTACACTAATATTATTAAAGTTGGTATGGTTTTAATTAATATATTAATAAATGAGTACTTAATTAAATCCTTATTATATTACATAATAATACATGCTTTGATCAAAATTTTAGAGAGTCTAATTTATATTTTTAAATAAACTATTTATATACTCCAGCCTATCCTCATTATAAACCAGCGATAGTGACATAATTCAAAAAGATCTTATTAAAAAATTTGAAAGTTGACAGGCTCACGTCGATTACTACATACACATGTGAAAGTTCCAAAATTGACCCACAATTGCAAAATGAAAAGGATAAATTACACTTGTCATCCCCAAACTTTCAACTTTAAGACAATTTTTATCCATATTCTTTTTTATTCCGTTATTTTGTTCCCTATCTTTCATTTATTCACACATTTCATCCCTTTCAACAATTTTTTCTGTTTAATGACATGTTAATGAGAGGCAAAATGGAAATAAAATCTGGTCAACTTCATTCCAACTGCCCAAACTTTCAATTTTAATGCAATTTTGTTTCAATTCCCCCCCCCCATTGCTTTATTCCAATCTTTCATATATTCAAATGTTATGTCTCCAATATTAAATTCCGTCAAATTTTCCACTTATTTAGGTGAACAGTCAGTGATGGAAAAATATGAAATAATTTATGAGAAAACTCACCTTTGCTTCATTAAAAAATAAAAATAAAAATACACCCAATCCCCTCCATAATAATTAACTACACTTATCATTCCACTGTCGACATAAGCTTGAATATAAACATATTTTCCCTAGCCTAGGCATAAGTGTAATGCTTTGCAACGTACGAGACAGTAAAACCTTCACAAATATTCGAAATAAAAGTTGATTAAATACCTATAATTAAATACCTATAACACCGCAGATATGTTGAAAAGCACCAAATTAATAGTTTGCCAAGAATCTATATAAAAATACTGGCGAAAAACCCGATTTAAGAAAATACAAATGTTTCAAAAATAGGAGTGGCCATTGAACTAGAAATATGAATGAGTTAAGGTTGAACCTGTTTTACTTACATACTTAAAAAAATAAATTTTATGATTTTTTTTAAAAATCTTTTTTTTAATAAAAAATTGGATATTCCTGGTTTTCAATAGTGATGGCAAAAATCCGATCCGATCCGATCCAAATCCGATGGATACCCGATTCGAATGGAGCAATTTTTTACCGATCGGACGATCCGTGGATCGGCCGATCCGAAACGGATTTGGATTTGGATTTGGATTAGGCCGATCCGATCCGAATTGATTTTCGATTTTTGATTTTTTTAATTTTATTTTTATTGTTTTTTATTTTTTTATAAAAACCTTTACCAATATGGATCGTATTTGGATTTTTTTCTTGATCCGATCGGATGAATTTGGATTTAGATTTGGATTTGGATCGGGGTGATTGATTTGGATTTGGATTTGGATTTGGCCGATCCGATCCGAACCCGATCCATTGCCAACACTAGTTTTCAACTCTTAAACTCGATTTTTGATGATTTCGATTATGTTCTCTATCGGCCGATTTTCAGAGTGAACCAGATCGATTTTTGGACCGGTTCCAATTTTTCCGGCTGAAGCGATCGATCAAATCCGATTTTTAAAACCATGTAAAATAATTCAGAATAACATATTTCCAGTAACACAATTGATTAACATCTAGCTAAAATAACACCAATTAAGATATTTGATTAATTAAACACAATTGACGAAATTTGATATTGGGGATGTAACACGGTAATATATAAAAGATTTGGGAAAAAACAATGAAAAATAATGGGGATAAAATTATATCAAAATTGAAAGTTTGGGGGCGTAGAGTAAAGTGACCGAAATTTTATTACCATTTTTGCCCCTCAATAAGATTCCATTTAGCATAAAATAAAAATTGAGAACAGAACGAAGTGCGTAAATGTAAAAGATTGGAGATAACACAGATGAATAAAAAAGAATGGGGATAAAATTATGTCAAAGTTAAAAGTTTGGGGACTAAAAGTGAAGTTTACTCCAATGACAATCATTAATTATACCTAAAGAAGAATTCATTCAAACCTTCAACCAACCAACGGAAAGAAAGATCAGAAACCTTCCATAATCAAAATCTCTGAAAAGTCCGCATTGTATACTGGTTCTCTCTTTCCCTCATTCATAATATTATTATTGCAAATTCTGTTTGAATATGTTTATGTATATTACTTCTACTTTCCCTCTGTAAAATTACTGCTGTGGTGTGCTTCATGGGAAGAAAAACTGGAGGTGTAAAACTCAGCGAATTGTTGAATTTTATTCAAGCGAGATGAATTTCATGAAGAGCCCAACGCAAATTGCTTTGCAATTGTACAGATGGATCTCGGATCTCGACCGGAGGCTACTGCTTTTAATCGTTTTACCAATTTCACTTTTTCTCTACGTTTCTCTCTCGTCAATCCACACCAGCACCACTGTAATTGTCTCGTTTTCCAATGTCTCCCCTTTCAAATCGATATTCAACGGCTACCACGAGAACCAGACCCGGCCCGAGCTGGAGGATGAGCCGCTAGGGCCGAGAATCGCGGTTTGTTTAGTGGGTGGAGCTCGTCGATTCGAGCTCTCCGGACCTTCGATTATTAGGAGGATTCTCAGAGTGTATCGAAATTCGGATCTATTTCTTCACAGCCCGTTGGATTCGAACAGTTATAAGTTCGTTCTGTTGAAGCGGGCACCGAGAATCGCCGCCGTGAAAATCTTCAAGCCGCAACCGATTCCGGAGACAGAGTCACAGCTCCGAGTCCTCACTTCTATGAACTCGCCAAATGGCATACAGGTAAGCTTATTCGATCCTCCTTTTCTCAATCCCTCAATTTTATTATCGCAAAACCAGACTTTAATTACAGATAATGCAATTATTAGGGTCTAATACAAGCCTGAAACCCCCAAATCATTTATTAATTTTTGCTGTAATTTCTCGTTTATTTAGTTAAAATTAATTGATAAATATCTTGCAAATATGTCGCTATTTTGATGGTGAGAATTGATGGAAAGGTTTTCATTGTATCCTTCACCGTCTCTGTTTTGGCAAATGGCGAAATCCAATTAGACGAAGTTGTGTTATTTTGGCTACTAGTGCTTGTTAGCTGGTAGAAGATAAATTTTTGCAAGTCCTCCTTTAGCCAGCTCAGAAGAAAAATCCATTGTCATAAACTTCCAAGTTATCTAGAATAAATTTGGACCCATGAAGCCACATCAGATTGATGACTCGTAGGGACAAGCATTATGATTGAGAATAAATTTTTCATGAATTACCAGCTGAATGTGGAGCCCATAAACACCTTGTGATGTACTTAGGATTGTAGTTCTTATTTGTTGCATTTTCGAATGTTTGACATGGTTGTCCTGTGGTCCAAACTTTGTTGTCTGTATTTGATCAACTCTGGAGGTTTTGAACGTCTGAATTTTCTTGATCTGCCATTGGTGTGAGTTGCATTCTTTGAATTTTCTTCAGCTGCAGTTGACGTCCTGTTGTGATTAATTTGCAGTTGTTTGTTTCTTTGTTATTACTAGTAGATGGAATTTAGGCAGATGATGTGTTCTTAATGAGTTGCATTTATGTTATTGTCAAACTGGTAGTCTAGACTTATCTTAGGGTTGAAAAACATTTATTGAAAGATGGTAAAACCGCACATTTGGTACGCAGAGTTGAACTTTAATTAGGTGTTTATTTCAACTTTCACTTGAGTATGTGATTTGATTTGAGATGTGTGGTAAATATTGAAGTCTGACTTGAACTAAGTAGTAGAAGTTAATTTTATGTAGAAAAAGTTAAAATGGACCTAGCTTCAATGTGTTGGATTTGATTTCATTGATCATGCGCTTCAATTGCTCCGGTTTTTCTTTCTATGTGACATTTCGTCCACTTAGTGTTCTTTTTTACTTCCTCAAAGGGTCTATTGCAATATTTCAATCTAGTAGAAGGATGTCTGCCAATGATCAAATCATACCAAGAAAAGAACAACTTCACATATGACTGGGTTGTAAGAACCCGAGTAGACGGCTACTGGTCAAAACCGTTGACTCCTGACAACTTCGTCCCCGGTCAGTACGTGGTCCCACCTGGCTCCTCTTATGGTGGCCTCAATGACCGTTTTGGTGTGGGTGACATTAACAGCACGACGGTTGCACTTTCAAGATTTTCACTGGTACCAAAACTCGACGCAGCTGGGTTCACCCAACTCAACTCAGAAACAGCCTTCAAGGCCCAACTCACCACCCAAAAGATCCCTTACATCACCAAACCTCTCCCGTTTTGTATAATAACGGACCGCCAATACGAATATCCCCCGTCCCGTTTCGGTGTCCCGGTGGCAGCCATGTCCAGCCAAGGCCCATTAAGCGGAGCTAAATGCAGGCCTTGCAAGCCCCTGTGTACTGGGCCATGTGTTGGGCCTATAATGAAGGGCCTTGACAAGGGATGGAGCTGGACTGAATGGGCCAACAACACATTAGAACTTTGTGATGCTCATGGTAAATGGGAAAATGGGTGGGAGGAAGTATTTGATAGGGTGGCGGGCGAAAAGCTGGCCATGGCGAGGAAGCAAGTGCAGTCCTTGAAATTCAAACAGTGCGTGATTGGTTTTGAAAAGCTGAGAAATCGGACGGCTATCTGGGAATCTCCACCACCAGCTGAGATTTGTCGGCTCGGGTTGAAATCTAGATGAGGGAGCAAATGAGAAATATGGGAATGGCTTCTTTTAACTTCACAGAGTTCACAGAACTTTTCTTTTTCATTTTTCTTTTTGGGTTTCATTGGTTTAGAATTCATTTGTTTCTTTGACAGGAATGGCAGATTTTATAGGTGATATGTGGCTCATAAAAACCTTAATAACATACAGAATATATACGCTGTAAATGGTTTGAAAATAGTGTTTCTTACGTTGGAGAGGATATCTATTGACAACAGATACTCATGTTTTGGGTAAATTTTTGTTTTCTTAGTTTTGATCTGGGCTCATCACTATACTGTGAAATACTTACTCTGGTTTTGCACCTGAATTTTCATTGGCTAATGGAACACAGTTTCATAGAATTCTATGAAACTAGAATTTCATTTTCTTACGAAAAAGTCATTCTCCAAGGAACTGGAATTCTTTCAGGGCTGTGGAGAATGGGAATTGAAATTTCAATTTTTTTCTACTCTCCAATTAATAACACTCTAAAGTATTGTTCATCAATCAATTAATTTTTTAAAAAATGTTTTTTTTTTGTCATGACGTAACTTTTTTAAATTGAATCAAATTGCTGTCAATTAAATATTACATCAATAATAAAATATGTGTCAATGATGAATATTCGCATTCTTAGAGAAATAATAATTATATCAATAAGTGACGATGACTAGTAAGCAATATTATGACATTGATCGATCTTTAAATCTTACATTTAAGATAATATTTCAGATGACAAATCATAGAGTTCCGAGTGCAAACTAGTTGCCACGTTATCAATAGATGTGCTTTAATTAATTTGTTAATTTAAATCATACATTTAAGATAATATTTAAAATGATAAATTGCTTGCTATTAATGAATATCAAATCACCAAATCATCCGCGAGTGATTATATTAAATACTATATTATTATTTTGTTGAAAAAGAGCAATGGTACTAATAAATAACAGTAAGAAAATATTAATTGAGTTGTTATTTTTATGTTTAATAAAGAATTGATTTGTTATTTCAACCCATCAGAAATTAATAAACGTCATGGTTGATGGTAATTGGGAAACAATCATGATCAAATTTGCAACATTAATACTATGTTATGTTATTCACTCTTTCTTTAAAAAAAAAAAAAAAGGCAAAACAAAAGGAAAAAAAAAACACGAAAACAAAAAGAAATGTTATTTTCTCTATGTATATTCATGGGGGCGACAACGAGACATAGTTTTTAGTCAATTCTCGGTAATCTCGGACATATTTTACGAGTCAATATTGAAGACCGTCTGTATCGAGAGCACATGAGAATAATCAATCAATGCTAGAACTGTTACTAAAGAATAAAAAACAATTAAAATTGCTGTAATCATTTGATTATTTAAAAGAAAAATTACCGCAATTTCTTCTTCCGAGAGTGGTGGATTGGTGAAGATAGTTAGATTGCTCTCCTGAGTCAACTCGGCTGGATCCTATGGGTTGCTGTGCGTCGTCGCCTGGCTGGGAGAACGATCGTAGCCACCAATACAGCCACCGCCGTTCCACCTCCGTTAATGGCACCTCTACTTCCGGCCGCGATGGAGGTAGTTTGAGAGGTTTCATGGAGTTCTCGCTGGCGGAGCTGAGAGCGGCCACCAACAACTTCAGCTCCGACAAAATCGTTTCGGAGAGCGGCGAGAAGGCTCCCAATGTGGTCTACCAAGGTCGTCTGCAAAACCGTCGATGGATCGCCGTGAAGAAGTTCACCAAAATGGCCTGGCCTGATCCTAAACAGTTTGCTGTGTGTATAAATGCGCCGAAAAACATATTGACTAAACTTTCTAGGAAAATGGATTTATGTTTTTTTTTTTTTGTTAATTCATTTATTGATTTAATTTTTTTGTTTCCCTAATGCTAAAGGAGGAAGCGAAGGAAGTGGGGAAGCTGAGGCATAAAAGGCTGGCTAATTTAATAGGTTATTGTTGCGATGGGGACGAAAGGCTGCTGGTGGCGGAGTTTATGCCCAATGAAACACTTGCCAAGCATTTATTTCACTGTATGTTCCAGTTCCATTTTGCATTAGCTTGAATTTGTTAATTCATTCATTGAGAACATTGAATTTCTTGGTTCGTATTTCACCTTAATGTTATGATGATATTTTGCGTTAGCATACTGCTGCTTACAATGCACACTGTGATACGAGATGGAACTAGCTGCCCTTATTTAATAGAACTCTGCCGTTTTATTCTGACGTTGACAAGTTCATAACTTCATTTATGTAACATTTTGTGAGATTAAGCTTCCATCATTTTGGAGATAAGTGTTCGTAAATTCTGCATGTTCTGATCAAGAAAGATTATGGATGTTCGTGTATCTACGACAACCAATGTTCTGCAGAAGTTGTAGGAAACTTGTACTAATAGAATTTCCTTTCTGAAAATTTAAGTTGTTGGATTTGCATATGGGCATTGATTTATCTGGGGACAAGGGAATATTAGCTGTCTCTGTCGATAAGATGGTTTCTTAAATATCGTTGGCTTCAATTGTTTCACAATGACCCTGCCAAGTTAGATCAGCAAGCCATTTTTGGACCATGTAGTAACATATATGAAATGGAGCAACTTTAGAAACTTGTGGGACTAGCACCACATGTGCTCCAAAATATAGTGGTGCGTATGCTGAGTTTTAATTGATGCTGATTTTGGTTGCTCTTCTTTCTTTTTCTTTTCACTATCTGAAACCCATTGCAAATGCTTGATTGCTTCCAATAGTAAGTGAAAAAAGGAGGTACAGCCTACAATGAACTATACTAGGATTAGAACCTCTCTTTCATGTTGGTGTTTATGAATCAGTCAGTTAAAGATGCTCCGGAAATGGATTTATTTTCTCTATTTTTCTCTTTCCGTAATTTTTTTGCCGTTGTCGAAAAGGGTACGGATTGAGAGAGAGGAGAATCTGCTGCCACCTGGCGTATGATCTGAATTTATTTGTATTGTTGTCTTTTTCAGTCATCCATTTAACAGCATTTTAATTTAATATTTCAAACTTCATGTTGTCATCCTTGTTCGTTTTAGTCATCCTCTAATATCTTCTACTTTACTTCCTTCACAGGGGAGAATCAAACCCCTGAGTGGGCGATGCGATTAAGAGTGGCCCTTTATATTGCTGAAGCTTTGGATTATTGTAGCAGCGAGGGTCGACCACTGTACCATGACTTAAATGCCTACAGAGTTCTCTTTGACGAGGTTAATTTTTCCCTTTTTGTTTGCTGGAGACGTGATTTTACGCATAGATGATAATAGCAGCTGTTCGATTCCACAGTGTTCTTGTTTGCCCCATCCAGGGTTCTTCAAAGGGGATTTAGTGCTTAACTGGATTAATTGTTGATGTGGTGGGTGATTTTTGCAGAATGGTGATCCCCGGCTTTCTTGCTTTGGATTAATGAAGAACAGCAGAGATGGTAAAAGTTACAGCACAAATCTTGCTTATACGCCTCCCGAGTATCTAAGAAATGGTACCTTGTTCAATCTCACCCTCACTTTATCTCTTTTTTCCCTTCCTAATGCGTTGCTTATTAATCTTCCCATAGTACTTTATCATTCTTTAGATGGTAGTTAAAAACAGTAAATAAAGTCAGATTTATGTTTGCTGTCTCATTTTCTTAATAGCCATACTACATTTTTGAGACGAATATTACATTGAAGTTAAAAAGAAAACAAAAAACCGCTACTGTTATGCCTTACAGAATGAGAATCGAAACTCAAAACACAGTAGGCTGTCACGTTTTATTTAGAATTAAGGCCTGAAGAGTTGCTGAAATGTCCTAAAATAGAAAAGTCATCCATCTGGTCTATTCCATCCAAATTGGGGTGGAATGTGCCCAATAGTTTCTCTAGTATCATACATGGAATTCAAAACTAAAAACTTCTCTTTGGTTTACACAAAAAAAAAAAAAAAAAAAATGGGGAGAAAGAAGAAGGGATGTAGCTTCCTACACTGAGATGGCACCATATACGAAACACCTTAAAATCATTTTGTGACAACCTGTATTAGGTTCAGGAAATTAACTATAATATACATGCAATAAAAGAAAGGTTCGATCATCCTTTTATTTACTTCACTGGAATGATCTGCATGCTTTAAATCTTTTAGGAAGGGTTACCCCAGAAAGTGTTGTTTTCAGCTTTGGGGCTGTCCTTTTGGATCTTCTAAGTGGCAAGCATATTCCTCCAAGTCATGTAAGTTTCTATATGTTTACTATGCATCATCAGCTGTAGTAACTTATTTATCTTGTGATTGTATAGTAGCTGGTTATACAGTCCAGCTTTCAAGTTTCTACGATTGTATTGCTTTGCTTGAGTAGCTTGTTTTATGTTGCAATGGTAGCTATTAAACTAATTTGTGTTGCGATGGTCCTGGGAAGCAATTTACAAAAGTGTTTTCATGAAAACATGGATCCTGAGTTAAGGCTGATTTCAATTTTATGAACGATTTAGATCTATCAATCATTTGTCTTGATGGAAGCAACTTCAAACTCTTCCTATCATATAGTTCAAATCACTAAAAAAATAAATAAAATAAAATAAATAAAAGGATTGCTTGAGAGGTCTAATAGTGTAAGGGTGGGCATTGTTTGGCATGAATCAAGATGTCGAATAGATGCATTGGAGGTTCTTATCGCCGTGTACTTGTTTTTCCATTTTTATTTATTTATTTCTTTTCTTTTCTTTTCTTCTTCAGGCTCTGGATCTGATACGTGGTAAAAATATTCTTCTTTTGATGGATTCCCATTTAGAAGGAAACTTCTCGACTGAAGAGGCAAGTGTAGTGATTAATCTTGCTTCAAAATGTTTACAATATGAACCAAGGGAACGGCCAAAAACCAAAGATCTCGTTTCTACCCTATTGCCATTGCAAAATAAACCTGATGTAAGTTCTACTATATTTTTCTTCGGTTCAGGATTGAATGTGTGATTGTTTGACTTCACGATACTTATTCAAGATATAATGTGCTAGAATTGACAAAAAACCCTAATGAAATTTCAATATCAGGTTCAATCTTATGTGATGCTGGGAATCTCAAAGCAAGAAGAAGCACAGCCTACTCCTCAACACCCTCTCTCGCCCATGGGTGATGCTTGTTCACGTATGGATCTCACGGCCATCCATCAATACCTAGTGATGCAACATTATAAAGACGACAAAGGAACCAATGAGGTAATTTATCCTAGATGATTTGAGATCGATAACTCTTCTTTGGCATATTTATTTGAACTTCTTAACATATTGAATGTTCTAGCTATCTTTCGAAGAGTGGACTCAACAAATGAGAGACATGCTGGATGCTAGGCAACATGGTGACTTGGCATTCCGCGATAAAGATTTCAAAACTGCAATAGATTGTTATTCTCAGGTATTCTTGCTTTATCTCTACTGATCTCCCTAATTTTTTAGTGGGAATTATTATGAACCTGTTATATTATGTATATCCCGAATGTTGTGCAAGCAGCTCATGTGGCTTGATCTAGACTGTGCTGCAAGTTGAGAAGCAGCTTGATATGGCACGTCCAGGTCGCTCCACATCTGTTGCTTGCACTAGATTGGGAGTGATATCATGCAATTAGGAGCTCATGTGCTAAGGCTTAAATGATCACAAAAGTGACTTTTTGAGAGAACGCGTGGTTAAAAAGCTTAAAAAGTTGTGGAGAAACGTGAAAAATAATATTTCCAACTGTTTAGTGACTCCAAAAACTACGTGCAGTTCATAGACGTGGGTACCATGATATCTCCAACCGTTCATGCACGACGAAGCCTTTGTTATCTCATGTGTGATCAGGCAGACGCAGCTCTCCGAGATGCAATGCAAGCACAGTGTATATATCCAGATTGGTCTACCGCATTCTACATGCAGGCAGTAGCCCTTGCAAAGCTCGACATGCACAAGGATGCTGCTGATATGTTGAATGAGGCTATCATGCTAGAAGAAAAGAAGCAAAAAGCTGGCAACATATCTTGAGTTTTATCGATTACTCTCAGTGCGATGATTCTTTGGTAACCGCAAAATGCGCAGCTTCTGTGTTGTTGGGTTTGTGAATTGTGATTTTTTTTGCAGATGTACAATGGGTATTGTAAATTTTTGCAATCAAATTTGTTGAATAATCAGTTACTTATACATTATTCATGTTAGCATGGTATGGTTCATATCTATATATGATGTTCTTTTGACTATTCGTAATAATATCGGGCAGCGTGTATGCGTAAACAATAACACTCAGCTTTTGGTTCGGCAAACATTTTTTGTTTAATTATTATTAGGAAAATTGGCGTTAGGAAAATTGGCGCAGATAGTCCAAAAAAAATGTGCGATTGACAAGTTTAGTCCAAAATAAACAAACGTAGATCGATTGGTCTAAAAAAATTTTGAGGTGCGAATTTAGTCCAAATGAATAAAATCCGCCCATTAAAGTATTAGTCAAAATCAAAATATATTATTTTGTCTTTTGTGAAAGGGTATTTTTGTCAAAAACATTAAAAATTATTGCACAAAAGGTTCTAACCTTTGTGGGTTCTTAAAATTAGGTCCTAAAGTTTTTAATTTAGTTACATTAGTTTAAATTTTTAATTAAATATATAATTTTATTTTTTATTTTTTTATAGGTGTGAATTTGGTCCATAATTAATTTTATCGAATTAATTTAACACCAATTAGATAATTTTATCGAAAATCTTTAACCCAGCAGCATTTGTTTACGTTTTCTTTTATATTAGATATGGACACATTTTGATTTTAACCAACAGTCAACAATAAATATAATTAGTATATCTTCTTAAAATTTTAATAGGCGTATTACTATAAAAATAAAAATATAATGAATATAAAAAATAAAATAAAATACAGACAGAACACATTTTGATTTTAACAAACAGTTATAAATAAATTTTCGTATCTAAATAAAATTTTATTAAAAATACATCGCTTTAAAAAAATACCGAATATAAAAATTATTCAAATCAAATAAAAAATTAAAAAACCCCCACCCACCCCAACCCACGCACAACCCCACCCCCACCCACCTGGTGGCGGCGACAATGACTATGGTACCACCAGCTACTGGGGAGCCACCACCAGCAGATCTGGTGGTGGCATTTTCGCCACCACCGGCAAGGCCACCAACAAGTGGTGGTGGTGGATTTTTTTGGGGGGTGGGGTGGGGTTTTTTTAATTTTTATTTGATTTGAATCATTTTTATATTCTCGATATTTTTTCAAAGCGATGTATTCCTAATAAAATTTTATTTAGATACAATAATTCATTTATAACTTTTATTAAAATCCAAATGTGTTACGTCTATATTTTATTTTATTTTTTTATATTCGTTATATTTTTATTTTTTTAGTAATACGTGGCTATTAAAATTTTACAAAAATATACCAATTATGCCCCCGTTCTTCTACAACTTTTAACAAATTTTTACACATTTTAATACATTCACATCAAAAGTCAAACCAATTACATCCATATATTTTTTGGGACCCACTGTACTACATAAATCTCCACCACTCAATCACACTCATTCTCTCTCTTATTTCACATCAAAACTCATAAATACTCATAAATACACATACACTAACAATGTGGATATTTATTGTTGACTGTTGGTTAGAATCAAAATGTGCTCGTATCTAATGCAAAAGAAAACGTAAAACAAATGCTGCTGCGTTGAATATTTTCTATAAAATTATTTAATTTGTGTTAAATTAATTCGATAAAATTAATTATTGGCCAAATTCATACCTATAAAAAAAATTATATATTTAATTAAAATTTTGGACTAATGTAACTAAATTAAAAACTTTAGGACGCAATTTTAAAACCCCACAAAGGTGAGGACCTTTTGTGCATATTTCTTAATGTTTTTGACAAAATACCCCTTCACAAAGGGACAAAATAGCTTATTTTGACTTTAGCAAATACTTTAACGGGCGGATTCCATTCATTTGGACTAAATTCGAATCTGACATTTTTTAGACCAATTTAGCTACGTTTGTTTATTTTGGACTAAACTTGTCAATCGCACATTTTTTTGGACTATCTACGCCAATTCCCCTTATTATTATTATCATTATATTTTACTCAAAAGTTATTTTTTAATTTGAGTAATGACGCGACGTGGAGATCTAAGTTTTCATCTCTAAACATTGTTTAGATTTCTTAATGATGACTAAGGTTGGGTTTTTCAACATTTTATGTGGTTTATCTATGTGCCTGTTTGCATATTTCTAATAATTTATATTTTTTTATACTTTTTAAAATTTAAATTTAGTTAAACAAATCGCATTCATATATTTTGTGGGGACCATTTATATTATTAAATCTCCACCATCTAATTTTACTCATTTCTCTCTTTTAAATTATAAAAATATATTATAATTTGTACGTAAACACCCTATATGAGTGTGTATGAGTGTTTAGCTTTCATACGACGACTCAGTATCATCTAATCTTAAAGTGATACGTATTCTATAAACACTATAAACTGTGTTTACATAAACATTAGATCACCTTTGTGTAAATGAGTGTAAACATAATATAATTGTGAAAAGGAAATTTATCAATCAATCACTTATTATGCCTTCATTGACTAGTGAATTTCTCCTAGTCTTCCATTCTCTGAAGAGATGGCAAAGCTTTAGAAAAGTCCGAAGTCCGAGGTCCTTGCCTCCTCGGTGAGTTTGGTGCAAAAATGATCAAGTGCTCCCGAGAGTTTTATAATTACAGAACTCCCGGGGCATTTTGAGGGTCCAAACGATCTCCGTTTTGAAATCCAGAACCGGATCTAGATTCATCACGACGAGATAGAGCTCCGGTAATTTTTTCAAAATTTTTGAGATATCGTTGAATGCCGCGGGACCGGTCAAACTTTTTGGCCAAATTTAAAGCTAAAATTTGGCAAAAAAGTTTGACCGGTCCCGCGGCATTCAATGGTATCGCAAAAATTTTGAAAATATTACCGGGGCTCCGTCTCGTCGTGATGAATCTAGATCCGGTTCCGGATTTTAAATTGGAGGTCGGACGGGGCTAGAAAATGCCCTGGGAGCGTCGTAATTACGGCGCACCCGGAAGTGTTTGAACATTCCTGGAGTTTGGTGACCCCATCTTCTGAAACATGGAAAAGAATCTTTATTTAGAACCATGCTATATAGTCATAATCTGATTATCCATAATTGTTATAATAAAAACTTTAATATTTATACTTCTATTTATACAATTAGGTATTTTGATTTCATTAATGGCAAATTAGTCTTTTGCTTTTATTCTGATCAATATGTCACTTTAATTATGACACCCTAACTTTTCCATTCTGCAATGTCAAACTTCAAAGTATCTTTTTGAAAAAAAAATATCAAAATTATTAATGGTAGAGAAGTAGTCAAGTAGATAATATTTGTACAAGTATCAAAAAATATATGGCAACCAAAATTTATTTAGTTACTTGATTTATTGAAACTCAAATTGTTGTAATTAAGTGGAAGACGAAATTACTCTAAGAATAGGTATGCGTTGTTTTTCATCAAACAGACATTTATAAATTATGCTTATGTAAATCATATCTGTAAAGTTATAAACATTTTATTAAACAAATTTCCGGTGTCTCATATTTTCACGTGGACCAAAAAAAGGGATAACAAGGGAAATCAAGAAACTACACTGAAAAATCGATGTATAAAATAGCGAGTCTTGCTCCCATGACCATTAAGTGGGCATGGAGCATACCCACACATAGTAAATTTTGGGGAAAAAAATATGGGGCCTATATGAGCTCCCCTGCCATCAAAAATATGTATTATTTATCTTAATTAACGTAGATTCAAAAAAAAAAATTTGTTTGGGCGACGTGGCACTCCCACGGCGCCCCACGTCGCCATGTGGGCATGCTCCTTCCCACTAAGTGATCAGGAGAGCAATAGCAATAAAATAGCAGTATACATATTTGCCATTCTTTTTCTTTGAACTTATTGCATTTAAATATTGATTTTAAAAGATTTTATCAATTATTATGAGGAGAATGAGAGCGTTGCATTTGGATTTGGAATAGCAAAATTCCAAAGGAATTCCCTTTTGGCATCAGAAATTGGCGACTGTTTGGTACTCTTTCCGTCCCAATTAGATATAGGTTTGTTAGATTTGTTCATAAAGATTAAGAAAAGATTTTAGAAAAGTAATTTTTACAATTAGTTTCCTAATTTACCCTTATTTAATAAGTATTGTTAAAAAATAATAGTTATAATTAAGAAAATTAAATAAAGTTGTTTTGATAAATGAACAAGAAAATATTTTTAATATAGAAATAAGACTATATCTTTGAGACATTAAAAAAAAAAAACACCTGTGTATGTTGGACGGTGAGAGTAGTTTGAGTTTGGCCTTGGCCTTTTTGAGCACGCGAACCACTTTCGGTGGACAAACTTTTGTTTCTATCTTACATTGTAAATTTGTAGTGTTTCGAAACAAAAGCCAGCCTTGATTGAACCTAAAGAGAGTCATGTCCAGTGTCCACCATCAAATCGCAATCTAATAGCGAAATGTTTACCTAAAATCTCGTAACACGGGCAAACGACAAACTTTCACATTCCCGGAGATTTTGGGAAACGAAGATCTTCATTGTGTTCAAATGTGTACATATTTAGTACAATACGCGATTTTCACGTTTTATACAAATAATTAATAATTAATGACAAATGATGTCAATGATTTATTTAAATGTCTTTTCCAAAAAATTTACTTTGACTTCGCTTATTTCACTTTTGCTTACACATATCCAGGTACGGAATTTGACTTTATCATTTTGCGTGCTTTATAGTATTTTTTACGCTTTTGTTTATTGTAATTTATACTTACACATAATTAAACTCATAAATATTTGAACTTTGACCTTATAATTTAGTCACATTTTACGCTTTTTTAGAATATGGTAGAGACAACAAATAAAAAATTCTTAATTGACAAAAATAGTTACATAAATTTGGCTAATAAGGAGATATGGATAAAGTGTCACGAAGTTAGGTAGCTAAAAACTTGACTTTGCGATCATATAGCACATGTAAACTAAGGCCTCGTTTGATTGGGGATAATTTTTATCCCACACATTTCTCTCTCTTCTTTTCAACCATATACACACTTTTCAATATAATATTAACCACACATTTTACACGAAATACCGCGCGTATCAATTTTATCCCCAATCAAACAAGCCTTAAATTTATGTTTCACACCCCTTTTTCCCAAAAAAAAAAGTATATTTTCAACTAATGTTTTTATTATTTGCATTCAAACTTCATCGAAAAGCGTGACAATTTCCAATGAGATAAAACAGGTGTAGCGCATCCAATGCGTGTAGCACAAATAGGCACGGCAAAAAAGCTTGGCGAGCCGGCTCGGCTCGCCTAAGCTGTGTTCGAGTTCGGCTCAAGCTCGTATACTATACGAGCCCGAGCCGAGCTCGGCTCGTGTTTTACACGAGCCTCTTGCCTCGAGCTCGCTAGTTGAGCGGCTAGTGCCTTTTGTGTTCGCTCGGCGAGCAGGAGCAGAGCTCTCGAGCCGGAACTGCTTGCGAACCATTTTGCCAAGTCTAAGCACAGAGTAAGGACTCATAGTTTTTTTTTTTGTGACAAACAAAAATATTCATTCATTCAAAGTAACAAAATACATCGATAGCAGCACAATTTCAATACCGCTAAAACCACAAATGGTGAATCTGCGAACATACTCACAACACCCCAGATTAATAGCATAAAACGGTAAAATACCTATAAATATAAAAAAAATCAAAACGATCGAAATACCCATGCTTCTGAATCTGCAATATTAACACCCAAATATTTAATTGAATCAATGATGAATCAAATCTAATTTATCAATCTAAATCACACGAACAAATGAAATCACAACTAAACGGTGAAAACCGAACCACCGCAACAAAACAACGAAATTACGAAAAATACGAAGAAAAAGCACAAATCTAACTAGAAAAACCACTTATTATAATAAAAGCAACAAAGAAATAAAATATAGAGCGCTAATTTGAGGCCAAAAATCAGCTCCTCCGTTGCACTCAGTTTCGGTGGAGAGAGGAAGTAAGGACTCATAATTGAATGGGTATCTTTCGAGAATTTTCTAAATATCGTAGCAAACATATGTTGTAACTGTCTACATAATGAAGTTTCAGGCAAAACTGTTGACAATTCCAAGTCTTGAAATAAAGTTTTGGAGTCGTGGTATGGTAACTGAATAAAGGAATTGCAATCAAGAATTGGAGACGGTCAAATTTGATAGTTCCTAATCAAAATTTCAGCAAGTCATTTGTCAGAAGTTTAGAAATATTTTTGAATCTACCTCAAATCTAATTCACGTAACAAAAAGTAGTAAATTTCAACCATTAAGGTGTTATATAAACTTTGATCTCTATTTCAGTGTGAACGTATTAATTGTGTATAAAATATTCAGTTTCAAGAGAAAATATATATACTATTTGATTCATCATCATCATTACAGACAAACAACTTATAAGTGTATAATTTGCGCTTATTTATAGTCTTAAAACTTAAGTTAACTAGGTTTGAATTACTTATTTTTTGATTATTTATATTGTTTAGGTAAAAAGCCGGTGTGGAAAATGATTGGGACAAAACCGGAGAAGATGAGCAGTAAAAGTTTCAAAAGCTTTGGGTACTGAATTGCAATAACAAGGAAGTTGAAGGACCAACATCACAGTGTGGCGACGGAAGCAGTTGGAGACCAGATGACAAACGGGGGTTTCCGGACTAAGAGAAAAACTAATATGGCATATATCCCATCTCATCCCAAATAATGCATCCAATGGGAGGCTATAAACCCAAAGTTGGAGGGCTATTCTTCAAATATGGGGCTAAATTTGGCTACAAATTTAGGGAATAGCCCTCCCACAAGACCCACAAATTTTGCACTCGTTCAATGATACAATGTTATATGGACAAGAAAATTATTATTCTTTCAACTCTTGGTATTGAATTCATTTTTTATTTGTTATCTTTTGGAAATTAATTTATCTAACAAATAATTGAAAGTAATTGCTTGATAAATAATCTAGATTAATTACTCAGCACGCAATTTTCTTTTTTTTTTTTTTGGAAATAATTAATTTTAATTTTAAATTAGATTATCAAAGGTGTTGTTTTAAAGCTCAATCATTATCAAACACATTAATTGTTAATGGCTAACGGCTATTGTGACCAGTTATTGCCAACAGATTGTTAATGACTAATTATTTATTTATAAGGTTGTTGATGACAAATTATTAGCTTCACAGTTATTCTCAAAAAAGAAAAAATAAGTAAAGAAATCATACAATTCAAAAAATTTTTTTGAAAGAGATAAATATATGTACAAGATAAAATTCCCCCACTCAAATTCTAAATTATTGTGAAGGGAAAATCCTAAAAGCATACCCAAAATTTCTCCATAATTTTTCCCGTAAACATTATTTGAGAATAATTTTTTTCCGCTTAACTTTTTTGTCGCACATTAGTTCTGTTCCACGAGAGCATTGAAACTTGCAACGCCTTACCTCTGGGCATTCATATTAAATAAGATGTTAAGAAATAGAAAATAATAAGGGCGTGTTTGATTTCATGAAATTGGGTAGAAAAGGAAAATATTTTCCATGAAAATTTTCTCATTTTGTCATTGATGCAAAGATGTAAATGAAATTTAAATTTCATGGTACAATCATTTATAGCTACATTTTGTATAATTTCTCGGAAAATGAATTCCCACATGGTGATGTGGTTTTTGTTTTCCATCTTATTACATGAAATTCAAATTCTTTTCCTACTTTTACAATCAAACACACCCTAAAATTCTTTTATTTTTCTTTTGGAAGTAAAATTCCAAAATTTTATACATACATAATTTTATTATTGTAAATAGATAAGTAGATCAGGCTTGATATTATCCAAAAAGTTATTTATACCTTGAGTGAAGGTATTTGTATTCTATCCATCATCAGGATAAAAAAATTTAAAAAAAATAATTGAAAAAGGAATTGCTTGCTACTTTCCTAACATAAGCAACTTCTAAAATATCTTCAAAGAGCATAGAATTCTTGAATTTCCATAACTTTCGAAGAAGAATAATTTTAAATGTACACACAAATCTACTACCACATACTACCACACCCTAATACATAAAATACGAAAAGAGCAAAATGCCCCCGCTGAATGTGGGGGAGCCCATACCCCCATTAGTGTGTGGTATCTTACCACACAAAAAATGTATGCACTCCCAGAATTATTCTTTTAGCAATGATTCTTTACAATAAATTAATAAAATTTGCCACATGTTATTGGTACCAATTTGCCACATGTTATTGATAATATATGTTATGTTCGATAGAGGTTGATGACAAAAAATGTGGTACGGGACCTACCTCTCTTACCAGTGACTAACACAATTTTTTCTTATATAAATTTTAATTATGTAGCACAACTAAACATAGGCAAAATACTTAAATCATTACTTTGGCAAAATTTTTGCATTGATTATTGGGGTTGGTGGTATAGTGCCCTCCGTTCTAAATAAACAAGAGATGAAAGATTTTTATTTTATTTTATTTATTTATTTATTTATTATTATTTTTTTAAAAAAATAATAATTATTATTATTTTGTTAAAAAACTAAACAAGAGATGAAAGTTGGTATAGACCAATTCATGTAGGCACAATTTGACCACATCAAATGAATGCTATAAAATTACTAAATTACCCCCTCAACTACTTCGATCTCACCCCACCAACATCAAACACCCTAGTGGCCTACCACCCCCAAGGTGGGCCTTACCATAGACCCACCCCTTCCCACCAAACACAAAAACCTCGCAATATAAAAACCTCTCTCTCTACGCTTTCCATTTCCTCAGGTACAACACCTCCAAAGCACCGAGGTACAACCTCCGCATTTCACTCACCGTTCAATGGCGCTTTCTGCATACAACACCCTTCTCTCCAACCAATCTCCTCTCATTCCTCACACACACAATCCTCTTTACGCCAGTCCTCCTTCGCTTGCAGTCAGATCCACAGTCAGGCACATCTCCGCCGTCCATGCTGCTGATTCTTCCAATTCCAAAAGCCCCATTGTGTCTGAATCCAAGTCCCTCAAGCCAGCCCCGCCGGCTGCAGCCACCGCCGCTGCAACCGCCACCGTAGGCACCAAGGCTCCTTCGAAGAAATGGTCGGTGGACAGCTGGAAATCGAAGAAGGCTCTGCAGCTGCCGGATTACCCGAACGCTGAGGAGCTCCAATCGGTTCTGAAGACTCTCGATGACTTCCCTCCGATTGTGTTCGCCGGAGAAGCCAGGAGCCTCGAGGAGCGGCTCGGTGAGGCTGCCTTGGGCAATGCATTCCTTCTGCAAGGTGGAGATTGTGCTGAGAGCTTTAAGGAGTTCAATGCTAATAACATCAGAGATACGTTCAGGATCCTCCTCCAAATGGGCGCCGTTTTGATGTTCGGTGGTCAAATGCCTGTCATCAAGGTATATTTTCATACACTCGATGTTTAATTTTTCATCATACCCGTTAAATCATAGTGGAATTTCAAATTTGGATCCACTGATGGTATGAATTTGATCGCTGTTAACATCTCATAGGAAAGTTTAAGCCGTCAATTTTACATCTCGTCATTTTAACATGCCTTGTGTAGAAGATGGGATTTATTGTGATAAAATGTTTGTCTTTATCATGTCCCGTGAGGCTGTGCCGCGCAGATGATCAGATTTATTGCGGTTAAATGATTGTCTTTCATGGTAGATAATTCCAATTTTAAAGTTGGTGGTGTAGATTAGTAATCATTTGTAGTTATAGCTTGTTGTTTCCTTGGTAAACTTTCATTGTTCTCAACTTCAAAATTGGATCTTGATATACATTCTTATTGTATGAAGAGGTAAGGTCAAGATTCGAATCTATTCCTTTATTATTTTCTTTGCTCTTGTATGTGATGCTAGCTCATTCTTAAAATAATAGTAATAATAATAAATAATTAAATTGAATCAAATTGATCTTGGAAGTTTGCTCTTGATAACGTAGGTGGGAAGAATGGCTGGTCAGTTCGCAAAGCCTAGGTCAGATGGACTTGAGGACAAGAATGGTGTGAAGTTGCCAAGTTACAGAGGAGATAACATAAATGGTGACGCTTTTGATGAAAAGTCAAGGATCCCAGATCCTCAGAGGATGATCAGAGCCTACTGCCAATCTGCTGCCACCTTGAATCTTTTGAGGGCTTTCGCCACAGGAGGATATGCTGCTATGCAAAGGGTTACTCAGTGGAACCTCGATTTCACTGAGTCCAGTGAGCAAGGCGATAGGTTCGTTCGATGCATTCTTTTAACAATTACTATTTTAAATCTGACTGTGTGCTTATTTTGTCTTTTTTGGTGACTACATATGCTTGTTGGCATATTTTGGCTTATATTAACATTTCATGAAACATGTGGGGATACGTTGCCAAACAGTGTATTTTTACTTCATAAGGAAATATGCTTCATTTGATATTTAGATTTAGATGAGATATTTCATAGAATCTAACTTGGATATATGGGATTTCTGTGTTTCACATGCTAGATTGTGTAATTACATATTTGTCCTTAACTGTGTTGGTTGTTGGATGACAGGTACCGTGAACTAGCACACCGAGTCGATGAGGCTCTGGGATTTATGCAAGCTGCTGGACTTACAATGGACCATCCGGTCATGAAGACCACTGAGTTTTGGACCTCACATGAGTGCTTGCTCTTACCTTATGAGCAATCACTTACTAGACTCGATTCTACATCTGGTCGATACTATGACTGTTCTGCCCATTTCCTTTGGGTAGGGGAAAGAACAAGACAATTGGATGGGGCCCACGTAGAGTTCCTCAGAGGAATTGCAAACCCTCTCGGCATTAAGGTGACCACGCAAAGACATTTCGTCCAATACTCGGTGTAAAACTGTATGGTGTCTGTGTTAATGCTATGAATTGTTAATGAGAATCTTTATTTTTACAGGTGAGTGATAAAATGGATCCGGGCGAACTTGTCAAACTCATCGAGATTTTCAATCCCGAAAACAAACCAGGGAGAATTACAATCATTACAAGGATGGGAGCTGAAAATATGAGGGTGAAACTTCCTCATTTAATCAGGGCCGTCCGTAGGGCTGGGCAAATTGTTACTTGGGTCTCTGATCCTATGCATGGAAACACCATTAAAGCACCTTGTGGTTTAAAAACACGCCCCTTCGATGCAATCAGGGTAAGCACTCCTTGATCATTCTTCATTAACCCATGGCTTCATTTGTTATATTCTTTGATGTGGTACTGAAAAATCTATCTGGATATTAAAAATTAAGTAAAAAACACTGTTATGACATGTCAATAGAGCACATCCATAAAGGCAAGTCCATAATTATATAATATTACTGGATTAAATGTGTATAAGATACGAAATACTATATCTTTAGAAGTTGATTCCATAATGCCTATTTGATCATAATAATTTAGAAATAACATTTCCGTCTGATCTTAGCTTATTTGAGTAGTTACGTTTCTACTTTTATTATGTGAAGAGGAAAATATTTTTTTTCCCTAAATTAGCTGAATAATCAACGGTAGCTTGAGTGGCTCAACCACTTTTAGGGTGTGTTTGATTCACCAATGGTGGAAAAGAAAATATTTTCCATCTTGTAAGGAAAATATTTTTCTTGGGGGGACCTAGAATTAATTTGCCATGGAAAATGCTCAATTCATGCATAAAATGGTTGTACATTGTTTTCCATGGAAAACGATACAATCAAACAATCAAGTGAGAAAATATTTTCTTTAATGGGACATTTTCCATGGAAAATTTGGTCAATCAAACACACCCTTAATTATGCTAAATATGTTTACACGCAAACTGGAAAGGTTTCCTGTTGAAATCATTAAGGTGTGATTGATTGGTAAAGATCGAAAACAAAGTCTAAAAAATGTTTTCCCAGAAAAGAAATCCTCTTACCCCCAAAGAATTCGTTTTCTTAGAAAAGTGCTTAAAACGTGTTTAAAATGATTGTCTCATGGAAAATTACTTCTTTTTCCAACTTGCAATCAAACAACAAAGCTGAAAAACGGATTCCTTGATTTGATATTTTCTTGGAAATCTTTTGTCAATCAAACACACCCTAAGAGTTTCTTGCGAGCACAGAAGTAGATATAGTAGGTTTCTTGCAAGCACATAAGCAGATTAGAGGTAGATACAGTAGGTGGGAGGAAAAGAAGCAACTTGCTAACTTTATGTCCACGTGATTTGTTGCATTTTCTTACTTGGAAATTCATTTGTTCCATTATGAAACTTCAGACTTCAGTCATTAATAGGTTGTTGTGTGTCTTTATCAATGTGTTGGAAATATCTCTTCTTGTTTGTTAGGTGGGCACCATTTTTTATTTCTTAAAAATTATTTTTTCATTTTTCTTTCTTTCCAACTACTTTTGTTTGAACCTTTTAAGTTGAATAGTGGTAGAGTACCTGCTATGTCGATAAGAATTGGTACTGCTGTGAGATATGTGGTTGATGTTGATGTTTTGTTTTAACTCAGCAGCAGAAGTTAATTTTCAAAGTAGAAAAAAAGTTAAAACGAACGCACGCTTAGCGATTTTCTTGATATTCTATGTTTTTGCTTCCAGGCGGAAGTAAGAGCCTTTTTTGATGTACACGAGCAAGAGGGAAGCCACCCCGGGGGAGTACATCTTGAGATGACAGGCCAAAATGTCACAGAATGCATCGGAGGATCACAAACCGTTACATTTGACGACTTGAGCTCACGCTATCACACCCACTGCGACCCTAGGCTTAATGCATCTCAATCTCTCGAGCTTGCTTTCATCATCGCAGAGCGCCTAAGAAAGAGGAGGCTTGCATCTGGTGTTAGGCTATAGATTGGCCTTCAAGATCAATCAATACATAACTTTCCGAAACTGTCACTACTCTAGAAATACTCGGCTTTAAAAGTTTTACCATTTGGAAAAGAATGTTATGTATCGTATATGTATTATTACTGGAAGAGTGGATATTTGTGAGTTGTTGAAACAAGCAATAAAACACATTTATTTCTTTGTAGCATGGTTGGTGTGTATATTATTTATTTCAACTGTGAATATGTTCCTCATTTGGCAAGTGGTGGCTAGGTAATGCTGACTACTGCATTTCATGAATTCCACAGAGCAGTTGATCTCTTGGAAGAGATGCCTATTCTAAAGAGGAGAAAATTCCAGGAATATACCATTTCTCGTTTCTTCTTTGGCGGCCTCCTTTTTTCTTTATCTGACTTTTCTTCAACTTTGTGATAGTATTCAAGAATTCTTAGAATTCCGGCAGTGTTATACATACACCTTCTACTTCAGGGTACACCACCCTGCCACAAGGTACACCCTGTGTTGGACATTTTTAATATTAATACATTAATTAATTATAAGGCAAATCGTTTCATTTTTAATAACCTAATCTTGTTTTAAATAAAGCGTCTTTTCACATCGGTCAATGGAAGTCCGGTTAGTTTTTGTTGAAGTTATTAACTTCATTAATTGATGCATTAGTTTGAGAAGTTGACTTATACCTTATCTACACCTGTGAAGTCCTATAAATTGGACATTCTTGGCCGATGGAAAGTGTGGAAGAATTAGCATGGGCTCAATAAAGATTAATATCTATACTTTGATATATATACATGTATATTTTGGCCGAAAGAAAGGTGTTATTGTAGCAGGAGCTTTGGGTAAATCCTTTAGTGCAAAGAAATATTTAATCACACAACGTTTCAAGTTAGCTGTTGTATCCTGGAGGGGACAAGTCACATATTTTCTGTTGCACCAGTGGTTAACGTTTTCCAATACCTCAGAGGCTTGAATCTCCTGAAAGAGAGCTAGATATCCGTGCCCTAGCCTAATTTGATTACGGTTATTTATTCATTTTCTTTGCGATATTTTTGTATTATTTTTGTTATATCACCAGCCACAACAGAGAGGCAAAATAACCATTTCACTTCCCGTCATTTCTAGTGCAATACCTGGTACCTACACTACAGCGTCAGATTGCAATAAACGGGGTCTACATTATTCCTCGTATCCGTAATAAAATTGGAGATACTCTTGAATACGATGCTCACCCCATCCGACGCGTATTTTATTTGGTCATACGGTCAAGTGTTCAGATCAGTGGTCTCCCCACCTACTCCCCTGTGGCCCTATCACTATACCCCACCACACTAATTTCTCAACTCGCCGACAGTTTGTTGATTCTTTACTCTTTCTCTTTCTCATCTCAATTTTATGAACAAATTTGTCTCTCTTTCCCTCACGTGGCCGTCTTGGAGGTTTACCTTTAAAGACAATATTGACTGATCTGACTCCTTAAGTTTCATAAAAATTGGTCAATTTTTCTTTTTCATCGGGTCAAAAATATAATTAATTATTTTAAAAATAATATATATATATATATATATATATCATTTTTTATTTATATTTATTTAATTTTTTATTTTTCCTATTATATCGTTATTTAATATATATTGATATTAATAAAAATATATTATTATGATTTATTATAATGATATATTTACAAAATTACAATTAAATTTTACTTTTCCAACAATATTAATTATATTTTTCTTAATTCTTATAAAAATCAAAGTGAATCTATTTTTGTGGGACGGAGGGAGTATGTGTCTTTTATGCGACCACGTACCATGGCATCATGTCAACATTTTCAAATTTTAGAAATCGGGATTTTTGAATTATTTCCAACGAAATTGAGGTTACATGTTATTTCAATTTAATTATTTGATTAATTTTTCTCTTTCAATTTAATGATTAATTACCACCTCTAATTATAGTGATTTTCTTCGATTTGTAATTTTCTCACGTCCATATTTAATGCACACACAATCTACTTTCAAATATAAATGATGTCCTAGGATTTATTTATTTTTAAATGCGTCATATATATATTTTGACATGTAGAATCACATTTTGAGAATCCACAACCCATTAGAAATGTTCTAACAAAAGTTAAAAACTTTTGCTTCCAATTGTCTGCTTTTAATAAACACCGAAATTTCCAAATATGACATTCGCCCACAGTTTTAGGGTTTTTATATAATTTGTATTGTATTGTATCAAGGAGACAAATGTCTATTGCCAAGAATTATTTGAAATTTTTGCAATTACATAAAATTTTTTTCTATTTTTATATCAGTATTATTATTATATTTTCCTTGCTATTTTCGTAACTAGCCCCCCCACCCCCACCCAAAAAAAAAAAAAAAAAAAACAATTCTTCTTACTTCTACCAATAAAACTCATCAATATTTTCCATAATTTTGCGAGAGAAATTGTGCATTGCACCTCAATTCCTGATAGGTCAAATGACTGTCAGCATTACTTTCCCTTTGTGTTTTCTTGCTGTCTCGCACGACCAAAACTGCCATATTTGCAGTCTATAATAACTTTATTACATTTTATTACCATAGGATTAAAACAATATAAAAGAAACAGGAAAGGGAATCTCACCTTTGTACCCAAAACAATGTTTTATTGTATAATAGTAATAATAATAATAATAATGACAGACAAATATTGAGAGTATCTTTTTAAATAGTAAGTCTTTATGAAATCATTATGAATTTCTGTTAAATAATCAATTAAATAGTCATAATTAGTTGCCAATACAATAGTTTAAGTTAAAGAAAAGAAAGAAGCTTTTTCTTGTTTCCATCATTCTCTTTCAAGGCCCCCAACCTTTTCTGTTTTTGATTCAACTTCACTCAAAACATAATTTGACTCCTTTTCTATTCAAAGTCCAGGCACAGTTTCCCATGTCAAATTTCAGCGATTTTTTAAGGTTTCTGTAGATATTTTATTTTATTTTAATCAATCTTCAACACTGGAATAGAAAATAATCGATAAACAAAATGGAGGAGAATATTTGTGTTGACACAATGCATCAATCAGCTCAAGAAGATGATGCAAATAAAACTCAGCACCATTTTAATCAGGTACTGTACTGTCTCTCTCTGTTTTTTTTTGTTTAATTAGCAAAATATATGATTTTAGATAGTTGATTGTGTGTGTTCTTCACTGACCAAAATTAATTTAATTTGTTGTTGAATTTCTGGGAAGAAAATCTCGCCGTGTATTTATTTATTTATCTCTGGTTGCATTTTCAATTTGCAGATTATAATTTCATTTTCAGGGAAACTACACAAATCCACTCATGATCTGATTTTTTTTTAGGGGAAAAGCTCTCATGAATTATGAATATGTATTCATTCAGATAAGAATTTCATGAATTTACAGTAATTCTAGTGGAGATTGGTGTACACTGTACTGTGTGCCAACTAGGGTTTCACTATTTATCGTTTAATCCAATGAAAAAGGGATTCATTTTCTTTATATACAAAGGGCTTCTTAAATAGATTAGAAATCTTTGTCAGTTGAAATTTCTAATAAATTTGGAGGAGAAACAGTAACAAATGTCTCACTAAAATATGATATTGGTTTGCATTTTTGCAAGTTCTACAGCTTATAACTGATTATCATCATTTGTTTCATGAAGAAATATTTGGGACCAGTGGACTTACTTCATGACTTTAGCTTTCTATCATGTACAAGTAGAAATTGTTTAGTACAAGTGCTCTGTTTCAGAAACAACTCCCTTGAAGAAATCGATTTCTGGATTATTTTCTGGCTGGATGTAATGCGATCGGTGATTATAGTTCCTTATTTGTTTGTATTTTCTTGAACCTAAATTTGATATTAAGTTGCATCCTCTAATCATCTACGATAGTTTTTTTTTTTTTTTTTTGGTTTGATGGTATTTTACTATAGCATCAGAGGTTTTGAGCTTATTAATTTCAGCTTTCAAGTTAACTGTCAAGACAATTGGAGAAAGTGAATGAATGTGAAAAATAAGAATAGTTTTCAAACAACTTCACGGATGATGCAGTCGATGGCTTGTGGAATTGTCTTCTAATATGGCACCTCAGGGTTTTCTACATTTTATTTATGTTGGTACCTATGATGATACTTGGATGCAATATAAGCTTAGTGTTGTAAGTGAGGGGTTAATTATATATTTAATTGTGATCAACCAATGAATACCAAGTTGTTTTTCTCCAATTTGGTCTTGTAATACGTTTTATTTACTATCATCCAAATATATAACTGGAGTTTGATCTTGAACTTGTAATTTGTTAAGAGAGAAGAAGCCACCTTAATGCAGCAGAATGCAAGACGGCCAAACCTCTCATCTTTAGAAATCCCTGTGCGATCGCTAGAAAGTACATTGTATGATTTTACAAGAATAGACATCCTGAGCCCCACTTCATCCAAAGTAGGATTGCCCCCAAGACCACAGTCTGCGAAATTGATCTCATCTGTTAAAAGTTTACTTCCCCAAAAGAGTTTGAGGGGTAAACACCCAACTCAGGATGGTGAGAAAACAGTGCTCATTATCCCAGACACACCATTATCAGACAAGCCTTCAACCTCAAGGTCATTTTCTCTGAACAAATTTTTATTCTCCTCAACAAGAACTCATTCTTTACCTGTGACACCAATGGCAAATGCTGAACCTAAGCCCTTGGAGGAAAATCACGTTGATGGCCATTCTGAACTACCCGTAAGTCCATTTCCTTAGAATTGGTTACTAATTCTGCTGATTTATTTTATCAACAAACTTTGGAACTGAAATTTGTGTCTTGACAGAAATATGAAGGTCGACAGCATATGAGACGCTCGTTTTCAGTTCCTGTACATGTCAGAACTAGAAGCTTAAGGCAGGCAGATTCATCTGGAGGTTTGATACGTGTAATATCAGCAGTACATCGGTTGACAACAGATGAAAATGCCTCCCCAGACATATCCCCAGAAAGAGAATGTACAAAGGATCTGCATATATTTGTGATTCTTTTTATTTTGCTGAATTACTTTGTTGGTTATTTATAACATGTTATCTTTATACAGCCCAGGATGAGGCTGGTGAAGACATCCCTGAAGAAGAAGCTGTGTGCAGAATTTGTTTTGTGGAGCTTGGTGAAGGAGGTGAAACGCTCAAGATGGAGTGCAGCTGCAAAGGAGACCTTGCACTTGCACACAAGGAGTGTGCTGTGAAGTGGTTTAGCATAAAGGGTAATAAAACCTGTGATGTCTGTAAACAGGATGTTCGTAACCTGCCTGTCACATTATTGAAGATTCAAAATCCTCCAACTGTTGTGAGAAGGTCTACAGCTGTAGCACAACAGAGAGAGGTTACTCATTACAGGCAAGTTAAGCAGATATTTGAATAATATATTGTTTGCTTTTTCTTATGGAAGCAATTGTAATTCTCTAAATCCAATGTCTATTATTGGACTTAATTTTTAAATATTTCATTTAAGGCAGGGTCTGGCAAGATGTTCCTGTTCTTGTTATGGTCAGCGTTCTTGCCTATTTCTGCTTTCTGGAGCAGCTTTTGGTAACTTTTGTAGCTCCTTATATTTTATGCTTATTAATGGATGTGTGTTTATGTAGTGGTTGTCTGGCATGTCCCCTGTTTCAGTGCATCTCGTACTGAAACTTCTCAATTTCAGCTTCTCCTGCCAACTGCCTGAATATAGATACTCTTAATTTTGCTAGAATCTGTAAGCTGAAAGAAGAAAGGGTTAAAATCTTCATTGTTTGGATGATATTACGTTTAACTAAGGTACATAAGAGAACTTAACGGTAAATTGTTTTTCCATTAGATTTCATTTACTGCGGGATGTCTTTTCTTTTCTTTTTTTTTTTTGAATTTTTTTCTGAAATTTTTCCCATAAGAATTGATCTAGCCGAGATCGTTATTCAAACCTTCTCTTTTTATGATCAAGTTCACTTGACGTTAGAATTTCTAGTATAGTTGTTTTGAGGAAGTTAAATACGGCCATTACCACCATCCACCAAACCCTAATCTGAGAAATTGTTGCGATAACATTTTAAGATCCAACAGCTGAAATTCATCCCGCCGCTGAGGAGTGATGTTCCCCTAAACCCCTTTCAGAAATGCAGTTTTTCCAATTTTATTTTAACAGGAATGTATCACTTCTGAAAACCTTAGAGATTTCAACGTTGATACACCAGTGGAGCAAATATTATCTTCGAATGAAAAAGAAAGGGAAACTCATCATATAGTAGGCTATAGATATCCAGATGGGTGGAACTTCTACTGATGATCATATCCCAGCATCAGCATTTCAAAAAATGTTGTGGATCACAATGAGGTGTGTGCATGTTTTCATGTTAGTGTCCTCATGCTTGTCATTTTCCTGGCTGTTCCTTATTGAAACAGGTGTCTGACATGGGAGCTCGGGCTCTCGCCATCTCTTTGCCTTTCTCTTGTGTTTTGGGCCTTCTTTCATCCATGATAGCATCTACTATGGGTAAGATTGACACTGTTGATCATTCCAGAAGAATAATAAACAAATAAATAAATAAATAAAAAGAAGCTATAATGACTTGTCTAATTGTTGGAATTTGGCAGTGAGCAAGAGTTACATATGGGCTTATGCATCCTTCCAGTTTAATAAATAAATAAATAAAAAGAAGCTATAATGACTTGTCTAATTGTTGGAATTTGGCAGTGAGCAAGAGTTACATATGGGCTTATGCATCCTTCCAGTTTGCAATAGTGATCTTATTTGCTCATATCTTTTATACTGTGGTATGTAAAACTTCTTCGGCTTTTTCTAATTTAATGCCTTTTGATCTATTATTTATGTGACATCATGCACGCGTGAAAAACGTGCAGCTCAATGTCAACGCCATTCTATCAGTGCTGCTTTCTTCTTTTACCGGGTTTGGAATTGCGATTAGCACTAATTCACTTCTTGTGGAGTATCTGAGATGGAGAGCCAGTCGTCATCCAGAGTCTTCTCAACTAAACAGTAGCATGCAATTGCACCATCAGCATCATCAAAGACACCAGCGCCGACGGGCCCACCATCAGAACTCGCCTACCCAAAATCACCATCATCATCAACCACATAGTGAACATCAAAATAACCAAGAGAGACAAAATCTGTCGACACATAATGTATCTGTTGGATCAGCTGAAAACACTAGGCAGCAAGAAACTATGGTGCATGCATAGCGTATGAACAAGAGATTGATCAACTTCTAGGTGTTGTGTATTGTAATAGTGTTTGCCATGAAGGGGCTGGATCTGGCTTAAAATTTTTGGGGTTGAATAAATTGAGTGTATTGTTGACAAATCCTCTTTATAGTCAACCCCTTTCGATAAAAGATTCATTTTACACAGATTTTTTCCGCATACTTATTTTACACATCTAGTAGCTGAGACAATGATAAAATCAGTGTTAACCATTTACTCAGGGAATAACAGTTGACTAAATCACAATTAACTGAATATCATTAAGAAATAGTAAAGTACGCTGCATTAATTAGGATCAAAACATCCTGTATCAACTCACGAGTGTTGTAATTCTGAAAGACATTACATTTCAGTCCTCATAATGTATCAACTTATGAAAAATATCACATTACTATAAAAGTGTTCATATAAATCTTGAAACATCAACAAATAATGCAGAGTGCGCACATGTTTCAACCCAACAATAGTTAACCATTCTGTTCTTGAACAGCTCGACTGGAAACCACGCTCATTCTCCATTTCCAATAGTTCGTCCTCATTGGGTCCACAACTTGCAAAACCAAACAAACTCTTTCAGCAAATCCCAACTCAGAGGAAGAAGAGTTTGGACACAGAGCATCGACAACATCTTCCAAATCCTTGCTAGGTTCATAACCATGGCAGAGAAGATCTAAAACCATGTTGAGAGCATGTACACAATCTCTTTTATTCTTCACAACATCCAAACAGATAGATGCTACTCGGGGATCTTTAACCAGAGATTGCTTGTCGTCTTTGAATAAGCCTCTAAGGTATCTCCATGGGCTTTCGTTTTCAGGTTTGGCTAAAATGGCGCTTACAGCATAAGCTACTTCTGAATCCCTTATAGCCTCTAAGCCTCCCAGGAAAGGTGATCTTGTTACAACAAAGTATCTCTGCAGAAAATAGATGGTTTACTAGGGAAAAGCGATGGTGTTATAATTTAAGAATTTTCAGAAATGGAACTCGAAAATATAAATATTTCAAGAAATGGGTTTGTGGATAGATCCCCACAGCCGGAGACACAAGCCACTACTCCTTCAGAAACCGGGAATCCGTAAGGACCTAAAGTTTTTTGTCGGATGAGACCGAGAACCGAACGATGTCTATCAAAGAACGAGAGGGACAGACTAGATGGAAGCTAGGAGGGATGACCCATAAATTCAACATACAAATGCATTCACAACAAATAATGCACTCATGATGACACTTAACATTGAATAGGAAGTTAAAATTTTGCCTATAGATTTATAGGAAACGAAAATCTACTAGTGCTACCTGATTCCAAGCAGAGTTATTAAAAATGTCATCAAGGAGGAGTTCATCACAGTATGCAAGTTCATCTTCCCATCCTCCAAGTGTTTGAAGAACCCACTGCATAAAGGCATGTAGTCTAAAACCCTTGCACTGATTAAAGAGATCTGTGTACCCAAATTGCAGAACAATAGAAAATCTTCTGCTATATATAAGGGAAATTATGTAAACTGAGAAGGAAGGGAGAGCAAAAAAAATAAGGGAGGAAAAATGGAGAAAGTGAACTCCCATCAACCTGCCTATGGGACCATGCATGGTAGTTCTTTGCATCATCTGAGAAAATTTCCCTCGTGAATTCAAGTTCCTTGCTTGTAGCATTACTTCCAAGCTTCTCAGCAACCCACCGTCTATGATGCCTACAGGTGTTGATTTAATTTTAAGTTGCCTGTTTATGAGAGCACTAAAATAAGGGTGCAAAAATGGAAAAGAATTAAGAATGCACTCAATCCATTATAGATAACTAACATACAGAAATTTTAAGTTGCCTAACATTAAATGACACCTACAATCTTCAAAAAATCAACTCATTGCACACCTTTAATGTTGAAATTATACGTATAAGATGCATAATTGGGTCTTAAGAGTTGAAAGGCAATCCAATTGGATGCAGCGGAATAATTAAAATAATAAATAAATCCATCTAATATGCAACTTACCATATTTGATAGTTTTTGGTATTGTCTTTGGCAAGTTGGCCAACAAAATCCAATTCTTCGTGCAAATCAGAATTAAGTGTCTCAAGAATTAGACGCCTGAATTGCCATACCTGAAATAGAAGAACGCAAGTTCATTATTTCCATGTTCCAAGGGGCTCCAAGAATAAATTGAAGTCACAGCTAGTCAATTCACTGTATGGTATAAAATCATCTATGCATAGTTAAGGCTTCAGCGATCCAGTATTCCATGTAGTACCAAGAAAAGAAAAGAGTATGTGTGGTACATTGAGCTTCCCAAGTTGTATTTTCTCATCCAACCAAATATAAAATAGAAACATAAAATCAAAGACAAATTACATTTGCCTGATATTTCCCTCAGAAAATATAACTCGATACAACCAGAGACTAATACAGAATGGAGGAATGAATTCACATATCAGTGTTGACAAAATTATGTTTCTCACATGGAGAAGTGTACATAAGAAACAAGAGATCAAAAGAATATTACAGTGTAATTCCCGGAATTGAGATGTATAGCTTCAGTAGTGAGCTGGAGGGCCCGAGGTGAGCGCTCATCAGTTAAGTACACGGCTCTGAAATAATCCATCGTCTCCCTGAACTCATCTGTGTAGGCAATTGGCACCACTGGGTTTGGGCCATCGTCCTGCGGGAGGGGTGTCACATCAGCCCATTCCGATCTCTCCCTAATGGGTATCCGATCTGGTGCTGCCCGGTCCATACTATCCTGCCATAGGAGAACCTAAAATTGCTAAAATATATGCATATAAATAAATGTGTGCGCTCGTGTAAAGAAAAGGACAACAGTCATGAGTATGAACAGCCTATATAGCACAAATGTGAAATGACACCAGGCACTAATAATTCATTGTTTTGCAAACAAACGGATGCATGACTCCAGAAAATTCAATTCACACAAGGGGACTTTTTTCAAAAGATACATCCGACGGAAACCATCTATGATAAGTCAAACTTCCTTTCCCAATTGGCTTTTGAGTTTTACAATTCCATCCCCAGTATAGCTATTTACTGCATTCAAATGAATTAACAGTATAAACGAATACAAGTTAAGAAAAAGAATAGATCTCCTGCTTGTACATACTTCGACGATCGAGTATCTTGCTATCTACTAGACTACTACATCTAAATGGATTAACTTTGTAAACAAACACAAGGTAAGCAAAATAATACATGCTGCTGTTTGTATTTAGTTCAACAATAAAAAAAACTTGCTTTCTATATTTCGATTCTGCAATCCAGTAAAAGACTCTTATCATATGACTCCACGGCTATTACCATCCAGAAAACTTTGTATTTTTGCATCTCTTATACCAGAAATTATATAAATAAAGGTCCCCCACCCACCCGCCTGTCCACATCGTTTTCTAGGGACTAAAACAACTGTTAGGAGGAAAACAAAATCAAGAAGACATGAGAGAGGGGAAGAAAATCTCCAAAAATAGATTAAGGGTTGGAGATGTCTTACAACATTACAATTTACAAGATTATTTCAACAAAATTATGGTAGTCACCGTTAGAAATAGTGAATCAAATTTTAAAATTAAATCAAATTATCAACAGTTCAACACTAATTCAACCAAACTAAGCAGTTCGTCAAGGACAAAGTCACATGAATTACAGACTCAATTAAGCCATAAGCCATTAACCCAAACAACCAGAAGTCTACAAACTAACGCGTTAAGTATCAACCACCACCAACATTCAACACTGTCAATTTTTGACACATTAAAGGGGGAAACTTGCATATATAGTCACAAGTCAAAACTAATAATTTCAATCATCCAATAGGAACTTGAAGTGCAATAAAAGGGAGAAAATTGAGGGAAAAAAAAAAAGAAACTTCAGTACCTGCCTGAGAACTGAAGAGAAGCCAAGAAGGGACTGCGGCTCAGCTGCTGGGAACTTAAACCGAGAAAGGCCTGCTGTCAGCTGCAACTTGCCTGCCGGCACGAGGACTGAACAGACTCACAGGTGCTGATTTTGGGGATCGGAGGAAGGGAAGCTGTGACGGGCTAAGAATGCTGTGGGTCGGAGCCAATTAATCTGGACCAGATAAATGGGCTATTGCTGGTAGGTATGGGCTTTACTTATAATAGTCATCTGGGCTTAAATTAAGCAATGTGTTGGGCTTCTCCTTGGGTAGTACTAGGCTGTAGCCCATAGCCCAATACAACACCCACGGCTCAAACTTGAAATCCGCAGTTCCGCACTTGCATTGTATAGTGGGGAGGAATGGTAAACTACCCAACAGGTTGCACACCGTGGTGCACCTTGAGGTGATGTGGTATATCATATATGGTATCACATTATATGCTAGATCAACTGGGGTGCACCATAGTATGTACCCAATAGGCATCGGATAATTTTTCACGAATCATTTACATTCTAAACATCATTTTTTATTTTTATTTTTTAACGGGGGATATAAGGGTGGAGGGTGTGATTCGAACTCTAATTACATGCTAGAATTTACGGTATATTTGATTCACAACAAATTAAAAAAAAAAAAAATTCTTTCTTCCTTTTCAATTACACAAATAATTATTTTATATTTTTAAATATACTATTTCCCATTTTCAACCATACTATTTATACTTAATTCGAATAAACACAATTTACTCAAAATTTATTGTGAATCAAATATATCCTTAGTTATCTTAATCACTATAACACATTCAAATCACATCCACATTTTAAATTAGAAATTATGAAAAGTAACCTTTTCTTTTTCTAATTTGTCAAATTTATGTATAAATGGTAAAAGATTTTATGAATGACAAATATTAGTATACTTTGACTTTGTAAACAGAAAAATTCAATTCCAGACCAACAAGCCATACATATTTCCTGTTATGAATAATAATTGAGAATAATTTGGTGGTTATGAATTATGAGGAATAATTTGATGGAGGAATAATTTGGTGGAGGAATAATTTGGTAAAAGATGTAATTATTATATGTGAATGACTATTATACCCTTGATGAAATTATGTAATTACGATTGTGCCATTCGAAGTTTTCCTATAAATAGGGTTTCAGTTATTAATGAAATTCATTCCTAGAATTCCTTCAATTCATTCTCTAAATTCTCTCTATTATTTCTATACTTTTTATAACACGTTATCAGTTTCAGTCTCTCTAGCCACTAATTAATATGAAGGAACATGCTCTACACAGCATCTTTATAGATGATCTTACAGACGTAAACCTTAATTATTAGTTAGATTATAAACTTCATCACTTCTCTTCATTCTTCCGATTTGATACTAAATCGTTTGGTGATTATTGTTTGGTATGCCGACAAGATTGGTTCCGTGGGAAAACACGTATCAACCCTTCCGTGTTGATACCGCCAGTAGATTAACGTTGTTGCTTATGGGAGAAGATGATTGTCAGGGCTTGATTGGAGCATTTGAAATATCTATACAAATCAAATTGACATGAACGCAATGTTCGCATCTTACATTAAGCAAAAACAATTTGTGAGCACAAATATATATATATTATATTATATTATATTATATTATATTATAATAATATATTAAACTATTACATTCGCTTTTCGAGGGTATAAGGAGCATACATTATCAAAATCAAATTTTCTCGACTCCATTATACTCTTTAACGAGCCTGATTTGACACCAATATTGATAGGTGTAATAACTCGCTTTTGAAATATGTTATTATCAAACTTTCAAAATTTACAAATTAGTACACTAATTTTGAAATGTTACAAAATAGTCATTAAATATTTTGATATTTATAAATGGAAGTGAAAAAGGAGACGATTTTCCAATCGTATAATATTGATAGAATATGTTTGATAATTTAACCATTAAGTAATTGGAATAGACAATTTTACCCTCTTGAACCGTAAAAAGGACCGAATTAATTTTGACGACAATAATAACAAAATTGATAGAATATTCCAGAAGAAATTTAAATCCATTAATTACAATCAAGTCCATTTGAGTTAATAGATCGAAAATATTAATGTAACTCTCGAAGAGTTCAATTACATAATATACTCTATTCTAGAAGGATAAGTATGCTCTTGTAAGTAATGAGTATTTGTTCTAGAAGAACAAATTTGCCCCGTAGGTAAGCTCAATATTTAATTCTCAGACTTTATTTAATGCAATTTAATTGCAATACCTCTACTTGATGATGGGTTCAACCGTCACTAAACGGAAGGTTTTATATATTTGCACTTTATATGCTAAGTGATGGGTAATACCTTCTACTGTTGTATCCTACTCTCAAGAAGTAGTTAAATATTATACAATTTAATTCTTGCTATTTAAATTCCGTAGATTTATATTTATTGCAATAATTCCCATAAGGTAGGTTCGACTACCCATTGGAGGAAATTTAATTTCTACAATTTAAATTTATGCACTTTATAGTTTGAGTATATTTCAATGTGGTGGGTAATACCACGATTGGTGTGCATATTTCAATGTGGTGGGTTATATCACACTATCAAGATTGGTTATAACTAATCCTACTCCAGGAAGAAGTAGTTGATCAAATATTCTAATCATACTCTCAAGTAGTAGACGATGAGAATAAAAATTACTTCCCCATATATACCGAATATTAATGGAGAAAATTGAGTAAGTGGTACTTGAAGTCACCATTGGATAAATAGATGAAAATAAAATGCCTAATAGATCCCATGTTGATAAATCAAAGATAATATATCATGGAGAAATTATATGAAGTAATCTCATCGATGATATGAGATTGTATTAATATGAGAATAAAATGCTCTTGAAGAAGCATAATCACTAGATTTGTATTTGAATAAAGCCAATATGATATTATTATTCTCCGTAAGAAGTACAAAACAAATTTAAATGGAACATATTGAGAATATCAAAAGATGGTATTAAACACTCAAAATATAGAAATGTAAAAAGAATATACATACTCTGAATCCATAAATGAGGATGTCTCGAGAGTATAAATACTCCGTAATCCGCCACCATCAACATTAGGATTCATAATGAAATATTTAAAGGATCCTAATTTCTTTTCGCTGACACCAAGGGTCCGGACTGACTGACCAGCGGCTAGTATTCTTGAACATAAGCATGAAATTTGATGAGTAGCCATCAACAAGATTTAAGAAATAAGTATTTTTCTCTGAATGAGAGATAAACTTATTATTTACACGATCTAGAAACGCTAGTAAGTCATCAAAGAAATTATTAATATTCAACAAACCTATTGGTTTGACATGAAAATTCCAACGTACAACGGTGCTTATATTGAATATTTCCTCCAAAGGTGTTGTAGCCGAAGGACAATGAAAGCATCACTATTATTCATCATATACATCATGCGGTTAGGATGGATTGCGCTTGTAGCTCTAACTCGCTGACCCATGGTAGAACCGCCCAATTCGAGTATTAGATCCAACTAGATGGAAAGGTATTACACTCAAACTCTTATTCCCCATGATTGAAAGGCCATTATAAGTCTAGCTAAAAGTTTGTTGTTGGTTCCGGTATAAGTATATTGATTTCTTTTGTTTCCCTAACTCTTTCTGGGTTTGCCATATCCACATATTGGATATGGCCTGCTTTAGATCCACCAAGAATACATACTGGTTTTAATTTGGCGAGGTAAAGGCCGATTGTATGAGATTTATTCTAAAATCTCCATATCCATCTCTACTCCTATCTCTCTTTTGCACTCTACTTTTTAATGTGTATTTAACATGAGAGATATGAATCCTCTATTTAAAGAAAAATTTTCAAACCAATAATTGGAGTGCACTATTTACTTTTTGACAAATATGAAAGAGAAAAAAATCTGCAGAAAATTTTTTTTAAGTGAAAATGACATATATCTGATTGATTGAAAATAATATATATATACATATATATATCTTAAAATCGAAAAACAATATTTACAATTACAAGAAAAACATTGATCTTCGTTATTACACCGAGCTTCCTTATATTAATATGAGAAAATTATTATACTAAAATTTTCTACTAAATTTACAAACAGGATCTTCTAAAGTAAGTTTTTCAAGATCAGAACGCTGCTTTGTTGATCTTTGAATTTGGCCCATAAGGCCATTAGCTCACCTCAGACGTGTCCACTAGGATGTGTCTCAAGAGCCCGCTGAATATCATCCAAAGGCTCTTTACTCAATCCATCCTTAATGAATGCTATTTTATCTTCTCGTTTGGACAAGTACCCCATGCATTTACATCGAGTGTCACATGTCCATCGAGCACACTTGTAGCATCCTCCTAATCTTTTGCTCTCGCTTCTTTGAAAAACTTACTTTACCCATACCTGCATGTATTTAGAGGGAATTGAAACCTCACCAGGATAATCGAACCTTTGCTTCAATCAATCACATCGGGATATCTTGTGATACCATTATTCATTAGCATCCTTAATCTTTACAACCCATCGATAAATCCTTTTTAGGATTTTGATCTAGTGATGGATAGTATTTTCAAGATTTGAGAGCATATGATCCATTATAATGTATAGACCCTTGTTAGGATGAATTTTGCAATAATTTTGATGATTTATTTATAGAATAATACGACGCATGTATAAAATAAGACTCCATTTTAAATAAATAATATGAAGCGTAAGAGCCACGATTTCGAATTAAATAATAGCCGGATGTGATGATGAAGTAACTCCGTGTTTGAACAAGTAGTAGACAATAACGTCACCAAAAGATGATGGAATCATGTCGGTGAATTATTTCTATGATAAATCATATTAAGCACTATACGTACTAGTGAAATCGATATAGAATTTACTTGAACCAGAAGTTCAATAATACTTCGTTGCAAAACCTGATCACCATCCCGGTTTAAATAATTATTGAAATCAATATTTCAAGTGAAGAATTAAAGATTCTTCAATGATTGTTCTCGATAAATGATGAAATCATTACTTGGATAGCCAATATTGAATAAATCCCAAATATATGTGGAATAAAGGATGAGAAATATGGGCCCACTCTATCCTCCATGTGGACTACTAGATATTATGACATGGATCCACTGATAGTCACATGTATACGATTAGAATTTGAAATTTACGAAATATTTGCTCACTGTATGAGCATGATTTTGAATTTAATGATAAAGCTAGAAATGATATCCCAATACTTGAATAAATCCTGAAAGATTTGAGTATGCAAACAAGTGGGATATTATATGGCAAATTATTTAAAGTCCTCAAATAAATTGCAGATATCGAGAATAGAATGCAAACGGTCCTAAATTCATATATTAAGGCCGAATGATGAGAACATATATGATTAAAATCATACCAACTCAGTATGAAGTTTTGGTATTCTAAATTTTCAAGATGAGGGAGTATTAAAAGTTGAAAATAATATGTGAAATGCATCATGTTATATCCTCAAAATTGAAATACGAACTTGAAGTTCAAAGATGCATGAAAGGCAATGAGAACAATCACATATATCAATGACGACGCTTTGATAAGTTAGTACGCGAAGCGTTGATATTTCCCAAACATATATATATCAAAGCAAATTATAAAAGATTAGTGCTAATAACCAGGCATATGTCATTAAGAGTATATAGATATAACTATATTGTGTAATCCTACAAGAGGATTGATAATGAGATATCTCGATAAATTATGTCGATATGGGGAAAGAAATGAATTGAAAAGTGTCGACACGATGAAAATGTAGTTACATATGATCAATGATAATGAAAATATTGAGATATATTGAAGATGATAAATGGTGAATGTGAAATCTTTAACTTATGAGATGATGAGATGATGATGACTAATGCTCGTTTAAAGATAAGCATGGTGGTCATTATATGTTGCATGCTCATGAAAGTTAAATTACCGATCGTGTGTGTAGTAAAAAGGAATTAAAGGATCGGATGAGCTAAACCTGTGTTTATGAGTACCTTAAAGGGTGAGCTAAGCCTCTTAGAATGAAATAACCTATTAAGTGAGTATTAAATGTTAAATGATATATTTTAAATGTTAGTTAGTTATGAAGGTTTACTTATATGTTTACATGTTTTTACGATGAATTTATATGCTTTAAAATTGTGTTTGGAGACATGTGTTCATGGTGAGTGTTTTGTAGTTGTGAAGAAAATTGATGCACTCTAAATGAACGTAAGAGTATAAACCAATGTATATGATACTCATACAAATGTATTTAAAGATTTTGAAATGCTGCAAGATACTTGTATAAAATACGCTGCTGCACTCTTTTTCCTCGATCGGTGTTTTATCCCATTGGGTTTCTAGCGAAGCTTTTAATGAAAGCAACTTTAAGAGCGATTCACATGAATAATCTTTTTCCTTCATTGTGGTTTTTCCCACCGGGTTTTTCCTAATAAGGTTTTAATCTATGATATTCTGGTCGTGATATTGAGAGCTAGGAGAAATTGATAACATCTATTGGATCAAGTTATAACGGAGCTAATGCTTTAGATCCAAACGATGATGATATCAAATCATTTACGTAAGAAAGATATCGCTTCAAGATACTGAAATCGACTGAGAAATTGTGCATTCTTTTTCCTTCGACGTTTTTCCCACCGCTTGTGACGGTTTTAACGGCAAAGACATTGAATACTCATACGATGATAGACATCGGGAGCAATGTTTTGATGAAGCAGATATAACCACCTGTTATCCCGCAATCGGTTTTGGAAGTTTTTCCCACTGGGTTTTTCTCCAAACAAGGCCCGTAAGACATTTGTATTAATAACATTCGAGAGTGTTGCATTTAATAATAATTGAGAATAATTTGGTGGTTATGAATTATGAGGAATAATAATTTGATGGAGGAATAATTTGGTGGAGGAATAATTTGGTAAAGCATGTAATTATTATATGAATGACTATTATCTCTCATTTAAATTATGTAATTACGATTGTCTTCAAGTTTTCTCTCTATAAATAGAGCTCAGCTTATTAACGAATTCATTCACGAGAATTCTCTTCAATTCATTCTAAATTCTCTATTATTTCTATACTTTTATAACATTTCCCATATTTTTATTTTTTAAACAAGGCATACAATTAGATCTCATGAATTTATTATTCAAGGACAATGACAACATCTTTATTATATAGCAATCTATTTAATAGTAAGTTACATACGTTGATAATTTGTTCTGGCACGATAGTGTTTCTTTAATCTTTTATTGGATATCGAAAGCAACGAGCAAATGGTTTTAACAAGGAAAAATAGAAAATTTGAAAAAGCGGTACTGCCCAAGTAATTGTCCAGTTTGGCAGTTCCCACTTTCCAGCTGTAACGATAGTTTTATGGTCTACATGCTGGTCAACGCTTTCGTTGGCTCACGCCTCACGGAATCTACACGCCTTATTTAATTGACAACAGATTCTGGAATCTTGCGAAAAGATGATTGCAGGTTTTCGTCAAAACCACTAGTAATTTGTTGCCCATTTTACACGGCGACGGTCAACAAACAAGATTGCAGTCCGAGTCTGGACGTATAAATTTACCAAAAGTATTTTTTCTTTTTAAAAAGAAGCATTGAAAAACATTTTTAAAAATTATTATTACCAACAAAATGAATAGTTGAAAAGGAAGCTGATGAAAAATAATTTTCATCGAACTTGTGTATTAAACAATCATTTAGAGTTTGTCTGTTACAATTTTTTAAGGAAAAAAAATTACATTTCAATTATTATTCTTAATTAATTATTTAATTAATTGGACAATCTTTTTTAATTTTTATACCATCTTTTAATGACACATTCAAAATTTTTTTTCTCAAAAACCTCTACCAAACAACCCTTAGTAATTTAATTATGTTAGGCTGTTAGCTGCCTTAAAATGTTTTAACTTTATTAAAAAAAAAATGTTTTAACTTTATTTATACCAACAGTGTCGACAGATTCAACAGCAATGTTTTTTTTTTTTTTTTTTTTTTAAGGGATTCAATAGCAATGTTGGTATGTTGCAGTTTGGCATTTCTTATCTGGTCTCCTGGTAACGCTTCACATATGACAATTTTAAATATAACAGACACCGCATAGTGGTAATGAATTTGTGGATGAGAACTATACCGGCAAGACAGCAGCCAATTCCTCCGTTCACACACGAGTTATTAATTCACCTCATGTTGGTCCAAAAAAGGAACGATGGAGGACAAAACTTGTTTATTGTCCCGAGGAAAATTTGAAATCCCCACTTTTTCACGCGTATAGTTTTAGGGCGGCCAGTCTCTTCGAAAATGTAAATTAAGATCTTATTCTTTTGGTCACAAAATTATATGCACATAATTCTGTATAATTAGATTTCTATTTTTAATTATATATATTTTTTAATATAATATTAATCTCATATTTTATACGAAATTAAATGCATATCAATTTTATCACCAATCAACATATCTTAAATTATTGCTTCTTATATGTATAATAATATAGGTTTACTCGAATGACGTATGAGATGTGTAATTGAAAATTTAGAAAAATTATATTAAAAATATAAAATAATTATATGAATTATTAAAAATAATGAAAGAGAAAAAATTAATGAGAGTTAACAGAAATTTTTTGTGTATAGAACAAGCGCTTAATATTAAGTTTTTTTGAAGATTTTTCAAAACATGATATTTAAATGTACGGTTGAAATGTAAATAAAAGTTTTAGAATATATAAACATATTATCAAATTAATAATTGACTGATTGAAGATTATGTTTGAAAAGGAATAATTTTCTAAAGACATTGTAACATAAATCATTTTTTAGAATATTTTTCTTAACTTATTTGAACTAAGAGCATCTCCAATGTGTAGAGCCAATTCCTCCAAATTTTCCTCCACAATAGAATAATTGCTACACTATTTTACCATTTCTACTCCAACCATCAACTCTAAATTTTACTCCAAATTCACACTATTCATTATTTTTACTTTCTTTCTCATTTATTAAAAATACTTTTTTATGTAATTAACTAAATCTAGAACGACACAATAATTAACTAACCATATAATTAGAATGACACATCTACTCGTTATTTTAAACAAAATCTAGTAATTAACTAAAAAATAATTAATTAATTAGACACAATAATTTATTTAACGATAAATATTTATCTGCAATAGAAATTCAAAATCATCATTTTACTATAGAAAAATAAAATTCTTAATTTATGATAAATTAGATAACACAAAATTACACAAAATGTAATGAAAAACAAAGGATGAAACATAAAATAGGTAAAAAGCAAAAAAAAAAAAAAAAAGGGCAGAAATCTGGGCCAAAAAGTGGGCCCAGAAAATTAACTCCAAATGAACAGTGCACCGCTATATGTAGCGGCGCACTGTTCATCTTCTCCAAAGTGGCATCCGGATAGCAGCAGCGTTGGAGCTCGATTCCTCCAAATTTGGAGGAATTCCTCCATTTTAGCATCACGTTGGAGATGCTCTAAGCATGATAAAAAGGTGGGGGAAAATCTGATTTTAGAATTTTTTTCACTTTTTTTTAAACCATAAACCTCTTGAAAAATGACTTTTATTGTCAAGATAACCTTTCAAGCAAGCCTCTCTGTGAGCCTTTCAAAATATCATTTTGTTTTTCTCATGTTCACTGATATATCATGCTTGGTGCAGTTGTTACAAATTTTTTTTTAAAAAATATCATGTGCACAGCAGATCCATGATTTTTAGCGGGGGAGCTATTATATAGAAAAAAATTAATTCGATAAAAATTATGTATAATTTTTTTTCTATATAAACTTTGTGGGGTTTTTTTGGGGTGGTGGGGGGGGCTACAACCCATGTGAGACCCCCCCCAATCCGCCCATGTTTCTAATCACTCATATTATTGATCCGACAATAATTTTTTTCTTTAAAAAAAATTATTTTTCAATTACATATTTAAAAATTATTTTTTGAAAAATATACTCTGAATTTTGATAAATTAAATCAATCGAGCTTCATTTTAAAAGTTTGTTGAAAATCTACAATTCTACATTATACGGCAGTACGAAAATGTTATATTCCCAGCGTTATTCTCCCAGCATTTCTCCCAGCTACTCACAACCCACTACAGCCTTTGAATACGGTGCCCGCACATCTCTCTCACATTTTTTCTATAAGCTTTCAAATAGCTTTAACATAACATTCTCTGCATTTGGCAGTGAATGTCCACCGTTGATTTTGTTGATAGGGCCTAAATCCACATTTGGATAGGTTGACAACGTTAGGCGGTGACTTTTAAAGTTTGAGGAGTCAAATCCTGATTAAAGTATTGTTTCACACAGTTGAGTAGGAATAATCGCCTAATTAATTAATTAATTAATTCGTTCTAGAATATTGCACCAGCGTGCCTGCAGATATTTCATAGGATTTGTTCTTCCGTAGGTTAGGCCGCCAAAATTCACAATTTCACAATTCCTTTACTCACTCCCCATCCAATTTGGCGAAGTCATTGAAATATTCGACAAATTACACGATTAACCCTCAAGCTTTCATCTCATTTACATATTCACTCGCAATTTTTTTGAACTTTTAAGAAATAGCCCATTGGTACCGTCAATCTAAAAATTATGATTTTGCTAATGTTACTGTTAATTTCATTTATCTTTATTATTTTATTTATTAATAAAAGAAATATAATTTGATACAACAAATAAAGATCAAGTCTTTATTTTACTAAGAGGGTGTTACCATGAAGTAAAAAAAATACATTTTAATACATTTTTTTCAAATTTCAAATTTAATCAAACAAATCACATCCACATATATTTTCACTCATTAAATCTCCACCATCCAACTTCACTCATTCTCTCTCTTCCTACTCATAAAAATATATTAAAACTCATCTGCTAACACCTTCTAAACTCTAATATAAAAATTACAGTCAAGTATCTTAGTTCATTAGATGTCGAACACAAATCAGCTCGTTCGTAAATTGTAAATTATAACTCAAAAAAGGTGAACTAAATAGAACCTATTCAGAGATCAAAAAATCAAAATCATCAAAGGTGAAAAAAATAATTGTTATATATATATATATATATATATATACATGTATATAGTATTATATTATATTATATTTGAACTATCATTAAAAACTAAAAGTGTGATGTGAACACTATTATTTCTTCTAATTGAATATAGTAGGATTGATCACTAATTGAGATCATTATTCATTATGACCAGAGATGTTCAAGAGCCACTCTTCCACTTGCAACCTCGTGAATGGATTTTTATATCTGCTGCTGCTCCTTTTTTTTGAAGCGCTGCTGCAGCTCCTTTAATGGCACCACTAGTATAGTTTATAAATGCATTCATGATGTTATAAACATGCGCGGTTGCTCTCCTGCACACACGTGTGGAGGAGAAGCATGCACACGTGATGACGTGGCGTCCTCACAGGGCGCCCTGTCATTCATTTAAAAAAATATTGTATCTATATTAGGTCAGATGAATAATACATAACTGCTTACTGATGGTGGAGGACCAATGGCTCCCCACGAATTTTTTTATCCGGAGTGTGCATGCTTCTCCTGCACATGTGTGTGCAGAAGAGCAAAACTGTATAAACATGATAGTGGAAACGTAGTATAAGAAAAAAGTATGTGAGGAAAAATGATTTGAAAAAATAAATATGTGCTTCTTAAAATAAACCCAGATTGCTAAGCATAGATAAGCATCTATATATGAAGTTAGCAAGAATGTGGACTAGGTGATTATAACCTTAGGTGGTTTAGTGTAACGAAATTAATGTGAAAAAGTGATAAAGAAATACACAAAACACACAAGATTTTTACAAATTCACTTCAATTGGGCTATATTATCTTGGATCGCTGCACTAATTTTACTACACAAAGAAAATACAATTTACTAAAGACCAACCATATACAATAACATTTTCCTTCTCTCTCTCTCTTTTTTTTTTTTTTTTTGTTTTTGAGAAACATAATAATTCCATCATTGATCTCTTAGGAGCTTTGACTAATTACAAGATCGATCCACATGACGCGGCAAATTAGGAGCTTTGACTTAACATAACATTAGCATGTTAAACACAACACAACATTAGTGTGTCAAAGAATTCAACACATGATAACTCGAAATAATAGCCTCATAAAGGGAGATAGGAGATAAAAGGTAATTTTTGTAATGCACTTTTTTTTTTTGTTCCTCTTAAAGAATTAACGCTACATATAAAACAAATTACGTAACACGTTATACAATAAATATACACCAAAATCTCTCTTTTCTTTTTACACGTCACGTTGCATTATCGAAATGGAAAAAATTATAGTCTTTCTTGGATCTTGAATTGATCTTCAGTGCCGACGAATTATCGCGTCTGTAGAATCATAATTTAATAACTAATATGGCCCACTATGTGTAAATAGATGGTCTCATTAACTTGGAGTAGCCAGTGATCGATACTCCAAATTTTTTCCCAAATGGACTTGGAGATGCGCTTCCATGACCACTGACCAGACAAGCAAGTAAAATGACGATTGGCTCGGGCTCCTTCAACTTGTCACAGACTTCCACCAACCCACCATTCTTCTGCATATAAATGTATCATTCACCAGTCAGGCTCCTTCAACTTTACACTCCATAGAACCCAACTCTACACTCTCAAGTCTCATTTCTAATTCTCACCCACTGATGGGGACTCTAGAAGTAGAAGCTCCACTTGACCCCAAAAAATCCATACCAGAAGAAGGCAAAGAAGAAGACGGCGACGAGATTTCACCTATCGAGCAAGTCCGGTTAACCGCACCCGTAACCGACGACCCGACTCTGCCACTATGGACTTTCCGTATGTGGGTCCTCGGCCTTCTCTCCTGCTCATTGCTCTCCTTCATCAACCAGTTCTTCTCTTACCGGAGAGAGCCACTGATAATCACTCAGATCACTGTACAGGTCGCCACACTCCCCATCGGACGGTTCATGGCCGCTGTACTGCCCACCAGAAAATGGACGGTTAATATCCCACGGGTCGGGCCGAAAGAGTTCAGTCTCAACCCGGGCCCGTTTAACATGAAGGAGCATGTACTCATCTCCATATTTGCTAATGCTGGAAGTGCTTTTGGTAATGGCCCTGCTTATGCTGTTGGGATTGTTGATATAATTACCGCGTTTTACAGAAGGAAGATCTCTTTCATTACTGGTTGGCTACTCATTATTACCACTCAGGTTAATTTCTTTTCTTAACTCCCATTTTGGCTAACTTTTTCATGAAGTAGATTGATTTCTTCAACGTCTGATTGATATCTGTTTTCATTTGAATTATTATTTCACATGGATTTTTTAAACGATTTGGAATTGTGTCGAAATTGACGATGGCGATTTGAATTCGTGATGCTTATCTGGTATTATGCAGGTTTTGGGATATGGATGGGCCGGGCTTCTCAGGAAATACGTTGTAGAGCCCGCACATATGTGGTGGCCAAGCACGCTTGTCCAGATCTCCCTCTTCAGGTACTCTGCTTATTGGCCTCTTTTTCTGCTATCTGTTCCTTGTTATTGATATAGTCAACCATAAGTCCTTTGCTTTCTGTGTACAGAAAAAAACTTATCAATCTCCTTGATTTAATAGAAAAATTGTCTCCTCCAATTGGATTTCACTACAAAGCAGCAGTATACTAGTAATGGGTACAACTTTGTAGATTTAGGTATTTATCTTAAATATAAACAAGCTTGGATCAGGTTAAGATTCAGAAATTGAATATCGTGTCGTCAAATTTGATATTTGTTCAGCAAGGAAGGAAAGTTAATCATGCGTATAGCAAAAATTTTAATGACAAGTTTATTTTGACCTTTTTTGATGGTTTTCTTAACATTGAAAAGGTTAACTGATTCGGCGGAGTCGCACAGTCTCTTGATAAGTCCATATCTTATTACTTCAGCCTTCAGCCTCTGTGCAACTTGATTTGTTTTATTTCGTCCCAGTGACTTCTGAATACTAACTTGCATTGTACAGGGCATTGCACGAAAAGGAAAATGAAGATGGTGAAGAAAATCCCGATGGTACTAATGGCAAGAAACAGATGTCCCGTTTCAAATTCTTTCTAATAGCACTACTTTGTAGCTTTTGCTGGTACCTAGTCCCAGGCTACTTATTCCTAACCCTACAAAGCATTTCATGGGTATGTTGGGTATATCCAAACTCCGTCACCGCCCAACAGATAGGATCAGGTTTGTATGGCCTTGGAATTGGAGCCTTCACGCTTGACTGGTCAGCAGTTGCTTCCTTCTTGTTCAGCCCTCTCATCTCTCCCTTCTTTGCCATCGCCAATGTTTTTGCGGGATATGTGTTGTTTATGTACGTCGCGATTCCTATATCGTACTGGGGAGTTAACTTGTATAATGCCAAGAACTTCCCCTTGTACTCTGCTGATCTGTTCACAGGACAAGGTCAACCGTATAATGTCACAAAAATTGTAAACAACAACTTTGAGCTGGATCTTGGGGAGTATAACAAGCAAGGAAGGATCAGTTTGAGCACTTTGTTTGCTCTCGGTTATGGATTGGGATTTGCCACCATTGCATCTACACTCACTCATGTTGCGTTATTCTATGGAAGGTACCCTCTTTATTGATTTATTATCATCACTGACAAGTTACAATATATACTCAATATTGTGTTGGGATGAAACTTTTTGGTTGAGTAGCGGAGGGGACCATAAGATGTGTGGATAATAACGAGTCAATATGCGAGATATGTTGTTGATATTAATGTTTGACGTTGACCAGTAGTAGAAGTTGATTTACTGCTTGGCTAACCTGAATTGCAAAATCTTGATATTTTCTCACTATATCCATTAACTTCGGTAAGTATCTTTAGCTCCTGACTTTCGTTGGCCTTTTGTATGAACAGGGAGATATATTCTCGTTATAAAGCTTCTTCAAAGGGAAAGATGGATGTTCACACAAGATTAATGAAAAACTACAAAGATATCCCTTCATGGTGGTTTTACTCTCTACTTGCTGCAACTCTTGCAGCTTCTCTTGCACTCTGTATCTTCAAGAAACACGAGGTTCAGCTGCCCTTTTGGGGACTTCTATCTGCAGCTGCCCTTGCCTTTATATTTACTCTTCCTATCAGCATAATCACTGCAACCACAAATCAGGTAATTCTTCTGGAAGATGATCACATATAGATTTTGATTATGCTAAAAATTGAAAATTTGTTCTATTTTCTTTTCCTTTCTTGACAGACACCCGGGTTAAATATCATCACAGAGTATCTCATGGGCATCGTATATCCTGGTCGACCAATAGCAAATGTCTGTTTCAAGGTGTATGGTTACATGAGCATGGCCCAAGCAGTCTCCTTTCTTAGTGACTTCAAGCTTGGTCATTACATGAAGATCCCTCCAAGATCCATGTTCTTAGTTCAGGTATAGTTTTTCTTTCTCATCCCTCAACGACATCCAAAATTACCATGTCTCCATTCTGATGATCAATTTTTTTCTTTTTGTTTTTTCTTTTTCCAAGTTTCTTGGAACCATGATTGCAGGTACTATTAACATAGGTGTTGCATGGTGGCTATTGCACTCTATTGAACACATATGCCAAAAAGATAAGCTTCCTCCAAACAGTCCTTGGACATGTCCTAATGACCGTGTCTTCTTTGACGCCTCTGTCATATGGGGCCTCGCGAGTCCCGAGAGGATTTTTGGCAGACTTGGAAACTACTCGGCCCTAAACTGGTTTTTCCTTGGAGGAGCCTTAGGGCCATTCATTGTATGGGGTTTTCACAAGGCATTTCCAAACCAATCTTGGATTCCCCTAATTAACCTTCCCGTACTCCTCGGGGCAACTGCTTATATACCACCAGCAACTTCTTTGAACTACAATTCTTGGATTGCCGTAGGGACGTTTTTCAACTTCTTCGTGTATAGGTATAGGAAGAGGTGGTGGCAAAGGTATAACTACATACTTTCAGCTGCTTTAGATGCTGGTGTTGCTTTCATGACTGTGTTGATCTACTTTAGTGTGGGATTGCAAGATAAGAACTTAAAATGGTGGGGTGGTGATCCTGAGCATTGTGATCTTGCCATTTGTCCTACGGCCAAGGGCATATCCGTAGACGGTTGCCCGACTTTTTAGTTGAATGTTGTGCTTGGGCAAGTGTTTGATATTATATATTGGTTGAATATTGGGGATATAATTTGATAACGAATTGCTTTAAAGAAACAAAATGTATATAGTTTCATATATAATGTGTTGTGTTCTTGATAGCTTAATGTTGATTGAGCAGTCTTTTACAAAATCTATTTTTTTTCATATTCATTTGTAACGAGACATTCTACAAGTCGTTATCTTTTTCAGTGAGCACACACACTTTTCATCTAGCCTCTGCCTTCAAGATTGCATGCAAAAGGCAGATATCTTAGCTCCAAGTTTCCCAATGTTCAATGTATGTGAATTCCTCTCTATAACTGGAAACTGGCCTTCGTAATATGCATTTTTTTTTTTTTTTAATTGAATTGATGATATAGTACTGATTCATTTGTGCCCTGAAAGTCTATCCCTACCTTCTGGTACATTCACATCATCTCGTTTCAATGCTTGATCGTTTGATATATCATCATTTTCCAACATTGCCTTCTCTATAATTGTTTTTTTTTTTTTTTAAGGCATTTAATAAAGCTTCTCAAATTTTGTTCCTTGAATATTGACTACCTTTGTGTGTAACAGTTTCTAATGGAATGTTTGAATGGAAGTGGAAGGTGGGGTGGAAATTTTCCATTTTCCAATTAAAGACATTTTATTTTTTGTGGAATTTAAAACAGACGTTTTCTTTGACATCAAAGAATTGGAATTCCTCTTTTCTTAAAAAAAAAAAAAAGGAAAAAAAATTGGAATTCTTACAAGGAGAGCATGGAATTCGAATTCTATAGAATACAAATTTCACGGAATTTTCACTGTTTAATTAATCAAGCACACCCTAAAGCAAAATTAAAATGTGTAGGTGTCCCTCTCTCTCTCTCTCTCTCTCACTCAGTAAATTGAATTTATTTAATATAATTGTATTAGTATTCCACATATATATTTAATTCGAAGCAAAATATTCTTTATGAGTACAAATATACGAATTTAAAGTAATTACATCCAAGTTAAACGACAGATATATCTTTAATTGAAATTTAAATATATTATTGGAATTTAATATAATAATTTTGTACGTCTCCATTTTTTACTCTTTAAAAATAAGTTTAATGCTAATTATATATATAATCAATTAATCATTTTGTATGTGCCATTTTTTCCCTTTTTTTGTAAGTTACACGTTAACTAGTAGTGACACCCGCGTGCTGCATGGAAAATATATCTATCAATACGTGATTCCCATAAATATAAATAGAATAACATTAATAGTACTGGAGATGATTATAAAAAAATTCACTATAATCTAGAATATCATATGATTTAGGTAACGCATACTCAAATTTTGTAGGAATTTCAATAGAATTTTGCTCATATTTTGAACAATTCCATCCTATAAATATCAATGGCATTACTTGACACAATCAACACTCAATAATATAAAATTCTCCTTCAATATTTCAATCCCAATAACAATTCGAGAATAATAACATTCATTATTGTTCAACAAAACAACACAGATCAAAAAATATAAATGACCTCATAGGAAGTGTAATAATGGTGGTAGTGATATTTTCTTTCTTGTTTCTTTTTTTTTTCTTTATATATATATATATATATATATATATATATTTCACATTTTGCTTATTGTGACATTAAATCTATTAAATATAAATGCAAAATAAAATAATATTAAATGTCCCAAATCTCATTGAATATAGATTCTTTAATTGAAATTTAAATAGATAATTGGAATTTACTATACTGATTTTATATAATCATTTTGGGTATATGTGTCATTTTCCCCTTTTTGGTAAGTTACATGTTACTTATTATGTATGTATATTTCTTAAAAATATAATGATTGTTATAAAACTATAGAAATAATAGAGAGAGTTTAGAGAGAATGAATTTTAAGGAATTCACAGGAATGAATTTCATTAATAACTGAAGCCCTATTTATAGGAAAACTTCAAATAGTATAATCGTAATTACATAATTTCATCAGGGACATAATAATCATTCACATAAATAAAATATAATATTACATTCCCTCGAGGCACTCATGAATTAATATTTAAATATTTAGAACACTCCCCCTTGAATGACTATTTGTGCAATTGTCTTGTAAACCCGTTCGGAGAAAACTCAACAAACAAAATAAAATTTTCAACTTGGAGTGATCATATACTGGTTTGTCAAAATATTGCTCCGTCAAAATATTGCTCCCCCTGATTTCTATCAACGGTATATGAGTATTCATGTGCTGCCTCATTAAAACCTTGTCAAGAAAACACAGTGGGAAAAAACTTGATCGAAGGAAAAAGAGTACAGCTACTCTATCTGATTTCATATCTTGAGGACGGATATCCTTACTTCTGGTAAAGGATTTCAATATCATCATTATTTGGATCTTAAATCATTATCTCTATTATAACTTGATCCAATAGATACACTGTGTCGATTTCTCTTGTCGTCCTCAATATACCATGAATATGCCTCGTTAAAACCTTATTAGGAAAAACCCAGTGGGAAAAATCCTAATGAAGGAAAAAGAGTACATTATTCATGTGAATACGCCTTAAATGTTGCCTCATTAAAAACCTTGCTAGGAAAACCCAATGGGATAAAACCTCAATCAAGGGAAAAAGAGTGCAACGCGTATTTTATATAAGTATGCTGCAAGCATTTCAAAATCTTTCATAAATTTGTATCAGTATCATATACATTGGTTGATACTCTTCATTCATCTCCACGTAAATGAATTTTTAGATGTTATACAATATCATGTTATATTAAGTGCATATATGCAATCAACAGCTTCGATCTCATTTTCTCACTATATAGAGATATATACCTAAATCTCTTCTGGATATTTTATATTAGTTGAGATTGGGCTGCCTCATTAAAAACCTTGTTTGAGAAAAACCCTTTTTGGGACAAAAACATCAATCAAGGAAAAGAGTACAGCATATGAATTTCTCAACAATATCAATGTAGATATTTTGAGCCGTTGCATGCACTGATACAATAATACATTTGAAACCTCTTCAAGAGTTTCATTCTCATTTCTCATTAAACCCGTGCATGAACACCTTCGTCATAAGGGCATATATTTCAGCATTGGCATTTTCGATGGATTTTAATATCATCACTATTATTGATAGTATGTAGCGTTATCTATTCATATTGTGTCGACACTTTCAATCTTATTTCTTTCCCCATATCTACATAACTTATCGAAATATCTCATTATCAATCCTCTTGTAGGATTACACAATATAGTTATGTCTATATACTCTTTAAGAGTATATGCCTCCGTTATTAAGACCGTCTTTTATAATTTGCTTTGATATATATGATTGAGGAACTCTTATAATATCAACATTTCTAGCAATATTAACTTATCAAAGCATCCGAGCTGATATATGCGATTGTTCATAATCTTTCATGCATCCTTGAACTTCAAGTTCATATTTCAATTGTGAGGATATAGTATGATGTTTTTCACATATCATTTTCAACCTTTAATACTCCCCCTCATGCTAAGAAAATTTAGAACACTAAAACTCATATATGTTCTCATCATTCAGCCTTAATATGAGAATTTATATAGTTTGCATTCTATTCTCGATATTGGCAATTTATTGGAGGACTTTAAATATTTTGCCATATAATATCCCACTTGTATGCGCATACTCAATCCTTCAGGGATTTATTCAAGTATTGGGATATACATTTACTAGCTTTATCATTAAATTTGGAAATCATGCTCATACCGTGAGCAAATATTTCGTAAATTTCAAATTACGAATCATATACACATGTGACTATCTAGTGGATCCATATCTAGTAGTCCACATGGAGGATGAGTGGGCTCCTATTTCTCATCCTTTATTCCAGATATATTTGGGATTTATTCCCAATATTGGCTAGTAATGATTTCATTATTTATCGAGAATAATCATTGAAGAATTCTTTTAATTCTTCACTTGAAATATTGATTTCAATAATTATTTAAACCGGGATGGTCAGTCCGGTTCTGCAAACAAGTATTATTGAACTTTTAGTTCAGTAAATTCTTATATCGATTTCACTAGTATCTGTATAGTGCCCAACATGATTTATTACTTTCATCATATGGATAGCTCACCGACATATTCTATCATGTTTGGTAGCATTATTACACATCACTGTTCAAGCGTGGAATCTTAGCACATACGCTTCATGTTTCGATACTGTTCCAACGCGGAGCCTTACCTCATGCGCGTTTATAAATTATCTGGGCACTTACAGTATTCACCATAATAATGGTCCATATATAATAATGGATAATTTGCTCTCAAATCTTCGAAAATACTATCCATCACTACCGATCAAAATCCTGAAAAGGATTTATCGAAGTAGGCTTGAAAGGTTGAGGATGCTAATGAATAAGGGTATCCCACAAGATATCCGATGGTTGATTGAAGCAAAGGTTCGATTATTTGGTGAGGTTTCGATTCCTTCTAAATATATGCCTGGTATGGGTAAAAGTAGTTTTTCAAAGAAACGGAGAGCAAAAAGATTAGGAGGATGCTACAAGTGTGCTCGGTGGACATGTGATACTCGATGTAAATCTGTGGGGTACTTGTCCAGAAACCGAGAAGATAAAATAGCATTCATTAAGGATGGATTGAGTAAAGAGCCTTTGGATGATATTCAACAGGCTCTTGAGACACATCCTAGTGGACACGTACAAGGTGGTGATGGCCTTATTGGCCAAATTCAAAGATGAACAATCACGTTATAGTCTTGAAAAACTTACTTTAGAAGATCCTGTTTGTAAATTTAGTAGAAAAATTTAGTGTAATAATTTTCTCATATTAATGTAAGGAAGTTCGGTGTAATAACGAAGATCAATGTTTTTCTTGTAATTGTAAATATTGTTTTTCAATTTTTAAGATATATATATGTATATATATATTATTTTTCAATCACCGATAGGTATATGTCATTTCACTAAAATTTTTCTGCCTTTTTCTCTTTCATATTTGTCAAAAAGTAAATAGTACAATCAATTATTTGTTTGAAAATTTTTCTTTAAATAGAGGGATTCATATATCTCTCATGTTCATACATTAAAAGTATAGTGCAAAAAGAGAGATAGGAGTAGAGATGGATATGGAGATTTTAGAATCATCTCATACAAGTCAGCCTTTATCTCGCCAGATTAAAACCGTATGTATTCTTGGTGGATCTAAATTGGTAGGTCATATCCAATATGTGGATATGGCAAACCGACTCGTAAAAGAGTTAGGGAAACAAGAAATCAATATACTATATGGAAGAACCAACAATAAACTTTTAGCTAGACTTATAATGGCCGCACCATCATGGGAAATAAGAGTTTCGAGTGTAATACATTTCCATTTAGTTGGATCTAATACTCGAATTGGACCCAGTTCTACTATGGGTCCATGGTTCAGTGCTGCGCCAATCCATCAATAATCGCATGATGTATATGATGAATAATAGTGATGCTTTCATTGTCCTTCCAGCGCTACAACATTGGAGGAAATATTCAATATAGGCTCGTTGGCACAGTGGAACTTTCATGTCAAACCAATAGGTTTGTTGAATATTAACAATTTCTTTGATGACTTACTAGTGTTCCTAGATCAGAGTGTAGATAATAAGTTTATCTCTCATTTAGCGAGAAAAATACTTATTTCTGCTAGATCTTTGATGAACTACTTATCAAATTTCATGCATATGTTCAAGAATCTGTGAAGCTCAGTCCGCTTGGCCACAGTATCATGGTGTCAGCGAAAAAGAAATTCGGATCCTTTAAATATCTCATTATGAACCCTGATGTTGAGGGTGGCAGAATTACGGTGTATTTATACTCTCGAAACGCACCCTTCATTTATGGGTTCAATATGTATTTTCTTTTCGCATTTTTATATTTTCGAGTGTTTATTGTCATCTTTGATATTCTCAATATGTTCCATTCGACTGTTTTGTACTTCTTCTGGAGTAATAATAATAATATCATATTAGCTTTATTTAAATACAGAAATCTAGTGATTATGCTTCTTCAAGAGCATTTTATTCTCATATTAATATAATCTCATATCATCGATGAGATTACTTCATATAATCTCTCCATGCGATATATTTTCTTTGATTTATCAACATGGGATCTATTGAGCATTTTACTTTCATCTATTTATCCAATGGTAACTTGCACTACCACTTACTCAATTTTCTCCATCAATATTCAATAGACGTGGAAAGTGAACATTCCTTTATTAAATGCTTCTTTAAGAGCATTTCTCATCATATCACAATATACTAATCTCATAATGAGATTTTTCACCACAGATATTTTCTTTCTCTTTTATCACAATGGGATTCTTTGAGCAATTTCATTTCATCAATACATACAACTGTAAATTCCGCATCACTTGCTCAAATCCCTTCTTTAATATCAATAGAATATTCATATCGAACATATATAAATCAGTTATCCAATTGTGGGTTTAATCCAACCATATTTGTAATAAGTATTCTAAACGTGTGGTATATCCCACCACATTGAAAATATGCATACCAATCGTGTGATATAACTCACCACATTGGAAATATATGCGAAATTTAAAGTGCGTAAATTTAAATGCAGAAATTAAATTTCTCCAATAATAGGTCGAACCTACCTTATGGGAATTATTGCAATAAATATAAATTTACTAATTTAAATGAGAATTAAATTGCATAACATTTAACTACTTCTTTAGGAGTAGAGTGCAACTAGTAGAAGGTATTACTTTTCACTTAGATATAAAGTGCATAAATATATAAAATCTTCCGCTTAGTGATGGTTGAACCCATCATCGCAGGAGATATTGAAAGATTTAAATTGTAATAAATAAAGTGCAATAATTAAATATCTATAGAAGAAAATTTGTTCTAACTATTTCTTCAAAATATAATTATCGTCAAAATAAACGGTCGTAAATCGAAATATCTGCTGCTATCAACCGCTATTCTGGGCAGTGTCTTGCCTGACATGTGCGTGGCGCTACACATATTTCTCTATAAAACATTAATACATACTAGGCTGCTGCCAACCGCTACCAGTTGCCGGCGGCAGTGCCGCCTGGCAGGTGCGTGACGCTACACATATTTCTCTATAAAACATTAATACATACTTACCGCCGCCAATCACAGCTTGCAGCGTCGCCTGGCAAGTGCGTATACCGCACATATCTCTTTATAAAGTTTTGACATTATAAGCATTAATACGTAAATATTCACAAGTCCAATGACCCTTTTGTAACTTTTTTTCAAAAAGTCAGTCGATTTGTAAATTTTTGAAAGTTTACCTTATCAATATTGGTGTCAAATCGAAGATCTCGTTAAATCGAGTATAATGGAGTCGAGAAAATTTGATTTTGATAATGTATGCTCTTATATTTCGATAAAACGAATCTATAGTTTAATATATTATTATATTATAAAATAATAATATAATATATATAATATATCCTCTCCGCCCTTTCTTCCATTTTGTCACTTAATTTTTTGAAACTAGTATTCGTCGTGTTTGGCTTGGAAAATTCCACTAATTGACATTGGTATTGTACGCTTCTGTAGGAGTAGGTATTTTATAACTGGAGGTGTGGTGTCTTTATCTGCTTTAGAGAGAGAGAATGGGACAGAGAGAGAGATTTTATAGAAAATTGAGTATTTCAAATTATAATAATCCAGGTTTACGTCTGAGAAGATCATCTATAAGATCTGTAGAAGCATACTTCTTTCATATTACTCAAAGGGTTAGAGGCTACGTCGATAACGTGTTATAAAGCTATAGAAATAATAGAGAGTTTAGAGAGAATGAATTAAGGAATTCAGGAATGAATTTCATTAATAATCGCTCTATTTATAGGAAAACTTCAAATAGTATAATCGTAATTACATAATTTCATCAGGGACATAATAGTCATTCACATAAATAAAATATAATATTACATTCCCTCGAGGCACTCATGAATTAATATTAAAATATTTAGAACAATGATTATGTATGTGTCCTTTTTTGTTTTTTAATAAGTTGAACGCATTTAATCTAATTTTCCATACCCTCGTCAGTAATTGAAGGACATGTATATATATATATATATATATTTTAAGTGTCGGTAATTGAAGGATTTTTTTTTTTAGCGTATACATGTAGATGTATACAAGTCCTTTCTTCCTTTTCTATTATAGTAAGGTGATTGCATTTAATACACTTTCAAGATTTTGTTTTGATGTGTGTACGTGTTATTCATATTGTATTTAATATAATTGTATTAGTTTCCCATATTTAGTTCCTGTGTTGAAAATCAAGTAGGGACGAAAAAATGTACCTTAATTCCCTCTCTCTTTGTGGATATATGGATTTTATTCTTCTCATTATTAATATGGTATTTGAATATTAATTTTTAGAAATAAGGTCTTCTCACGTGAAGAGACCTTATGTAGCCCAAAGAGAGAGAGAGAAAAAAACAGAATAGATTGTATTCCATGCTTTCCATCAGTAATAACTAGATTTATTGTAAATTTATTTTTTAGAGAGAAACCTATAAATTTGTGTGTGTGTGAGAGAGAGAGAAAGAGAGATTAAAGAAATTACTCACCCCATCCCATTTTGATAGGTATGATTTGACTTTCACACGGATTAATTAATAATTTGAAATTAATATTTATTCAAAAAGTAAATTTTACTTGTGTATTTTTCAATATACTCTTATATTAAATATGATAATTTACTTTTATTAATAATCATGTATAATAAATGGGGGTAGATTAAGAAATAATGAAATTAAATTTATACTAATAAGGAAAGTTAACCTATATTTTGGGACGACTGAAAACAGAAAATCAAGCCTATCAAAATGGGACGGAGAGAGTAACTGTCACCCATACCTCAAGACATTCTAAATTGTCCATTACGATAACGCTATACAACATGTATATAAATAATCAATTCATATTATAATTGACATTGAATATTTTAGCTTCTACTACTAAATTATTTTTCCTTTCATTAATTCTATAATCAAAAGACATAATTTGCAATGAGTAATGCTATTTATATACGAATGATTACATTCAAATTTTAATTGTCTGTAACTCTGTCTATAAACTTATTAACTTTGTAACTATTAATTATTTTCATTGGCGACATTGAACTTCAATGAAGGTGCAGCATACCTCAAGGAAAAAGTCCCGTAAGAGTCATCGTGGTTGTTACCTTGGTCAAAGTTTTGAGCATAGCTCAAAGGACTATATTTGAAGTCGCCATGTGTAATTAGTTTGTAATTTGTTCGATTTCTCCGAGATATCCATGAGAATATTTGCTTGAAAAATCCCCAGCATGAAACTCTAACCCTTTCTTCTTCTTCTTCGTCGCCCGCTTTTTGATTTCGAGAAGATGAATGTTTCTCTACGGCTTCAATCCTTTTATCCTTCATCGTGTGTGCATGGTTGTGTAGAGAGAGGTTGAGAGAATTTTATATATATTGCTTTAAAATTTTAAGCATGTGGTAGGGATAAAAGGCAGATAGATATATATAAGATTATATTCGCACCAATCATTTAATTTAATTTATCTATTACATTCAATTCTTTAAATAAATATTATATATATTTTTTCTATTTTAAATTTGTCTCTTTTGTATTTGTGGTAACGGGCACTTGAAAACCATGGAAATTTTGGACAGAATGCCAAAAAAAAAAAAAAAAAAAAAAAGTGTAATTACAATGATTGACTTCATGGTGAAGATACCGTCCAATATTTGTTAGTAAATTATTTGATTCTTTTTTTTTTTTTGCTTGTTTTATTTTTTATTTTTTAAAAATTTATTTGATTTGATTAATTATATGTATTCGATATTTTTTTATAGTAATATATTATAGATAAAATTTTACACATGTATAATTATATTATATTTATTAATTATTATTGTTTAAAATCAAAATGCATGCGTATCTAATGCTACAAAAAATTTTCAATTTTTTTATTTTTTTTTATTTTTTTATTTGATTTGATTAATTCTTTGTATTTGATTTTTTTTTGTAGTAATGTCTTCCTAATAAAATTTTATGTATGTACAATAGTTATATTTATTATTAAATATGCGTGTCTCTAATGTGAAAGAAAATTTTGAAAAATTATGATATTATATTTATACGATAATACGAATGAATGTCATTGTCTTGGAAAATTTTTAATAAAACTATTTAATTAGTATCAAATTAATTCAATAAAATTAATTACTGATCAAATAAGCACCAATGGAAAAAATAAATAAAATGCATAATTATATAATTTAATTAAATTTTGGGACTAAAGTATATATTTTTCAAACTTTGGGACTTAATTGTAATAATATCCAAAGTTTCGGACCAATTTAGCCTTAAAAAACCGCACGTGAGTTGCACATGGAGTGGATTAAACGGTTGAATGTAACGGAGGTCCTTACGCCGCAACAAAAATTGAGTTTGAATACTGAATTGCCAAGAAAAAAAGTACAAATCCTTAATGCGCAGCGAATTCAAACGTTGGGTCCTTATGACGTTAATAAACTTTTATTGAATTGTGGTTATCTATTTTTCCTCAAAGTATTTCAGAGGGAGACTTTGGTCTTCAAACAAATGATTCCTTCTTAATTGGGCATTAACAAGTCCCACACACCGGCCCACTTTGATTAAAGCCGAGGCCAGGCTCTGTCTCGATTAGTCCACTTGATTGGCAAGTGTAGTTGGTCGAGGCTCTTCTCACAAATAAAATACACGATGATCAAATTTAGAAAAATACACGAAAAATCTGGACAATATATAATATACACAAATAAAATTTCTCTTTAAAATTTAAGAGAAATTGTAAATAATTATCATTTAACCTTCACAAAATGATTGATGCAACAAACTCGATCATCAAATGCAATGTCAACGACTACCTTCAATAAAATTCACATTATCATTTAACCTTCACAAAATGATTGATGCAACAAACTCGATCATCAAACGCAATGTCAACGACTACCTTCAATAAAATTGAATTTTATTGAAGGAAAAAAGAGTCAATTATGTACATCAACTTTATATGCAGTGTCACTCAAAATATTAACTAATAATTGCCGTAAAAAAAAACCAATAATTTGAAAAAAGGAAGAATTATGAGTGGAAACAACGTAGTCTTTGAAACTTCTCAATTATACCCACATGTGGCTAAATGATTTATTTAGTAAATTGGAATTTGAAGATTTTCTAACGTTATTTTTATCAATTAGTTATAATACTAGAATTTTTATCAATTAGTTATAGTACTAGAATTATATTATAGGTGTTAGAAAATGGATGGTAAGTGGTCATTTAGGCATAATTTTGAGAGGCACTTCTTTTTTGCTCTTTTTATTTATTTTTTTGGACCGGGGCATAGGGATGGGAATGGAATTCCAGCCCATAAACTTTTCGCCAAGGAGTTGAGCTCTTAACCATGGGACAATCCCTCTATCCCCTATTTTCTTCTTTTCAAACTTTGACAAATTTAGTTTGTATTTTCCTTCGGATCAAGGGCAATGTCCTAATAGTTAGGACTTAGGAGACAACCTTTACAGGGTAAAGAGTGAATACCATGAATGGCAAGTAATAAATTTCGAATTCCAAGAACATCAATTTTCATTTGCAAATCCCACGGTTGGCAACAATTTCAAGCGTGGTTCCCAAATTACCCTTAATGATACCCAATTTTTACATTTATATATAATTTTTTGCCCCAAACCATATGACCTTTTCTTAATTTGTCCGTCTTCGTCGGAAACAAAATCTGGTGGGCAAAGGTGGTTTTTCCAGCCATGGGATTTTTCTAGCGAAGGGGTTTCTTTGATGATATGGTTTTTCTGGAAAAATTAGATTTCAATCAACATCTGGCATTAGTTTCATTTTTATAGGGAAAAAGTCACCGCAAATCAATTTAAGACGAAGCGAGTATAGTTATGAATTACATTTAAATGAAGCAGTGGCCGACGTCGACGAAGAAAATAAATCAGTCTCCATGAGAGAAGATCTACAATCGCCTATTCTATATCTTATAATATAGAATATAAAAAATTTCTAAAGTTTCAGTAAGTCAAGAGAAGACGAAATGGGTTTAGTTATGATCATTTAAATCAAGCATCAGCCACCATCGGCCGAGAAGATGAACAAGTCACTGGAAAAGATAAACGTCGTCATTTCTATATCCTATAATATAGAATATAGGAATTTTTTGAAGTTTCAGTAAAAAAAAAAAATTCCAATGACTACCAACATTGCCAAGCTTTCAGATGACTGCAATAAATTTATTGATAAAAAATGTGGCACTAGATTTCATAAAATAAAATTAAAAAACAAAAGCTCAAGAATCAAGATCAATCGAAATAAAAAGAAAAGCGAAAATCCATCATCTTCTCCGGCAACTACTCATCTCCTTAACTCGAAATCTGCAATTTTAAAATCTCCGGTGACGTCGTTCTTTGAACAGTTGATTTTGTGGTGGAATTCACACTGGCCGCCCAAGGCGATAAGGTACAAGCTGCAGTCCAGTTCACTGTTAGAAAAGGCCACAAGAGATGAAGAAGAGGATGGTTCACTGCTAGAAAAGGCCACAAGAGATGAAGAAGATGACAAACATTGAAGAAGATGGAGATGAAGAAGACAATGAACAGGAAGAAGATGGAGCTGGTTGGAGGTACAAGAGAGGGCTTTTTGGTCCAAATGAAATGAAATTGCTGCCGTCGTTGTCTTTTTTAAAAAGCAAAATTTAAATTTGGGATTACTTTTTCTAACATTTGCCATCTGTGGAGTTTTTTCGTAAATATATATTTGAATCTCACCGTCCCCTTGTATAGGGAGAGAGATTTGTATCCTCCTCTATGAGATTTTGTATATATTACCTTGCTCATAATGATGCTTCATGCTTATATGAATTATGAGAAAGTGGAGCTTGAAATATGCCCATCGAAAGCAGTTCCTGTTGGTGGAATAACACTTGTCTTTGTTTTGCAGAGGAAAGTAACTTTAGAAATGAAGGGCATGTTCGCACACATATTAAAATACACTATTTTTCCTAGCTATTTTTTAAAATTTTAAATTTAGTCAAACAAATCACATCCACATATCCCATAGAATTTACTTATATTATTAAATATCCACCATCTGACTCCACCAATTCTCTATCTTTCTACTAATAAAAATACATTTTAATTTACATGTTAACATAGCCTACTGTACGGTTACTTGTAATGGTGGCGTTCTTTCTCTCTCTCACGCGCAAATGGAGTGCAAATTATACTTTAAAGTCGTAGAATGCAACCCTGAATTGGTTTCTAAATTAAAGTTCACTATTGTTAAAAATAATATCAAATTAATTTTAATAAATTCATTTATGTTATGAATAATAATTGAAGAATAATTATTAGGTGTTATGAATAATTGAGAATAATTTGGTGGTTATGAATTATGAGAAATAATTTGGTGGAGGAATAATTTGGTGGAGGAATAATTTGGTAAAAGGTGTAATTATTATATGTGAATGACTATTATACTCATTTAAATTATATAATCACGATTCGCTTATTCAAGCTTTCCTATAAATAGTGCTTCTGCTATTAATGAAATTCATTCACGTAATTCCTTCAATTCATTCTCTCTAAATTCTCTCTATTGCTTTCATACTTTTATAACACGTTATCAAAGATTAGCCTCTAACCCTTTGAGTAATATGAAAGAAGTATGCTTCTACAACAGATCTTATAGATGATCTTCAGACGTAAACCTGATTATTACCAATGAATTAATTCATCATCATCAATCCTAAATAACTCTCTCTGCAAATACATCATCAAAAATTCCCTTTGCTCATATTCCTCTCCCACAATTCCTCATTCTACACAACCTGCTTGGAGATGTCTGAAATCCCAAAATTGGAAGAATGGAGTCCAAAGAATTTTCCGATCACGTAAATAGATTGCAAGTAAATCTCATCCATGGAATAATTAGAGAAAGGGAAAAAGGTAAATCATATGATTTTATAATATAATAATATATTAAACTATAACATTCGCTTTATCGAGATATATGAGCATACATTATCAAAATCAAATTTTCTCGACTCTATTATACTCGATTTAACGAGAGCTTCGATTTGACACCAACATTGATAGGGTAATAACTCGTTTTGAAATATGTTATTATCAAACTTTCAAAATTTACAAATCAGTACACTAACTTTTGAAAAAGTTACAAAATAATCCTTGAATATTTTGATATTGATAAATTGAAGTAGAAAGGAGATAATTTTCCAATCGTAAAACATTGATAAAATATTTTTGATAATTTTACCTTTATTTAATTGGAATGGACAATTTTACCCTTAGGGTAAAACCGACCTAATTTTGACGATGAAAATGGATAGAATATTTATGAAGAAATTCTAAATCCATTGATTATATAAAATGGCTTGAAGTCGATTTGAGTTAAAAGATCGAATATTATTTTAACTCCCAAGAGTTCAATTACATAATGTACTTTATTCAGAAGGATAAGTGTACTCTTGTAGAAGTAATGAGTATTTGTTCTAGAAGAACAAATTTGCTCCCGTAGAAGCAGCTCAATATTTAATTCTGACTTTATTTACCAATTTAATTACTGCAATACCTCCTACTTGATGATGGGTTCAACCGTCACTAAACGGAAGGTTTTATATATTTCTGCATTTTATATGCTAAGTGATGGGTAATACCTTCTACTAAGCAGATCCTACTCCTGAAGAAGTAGTTAAATATTATGCAATTTAATTCTTGCTATTTAAATTCCGTAAATTTATATTTATTGCAATAATTCCCATAAGGTAGGTTCGACCACCTATTGGAGGAAATTTAATTTCTGCAATTTAAATTTATGCACTTTATAGTTTGAGTATATTTCTAATGTGGTGGGTAATACCACACGATTGGTGTGCATATTTTCAATGTGGTGGGTAATACTACACGATTGGTTATAACGAATCCTACTCTAGAAGAAGTAGTTGATCAAATATTCTAATCATACTCTCGAAGTAGTAGACGATGAGAATAAAATTACTTCCCCATATATATCGAATATTAATGGAGAAAATTGAACAAGTGGTACTTGAAGTTACCATTGGATAAATAGATGAAAATAAAATGCTCAATAGATCCCATGTTGATAAATCAAAGAAAATATATCGCATGGAGAGATTATATGAAGTAATCTCATCGATGATATAAGGTTGTATTAATATGAGAATAAAATGCTCTTGAAGAAGCAAAATCACTAGATTTCTGTATTTGAATAAAGCCAATATGATATTATTATTATTACTCCAGAAGAAGTACAAAAGCAAATTAAGTGGAACATATTGAGAATATCAAAAGATGACATTAAACACTAAAATATAGAAATGCAAAAAGAAAATACATCTCAATCCATAAATGAGGGATGCGTCTCGAGAGTATAAATACTCGTAACTCGCCACCATCAACATTAGGATTCATAATGAAATATTTAAAGGATCTGAATTTCTTTTTCGCTTGACACCAAAGTGGTCAGAATCGACGGACTGGCTTCCACAGATTCTTGAACATATGCATGAAATTTGATGAGTAGTTCATCAACAAGCACTAGCAGAGATAAGTATTTTTCTCATTGAATGAGAGATAAACTTATTATTTACACTGATCTAGAAACGCTAGTAAACCATCAAAGAAATTATTAATATTCAACAAACCTATTGGTTTGACATGAAAGTTCCACTGCCAACGAGGCTATATTGAATATTTCCTCCAAAGGTGTTGTAGCCGCTGGAAGGACAATGAAAGCATCACTATTATTCATCATATACATCATGCGCTTGTGGATGGATTGCGCTTGTAGCCCCAACCTTTGGACCCATGGTAGAACTGCTCCACCCGAGTATTAGATCCAACTAGATGAAAAGGTATTACACTCAAACTCTTATTCCCCATGATGGTGCAAATGGCCATTATAAGTCTAGCTAAAAGTTTGTTGTTGGTTCCTCCATATAGTATATTGATTTCTTGTCTCCTAACTCTTTATTTAGTCGGTTTGCCATATCCACATATTGGATATGGCCTACCATTAGATCCACCAAGAATACATACGATTTTAATCAAGAGGTAAAGGTGACTTGTATGAGATGATTCTAAAATCTCCATATCCATATCCATCTCTACTCCTATCTCTTTTTACACTATACTTTTAATGTATGAACATGAGAGATATATGAAACCCTCTATTTAAAGAAAAATTTTCAAACCAATAATTGAGTGCACTATTTATTTTTGACAAATATGAAAGAGAGAAAATGCAGTAAAAAAATTTTAAGTGAAAATGAAATATACTGTTTATGATTGAAAAATAATATATATATACATATATATATCTTAAAATCGAAAAACAATATTTACAATTACAAGAAAAACATTGATCTTCGTTATTACAATCGAACTTCCTTATATTAATATGAGAAAATTATTATACTAAAATTTTCTACTAAATTTACAAACAGGATCTTCTAAAGTAAGTTTTTCAAGATCAGAACGGTTTGTTGATCTTTGAATTTGGCCCATAAGGCCATTAGCTCACCTTGTACGTGTCCACTAGGATGTGTCTCAAGAGCCTGTTGAATATCATCCAAAGGCTCCTTACTCAATCCATCATTAATGAACGCTATTTTATCTTCTCGATTTCTGGACAAGTACCCCACAGATTTACATCGAGTGTCACATGTCCATCGAGCACACTTGTAGCATCCTCCTAACCTTTTTGCTCTCCGTTTCTTTGAAAAACTACTTTTACCCATACCAGGCATGTATTTAGAAGGAATTGAAACCTCACCAGATAATCGAACCTTTGCTTCAATCAAGCATCGGATATCTTGTGGGATACCCTTATTCATTAGCATCCTTAATCTTTCCAAATTTACCTCGATAAATCCTTTTTAGGATTTTAATCGGTAGTAATGGATAGTATTTTCGAAGATTTGAGAGCATATGATCCATTATAATGTATAAACCCTTGTTAGGATGAATTTTGCAATAATTTTGATTATTTATTTATAGAATAATACAACGCGTATGAAATAAGACTCCGATTTTAAATAAATAATATGAAGCGTAAGAGCTACGATTTCGAAATTAAATAATAGCCTGATGTGATGCATATGAGTCAGAATCTGTTTGAATAGTGGTAGACAATAATGTCACTAAAAGATGATGGAATATGTCGGTGAATTGTTTCTATGATAAATCATATTGAGCACTATACAGATACTAGTGAAATCGATATAAGAATTTACTGAACTAGAAGTTCAATAATACTCGTTTACAAAACCGGACTGACCATCCCGGTTTAAATAATTATTGAAATCAATATTTCAAGTGAAGAATTAAAAGAATTCTTCGATGATTGTTCTCGATAAATGATGAAATCATTACTAGCCAATATTGGAAATAAATCCCAAATATATCACGGAATAAAGGATGAGAAGTATGGGCCCACTCATCCTCCATGTGGACTACTAGATATTATGATATGGATCCACTAGATAGTCACATGTGTATATGATTCAAATTTGAAATTTATTTAAATATTTGCTCACTAGATGAGCATGATTTCCAAATTTAATGATAAAACTAGTAAATGTATATCCCAATACTTGAATAAATCCCTGAAGGATTGAGTATGCGCATACAAGTGGGATATTATATGGCAAATTATATAAAGTCCTCAAATAAATTGGCCGATATCGAGAATAGAATGCAAACGGTCTAAATTCCCATATTAAGGTTGAATGATGAGAACATATATGATTAAAATCATACCAATCGTATAAGTTTTGGTGTTCTAAATTTTCTCAAAGATGAGGGGAGTATTAAAGGTTGAAAATAATATGTGAAATGCATCATGTTATATCCTCGCAATTGAAATACGAACTTGAAGTTCAAAGATGCATGAAAGGCTATGAACAATCACATATATCAACTACGATGCTTTGATAAGTTAGCACGCCAGAAGCATTGATATTTCCCCAATCATATATATCAAAGCAAATTATAAAAGATGGTCTTAATAACGGAGGCATATTCTCTTGAAGAGTATATAGACATAACTATATTGTGTAATTCTACAAGAGGATTGATAATGAGATATCTCGATAAGTTATATCGATATGGGGAAAGAAATGAAATTGAAAAGTGTCGACACGATATGAAAATGTAGCGCTACATATGATCAATGATAATGAAAATATTGAGATATATTGAAGATGATAAATGGTGAATGTGAAATCCTTAACTTATGAGATGATGAGATGATGAGATGATGATGACTAGTGCTCAAGTTTAAAGATAAGTATGGTGGTCATTATATGTTGCATGTTCATGAAAGTTAAATTACCGATCGTGTGTGTAGTACCGAAAAGGAAATTAAAGGATCGGATGAGCTAAACCCGTGTTTATGAGTACCCTAAAGGGTGAGCTAAGCCCCTGGGAATGAAATAACCTATTAAGTGAGTATTAAATGTTAAATGATATATTTTAAATGTTAGTTAGTTATGAAGGTTTACTTATATGTTTACATGTTTTTACGATGAATTTATATGCTTTAAATTGTGTGTTTGGAGACATGTGTTCATGGTGAATGTTTTGTAGTTGTGTACGAAAATTGATGCACTCTAAATGAACGAAGAGTATAAAACCAATGTATATGATACTCATACAAATGTATGAAAGATTTTGAAATGCTTGCAGCATACTTGTATAAAATACGCGTTGCACTCTTTTTCCCTTGACTGAGGTTTTATCCCATTGGGTTTTCCTAGCAAGGTTTTTAATGAGGCAACTTTAAAGGCGTATTCACATGAATAATGTACTCTTTTCCTTCATTAGGTTTTTCCCATGGGTTTTTCCTAATAAGGTTTTAACGAGGCATATTCATGGTATATTGAGAACGATAGGAGAAATTGATACAGTGTATCTATTGGATTAAGTTATAATGGAGCTAATGCTTTAGATCCAAACGATGGTGATATTGAAATCATTTACCAGAAGTAAAGATATCAATTCTCAAGATATGAAATCAAACTGAGCAAATTGCATTTTTTCCTTCGATCAAGTTTTTTCCCACCGGGTTTTCTTGACAAGGTTTTAACGAGGCAAAGACGTGAATACTCATATGCTGATAGACATCGTGGGGAGCAATGTTTTGATGAAGCAAGATATAACCACTCCAAGCTATCCCGCAATCGGTTTGGAAGTTTTTTCCCACTGGTTTTTCTCCAAGCAGTCCGTAAGACATTTGTATTAATAGTCATTCAAGGGGGAGTGTTATGAATAATAATTGAAGAATAATTATTAGGTGTTATGAATAATTGAGAATAATTTGGTGGTTATGAATTATGAGGAATAATTTGGTGGAGGAATAATTTGGTAAAAGGTGTAATTATTATATGTGAATGACTATTATACCCTTGATGAAATTATGTAATTACGATTGTGCCATTCGAAGTTTTCCTATAAATAGGGCTTCGGTTATTAATGAAATTCATTCCTGAGAATTCCTTCGAATTCATTCTCTCTAAATTCTCTCTATTGTTTTCATACTTTTATAACAATTTAACACTATCTTAGATTTAGGTTGTATTTGAACGTAGAAATTCTTTGTATTTTTTTATTTTTATAATCCGTGATTTTTCAATGAAAGTTCACAAATCTAGTTTACCTACACTAAGCACTTCTAGGAGAGGGAAAAATTTGGGGGGGTAAACAATATGCTAAATTTATTTTTCATATTTACAAATTTCTACTAGAATTGGGCGAAAATATGAGTTTTTACATTTTATTATTATTGGGGTATTGAGGGAGGGAGGGAGGGAGGGAGCGAGGGTCTTATTATTATTGGGGTGTTGAGGGAGGGAGGGATGGGGGAGAATAAACTCAAATTTAAGTTGGACGGCACCATCGATGTCATTTTAAGAGTCGATTCGATCCCCATTTTGAAATTCAAGACCATATCTAGAATCAGTACGGCGATGGGGAGTGCCATGAATTTTTCGAATTTTTTCCGGCGATAAAGTGGCCGCCGTGACCATCGGTCAAAGTTTTTGCAATATTTTTGGGCCAAAACTTTGACCGGTGGTCACGGCGGTCACCGTGTCGCTGGAAGAAATTCGAAAAATTCCTGGCACTCTCCATCGTAGTGCTGATTCTAAATCTGGTCCCGGATTTCAAAATGGGGGTCGAATTGACCCCCAAAATGACATCGATGGTGCCATAGTTATGGCACCATCGATGGTTTTGGAACCAAACTGTTTCCTACTATCGCCTGTTCTATAGAAATGTTACCTGATTTTCGTGCGAAAGGTGTGGTTATAAGTTGCGAAAAGTATATTAAATAATTAAATGAGTGGGTATAAATAATGAGAAAGAAAAAATTGTATTAAATAAATGTGTAGAGAACAAGCACTAGAAGTGCTTTAAAGTAGCTTTTAGTAGGTTTGGAGTACATACCTTTTTCTCTTTGCCTCAACATTCCTATGTCAAACTTTATTATACATCAATTCGAACCTTAAGTCCAATTACAATTAGAGTTTGCCAAAGCTTGGTGATAGCTTACTTGGTCAACTATTGTATGTGACAAATGATATGCGGGTCTGTTCTAAGGGAAAGTGTGTTGAACACACATCTTGATTCTTTTTTCCTTTGAACGGTCGTGGTCGTATTTTTTGCATTAAATTACACAAACTTGTCTCTTGGTCATAGTTTCTATCATAGACCTTGTAGTAATCCAATTTATGCGATTTCAATTGTGCAGTTTACGAGATATTAAAAAGGCATTCTGATTACAATGCGCTACTATGAATGATGCCTTAATTTTAATTCGAGATTCAAAAAGATAACAATAGTTTGCAAATTAAAAAGGAATCATTGTGCACGCCTTTACAATGTGCCTGAAGGCATGGTTGGGAAAAAAGTTGCTTGTATGCTTTTCACCCGCATTGACGACAACCGTCTTTTCTTCAATATTATTAGTGATAAATGGGATGAATATAAATGTCAACTGTCTCTTCAAATTCAATTATGTCAAACCATTAATTTCGAAATCAATGTAAATTATTGAGGCTTTCCACACCTTTATTCGGTAAAATGTTAAGAATGATGTTGGACAGTCGAATTTTGGCAGGTGTTACATCAGAAGTTTTTGCGATCTTTCACTAAGTAACTGAGACTTGGAGACTCTGGTAACTTTGCAACTAACATTGATGGAACATTGGCGGCTTGCAGAAACATCCACGAAACACTACATCATGCCAGAGTTCACATAGGAAAAAAGTTGTTACAAGTTTGTAGTGGTTCATTGGGAGAGAGAGACTCCACCGGAACATCAATCAAAGAAAGAAATTCCGTCTCCGTAGAATAAAATTCGTAAACCTTTGAAAAATTAAGTAATTATGTGGACTCTTTGGTTCACGTACGCGAACACTAATGCTTAAACTCTCTGTCCATCATAAAATATTGAACTTGGAGAATATAAGCATATGTAATTTTGATCAGACGCTCTAAGGAAGCCATGTGGCACACTGGATTGCTTGGGCCAAGCGCTCGCAAATGCCATCATTGCAACATTCATAGGCTCTGTGCTTGTGCAACGAGCATAAATGGACATTTATTCTAAAATTCATACTTCATTTGTGCCCACAACGACTTGACTCTTGAAGCCATCCATCTTCAACTCTTTTGCTCGCGTGATCTTTGTTATGTAATGGTTGACTATTAGTTTGCAGGTAATAAAAAAGGATGGTGACGACTTAGGATATGTTTGATAGAGATTATAGAATAAAATAATTTTAAATGTGTAGTTGAAATTGAAATAAAGTTGTATAAAAAATATAATAACAATTATCATACCAATTATGAGAGTTGTTAAAAATAAAAGCTAATTAAAAATTATTTTAGATTTTTTTTGAAGATAAAAATTATTTTAGTTTAAAGTTGTAAAAAATTAAAAACATGCCTTTCGTAGGATATCTATCAGCTGACATGGCATATTGTTTATTTCTCTTCGTCAACATAATTATTACTCTCCATTCGTTTCATCATAGAGATCTTTGATTAATCACCGATTGTTAGGAAAATTTTCTCTGAGAAAAGGAAAAATGAAATAACTATTAGTCTCTGCCTTCCTCTGAAAATGTTACACTTCTCTTATATTCACATAAAATCTCTTCAATATTCTTGATTTTACTAAAAAAATTATCTCTATAGTTGGATTTCATTGAAAAGTGGTATGCTGCAAAGTTAAATGAGGAAAATTATTTGTATAATTTATCTTTTCAAAAGGAAAATTTATGTGAAAATTAGGGAGGCATATATATCTAGACGGAGGGAATATTGTTTACTCATAAAGATAGGCTTGGTTTGACTTTCACATAGTTTAAAAAATTTTAATTAATATTGTTGAAAAGTAAATTTTAATTGTATTATTTCAAATATACCATTGCATTTAATAATGCTAATACATTTTTATTAATAATAATCTATATATTAATAAAATGAGGTCAATTTCCCGCTCATTCTTTGGTTTTTCAGAATTAAATAATTAATATTTTATTTTATTCGTTTAAGTCTCGCTCAAACATACTTCCTTGCAATCTCACACGGATTTTTTCCTCAACCAATCCTATCTATATCTATATATTAATAAAATGAGGTCAATTTCCTGCTCATTCTTTGGTTTTTCAGAATTAAATAATTAATATTTTATTTTATTCGTTTAAGTCTCGCTCAAACATACTTCCTTGCAATCTCACACGGATTTTTTCCTCAACCAATCCTATTGTAATTAAAATTCTAATCCCTCCCATAGAATTTGTTGGGTAATTCTTTTCATATGTATTTATCCTACCCTTAATTGATAAGCACCAATCTCTGATTAGGATATCCAATTCTCTATGCATACATAGTCTTCTCTATTTCTAAGACTTCGAATGTTTTGTTTTTATTCTTTTATATTCTGTTTTCACAGTTTGAATTTTTTTATTTGAAGCTTGGTCCTTGGGCTTATTTTTGTTATATAATTAATTTGATGTAGCATAATGAGCATTGCATTTTTTACATCTCCCCATGCATATATTAAATGAGGATACAAGCAGAACGTGAAAGAAATTAAGTGCGAAAAAAGTGACATATATTTTGGGACGGATGAAAAGGTGACACAAGCCTCTTTTTTTAGGACGAAGAGAGTATATAAAGAATAATTTTATATTGACATTTTTTAAGTGATATTGTAATATCACTTTTTTATTGGATAATAATAAAGATATACACATATGCATCACTTAGCATGTGATAGCATATCATTTTTACAAATTTTTTTTTATGATTTTTAATCCATTTTTATCCAATTTTTTTACTTTAAATCAATCACATCCACATATCTCGTGGGACTCATATGTATTACATAAATCTCTACTGCTCAACTCCACTCATTCTCTATCCTCATTCATATTTATATAAAAACTCTTAAAAATTATAAAAATTTTAATCCTATCACCCTTTTTAATATACCTCCAATGAAAATATATCACATCTATTATGTCATTTGAAAATATCAATTTTAAATATCCGCGTAAAACTACTCTGCGTCCGTTCTTTTATAACTTTTAACAAATTTTTACACATTTTAATTCATTCTCATCTAAAATAAAACTAATTATATCCACATATTTTTTGGAACCCACTGTACTACACAAATTATCACCACTCAACCTCACTTATTCTCTCTCTTATTTCATATCAAAACTCATAAATACTTATAAATACATATAAACTAATGGGCGCCCTATATAAAACTATTTTGTTGTGTTTGGTGAAGACGTGGAAGAGCAGCGGTCCTCTATATTGGCAGATTTCCGGTTGGACGGTAACCCTACTTTTCCCGTAATCCAATTCATAAAGTACAATTACATTTTCTAACACGTTACGTAACTGTGTACGTGTCCATCCTACACAGCGACACGGAATTACCATCTTCTCCTTTCTCCCTATTATCTTCCAGATATTTTTTTCTCTCTCCGTCCCGTAGTTTGCCAACGTTTCCTGTCTCCCTAAACGAAACATAATTACAAAAGCACTAGATTCTTTGGATCACAGATTTTTCCCGTCATCTTTATCGTTTCATTTCTCTCGTTCGATGCGCGGTTCCTGAAATTGGCTCAATCTCGGCGGCAGAACGCGATGCATGTAAGTTTGTGTTCATTGTCTTGATTTAATTTATCGCTTTTCTTCTTGATTTGGTTCATTGTTCTCGGGAAGAATCCCGAGGGTGTAGTAGGATTCATCTTCATCGATGCTTTTTTGCCCTCGATTTCATTAATTGCCACTTGTTCATCGTAATTCTCATAATTTGTTTTGGTTTCTGTTTGAAATAATGAGCAGATTCATTGGAGCAGTGGATGCTTTGGTAATTACTTTAGTAAAAGACAACTCGTCTTGTGGTGCCCGGTATTCTCTTTTTCCCTGCTTTCTTCTGTTTCTGTTTGTTTTAGCCTTGCTCTAAAAAGCTCAATTGTTTTAGCTTGAAGTTTGACCCTGTTGCTTAGTCATTTTTTACTCTTTCTAGCTTTGCATTTAGAAGATTAAACCTTAACATGTGATTTGTGATTGGTTATTGCTTTAACTTATTCCTGGTTCTTTTATTTTCTCATTTTCACCTGCCACTCCTTGAATTCTATTGTCGTCGTGTCACAGGTTGTCTTTTTTCCTGGCATTATCTTTGTTTCAAGCTTGTATCAATGACTTTTCTCTTCTAAGAGCGTTTTTAACATATGTCAGAAAAATAGAACAAGGCAGTGGATCCAAAGTTATATGAAAGAAGACTTCGAAAACATAAAATGTGCTTTATTGATTTATGGAGAGTAACGTGGTCTTGTATAATTAATTTAGAAGTTCTCCATTCTCTTTTTCTCTCTTATTGAAGAAGCTCTTGTCCAGCCCACTTAAAGTAGGCACGAGAACACACCGCTGTGACTTTGTTGAAGCAATCTGATGACCGGCGAGGCCTCGCCTGTGCAGGACGAGGTGGTCGTGAGGTCGTCGGAGTATGGACTTCTGCTGAGTTACGGCAGAAGGATCAGCTCTCCTTATGCTAGGGTTTTCAATTTAGGGTTTTTAGATTTTTTTTTCTCTCTCTCTCCCAATTTGGGGGGTTTCTTGATTTTCAGATCCTCAATTGAACTTCTCCTAAATATTTCTTGTAGAATTGAAGGTAGAAAGAATCGATCAGGATAGTCTTTGATTTTTGTGAAGAATTTGTTGGTAGAGGTCCGGATTTTTAGTCGGAAAATTTTGAGGGGCCGGAGAACCAAGATCTTGATACCAAGTTGAAATATAGTACTTGTTTGCCTCCACTTTTTTCTACATAAAAATCATTTATTACTAAAAATCAAAGTCAAATATTAATATCAATCACACATCTCACATCATCACCCATTATTAACCACACATTTCGTGGCCCCACCACTATCTATCCAAAAAGCCATTTTTAGCTAGTTTTTAGACAAAAAAAATCCTACACGAACATACGCATAATGTGGAAATATAATTAAATAATCAGATTGATGTATTAAATAAGGTTACAATCATTTCTTAATTTAGGAAGAGAAATCTAACTAAACAAGGTAAGTAGATAAACTAGAATTATTGAAAGATAACAGTCCTAAAATAGCTAGAATTCTATTCTAACTAAAAAATACTTTCCAACATGAGGCAATAAGTTACCTCTAGAAGGTGATAATTTTTACGTTTTGCTATCCTATTTTGTTGAAGGTTGTGAACATAGGAGCTTTGATGGATGATTCCATGTGTTTTTAGATAATTCTCGAGCGAAATTAACATATTCGGTTTTATTTCGTCTTCGAAGAATTTGAATCTTCCTTTGAAATTGAATTTGTATTGTTTTTTGAAAATTTTTGAGCACATCATGTACTGTAGATTTTCTTGATCATACAAACCCAACCGACCCATGTGGTCACCAATGGAAGTAACATATCATTTTCTGTGGATTCGAGTAACAAACACGTCACTATGGGCAACCATAGAAGGTTGAGAGGGTTGACATTTCGACTAGTGGTAAATACAGTTCGGTTCGGGCCGGTTTTTACAAATTTTTAAACCAAACCACCTAATGTGCCAAACCACTTCACTTTCCAAACCAAACGACTCTAAAATGACGGCATATGAAACGAAAAGCAAAAAGAACATATACCAAGCAAGTTATAAATAAATATTAGTTTAAAAGTTTCTCATATAATATAAAAATCATTATAGATAAAAGCTGAAAAATGTATTAGAATTGTCCAAAAATATAATCTTACAATATTGGTCTAAAATTTCACCGTAACGTGTAAATATCAATACCAATATAGGTCAAAGATTTTAAAGGAACAGTCAAAATGAAAATACATTTAGAATGAGCTGAAATATCAAAGAAATATCAACTACGATAATAACTTCCATAGCTTTGTTTGAATCATCTTATGTCTTTACTTTATTTGAGTATTAGCGAATCACTCTAGGTTCCTTGCTACTATGCAACCAATTTTTAGTGCAAATCACCGCCTCAATCATCTTTGCATCCAAGGAAATGAGTCAATAATCTGACACCTAGTGGAGAATGTTGAGTCGGAAGCAACTTTGGAGGTTTAAATCACTAACGCATCTTTTGCAATTTAACAGACAACCATGTACTTATTTGCATTCAATTTGTCAAAGTAATCTGTCAGAAGGCTCATTAGTCAAATACTAACAACAATCATTTAAAGTAAAACACCAAATCATTCTTATGTGCATGATCTTCTCGTACAAGTCAAAAAATTGTAAAAATTGAGGGCATGTAGTTGAAAATGCCTGAAGGAGTTTGTGAAGCACTTGAGCTACTAGATTGAGCAACATCCTTTTATGGAGCTCTCTTTGTTGTTTTCTTGTTTTTTTATTTTATTCTATTTTTTGGGTGGTTTGAAAATTTCAAAAATCTAAACCAAACCACTTCACGCGGTTCAGTTCAAAACAAAACGTTGAACGGATCCGCATGGATTGGTTTTAGAAAAGCGGTTTTGGCATGGATTCGAGGTTTTGTTGTTCAGTCCTAATTTCCACCCCGGAAAGGAAGTGTGGTGGTGCTTAGCAAGTGGTAAATATCAAATTGGAGTTGAGTTGTTGTCTATTAGAACAAATAGATGGAAACTACATAAATATCGAAAATTCAATCACCCATTTGAGCATGCCATAGCTTTAGTTCACTATCTCTAGACTATAAAAGAGAATTACAAAGTGCAGGTTGAAAATGTCTACTTGAATTAGCCTTGCCAAGGCAGTAAAGTCTATCGTGTTCCTCAAAATTGCCAATTGTTTTTCCAGATGATGAGTCCTGAAAAACATTGTGAGGAAAAGCTTAGTAAATTTTAGGGTATTTTTCTTTTCTTTTTTCTTTTCTTTTTGTGAAACAGAAACAAAAGAAGTTTATTACTGAATGAAAAATGAGTTACAATTGCATTCTAGAAGTAAATAATAGTACAAATGCAGAATACAAGGTCCTAACAAAAGTCTAGAATAAGCTGGAAGATGGGTGCAAAAAGCAGGTCCAATCTCTACTAAGGTCTAGGCATGTCAGCCCCTTAAATGCTCTAGTGTTGTAAACCCATGCTGCTGCCCAAAACTTAAAATCTTTTCCCATATTCTTTGAATAGTCTCTTCCCTATCTTCAAAAATTATTCTTGTGAGAACTGAATGGATTTCCTCAATTGATTGATTATATTATGTGTACAATGCATTCATATATATAATGTACAAGAAATCTAAACTAGGAAACTTTATATAAGGTAAGTATATAACCTAGAAACCCTAAACATATATACACTATAACACTCGCCCTCAAGTTGGAGCATAAAATGTTAATCATGCCTAGCTTGTTACACAATTAATCAACCCGAGGCCTATTAAGTGCTTTCGTGAAAATATCTCCTAGCTTTTCTCCGCTCCTCACGTGTTTTGTAGAGATTATTTTCTTCTGAACCTTCTCACGAATGAAATGACAGTCAACCTCTGCATGTTTAGTTCGGTCATGAAATACAGCATTACTGGAGATATGAACAGCTGCCTCATTGTCGCACCATGCTTAGCTGGTGACGGTGCTTCGAGACAGATCTCAATTAACAGATAACGAATCCACATAATTTCACACCTACACTGTGCTATAGCCCTGTATTCTGATTCTGCACTGGATCGAGACACCACATCGTGATTCTTACTTCTCCAAGAAATCAGATTTCCACCAACAAAAACACAATACCTAATAGTGGATCTTCGATCAATTTTGGAGCCTGCCCAATCTGCATCAGCAAAAGCCTCAACATGAGTGTGCCCATGATTCTTATACAATATTCCCCGTCCGGGGGCTCCCTTCAAATAACACAAGATCTGTTCAAGTGTAGCCCAATGGTGAACAATTGGAGATGACATGAATTGACTTACAGTACTCACCGAATAAGCAATCTCAGGACGAGTTACGGTAAGATAGTTCAGTTTACCAACTAGTCTCCTGTACCGCTCAGGATCCTCAAAGAAGTCTCCATCTCCTGTCATTTGCAGATTCGGGGTCATCGGAGCACTACATGGCTTGGCTCCTAATTTTCATGTCTCAGCCAATAAGTCAAGTGCATACTTCCTTTGAGATAAGAAAATACCCTTCTTGCTCTCGTCATCTCAATTCCCAAGAAATACTTTAAATTGCCTAAATCCTTCGTATGAAATTGACTGTGGAGAAAGGATTTTAAGGATGAGATCCCTGCATCATCATTTTCCGTTATGACAATATCATCCACATATACGACAAGAAGGATGATGCCGGACGTAGAGTTCTTATAGAAAACTGTGTGATCTTTTTGGCTTTTGTTCATCCCGAAGTCCTCAAGTGCCTGACTAAATTTTCCAATCCACGCACGAGGACTCTGTTTCAAACCATACAGAGACTTCCGAAGACGGTAAACTTTCCCATACTGCCCATGAGCAACAAACCCAGGTGGTTGCTCCATGTTCACATCTTCCTGTAAATCACCACGTAAGAAAGCATTTTTGATATCCAACTAATATAAAGGCCAGGCATGAGTGGCGGCCATCGAGAGGAAAAGGCGAACAGACGTCAACTTAGCAACCGGAGAAAAGGTGTCAAAATAATCTACACCATAGGTTTGAGCGTATCCTTTGGCCACAAGACGAGCCTTGAGACGAGCAATCGACCCATCAGAATTACATTTAATGGCAAAAACCCACTTACAGCCAACTGCCGTCTTTCCAACTGGCAAATCCGCTAACTCCCAAGTACCAATAGCGTCAAGGGCATTCATTTCGTTGATCATGGCACTACGCCAGTCAGGATGCGACAAGGCTTCCTTAACAGTTTTGGGAATAGTCACCAACTCAAGAGAGGAAATAAAAGAGCAAGAGGATGAAGAGAGATGATTATAAGAAACAAATGAAGAGATAGGATAAGTACACTGACGCTTACCTTTCCGAAGAGCAATGGGGAGATCCGAATCCGCAGTCACTGTATCTGATGGCGTAGAAGAGACCGGTGCTGGACAGGGATCGGGCGGAGCTCGTCGATGAGAATACACATGGTGAATCGGAGGCATAGGTGGAGGTGGAGGTGGAGGTGGAGGATGTGACATGCAATTCTCATGAAGAGATGTGGTAACACGATAACCCAATAAGTCATCATTCTCCCCCTGACGGGAAGCCGGGGATGTGTTAGAAAAGTAAGGCATGTGCTCAAGAACAGTGACATCAGCGGAGATAAGGTACTTGTTCAAGCTAGGGCGGTAACATCGATACCTTCTTTGGAAACGGGAATAACCCAAAAAGACACATTTTAAGGACTTAGGATCTAACTTACTGACCTGTGGACGAGTATCACGAACAAAGTAGGTACTACCAAATATACGAGGTTCAATAGGAAATAATGGCTTTGAAGAGAACAGAGTATTGTAAGGACTCTTACCATGAAGAAGAGAAAAGGGCATGCGATTAATCAAGAAGCATGCAGTGGATAGTGCATCAGCCCAAAATTGTTTTGGAACAGACATGTGGAATAGGAGTGCTCTAGCTGTTTCAAGCAGATGCCTATTTTTCCTCTCAGCGACACCATTTTGTGATGGTGTGTCGACACAAGAAGTCTCATGAAGGATACCATTTTGATTCATATAATTCTGAAATACGTGAGATACACACTTTTGGGCATTGTCATTTCGAAGAACGCGAAAGTTAGTGTTAAATTGGGTTTTAATTTCCGCACAAAAGGCAGTAAAATGAGAAAATAATTCAGAATGATGTTTCATTAAATAGAGTCAAGTTGTACGAGAAAAATCATCAACAAATGTAACAAAATAGCGAAACCCAATTTTTGACAGGACTGGACATGGACCCCAAACATCAGAATGAACTAATTCAAAAGGAAACCTAACTCTCTTATTGACTCTAGGAGCGGAAGGGAGGCGATGGTGCTTGGCAAACTGGCATGACTCACAATCCAATGTAGACACGTGCTGAAATTCTGTACACTTCTTCTTCAACAGGGGTAAGGAGGGATGCCCTAATTGACAATGGACTTCAAATGGGGTTGTGGTACTGGAACATGCAATTGATTTGGGAACGTGGGAGTCGAGTATGTAGAGCCCTCCCGATTCATGTCCTTTACCAATAATTTTATTCGTCGTGAGATCCTGAAAAACACAATGGTCAGGAAAAAATGAGACACAATAATTAAGAGCACGAGTCAATTTACTCACAGAGACCAAGTTAAAAGAGAAACTTGGTAGGCTTAATACGGAGGATAAGGGGATTAATAGGGTTAGGGGAATTGTGCCAGAATCAAGGACTTTAGGCCAATAAGCCTAGTTACAAGTCTTTACAAAATTATTGCTAAAGTGCTATCCCAACGATTGAAGGAAGTCCTTCCAGAAACCATCTCCGAGACTCAAGGGGCTTTTGTGGAGGGTAGACAAATTGTAGACACTGTTTTGGTGGCTAATGAAGTGGTTGATGATTATAAGAGCAAGGGAAAGAGCGGGATGGTGTTCAAAATTGATTTTGCAAAGGCATATGACCTTGTAGAGTGGGATTTCTTGGACTTTGTGATGGAAAAGAAAGGTTTGGGGATGAAATGGAGGAACTGGATCAAAGGCTGCATCTCTTCAGTTTCATACTCTGTATTTATCAATGGTAAACCTAGAGGAAAATTTAGAGGATCTAGAGGTTTAAGACAAGGAGACCCCCTATCCCCGTTTTTGTTTACCATAGTGGCAGATGTAATGGGAAGGATGGTAGACAAAGCTTGCAGTTCATCGCTTTTCAAAGGCTTTTGTATCGGCAGGACAAAATTGAAGTCACCATTTGCGCTTGTCGATGACACAATCTTCTTTGTGAACGACAAAGAACTCATCAAGCACCTTGATGGACATTTTGCGCACTTTTTGTGCTATATCCGGAATGAAAATCAATCTGATGAAAAGCCAACTTTTAGGATTAAACATGGCTGAAACTGTGATTGAGGATAATGCAAAGGAAATTGGATGTGAAGTCGGGGAGTGGCCCATGACATATTTGGGATTGCCTTTAGGAGGAAATCCTAAAACACTATCTTTTTGGATGCCTGCTTTTAACTAAATGTGCAAAACGCCTAGACAGCTTGGAAGTGTTCCTTTCTATCTAGAGGCGGTAGATTGACACTAATTCAATCTGTTTTAGCAGCTTTACCCACCTATTTTCTCTCAATATTTAGAGCTCCCAAATCAGTTTCAGCTCTACTAGAAAAAAGAATGCGTGATTTCCTTTGGGAAGGGGGTGAACTTTCGTGTTCGATCATCTAGTGGCTTGGAATACAGTTTGTAAGCCCAAATTTCATGGGGATTAGGCATAGGCAACATAAAAATAGAAACAAGGCATTTCTAATGAAATGGCTGTGGAGATTTCCCTTGGAAAGCAGTTCATTGTGGCATAAAGTCATTAAGAGTCGTTTTGGAAGTGCTGAAAATCTTTGGGACACTAAGAAGGGGGAGAGATTGACATTTAGAAGCCCTTGGAAAGGAATTGCAGGCTATATGATGAATTCCTAAGTTTGGTTAAATTAAAGCTTGGAAGAGGTGATAAAATCAGATTTTGGGAAGATATTTGGGAGGGTGATACAGCCTTGAGGGACAGATTTCAGATCTAGCAGATGTATCTTTGGCAAAAACAAATGCATCAAGGAGTTGGAGGGGAAATGATGAGAATGGGGCAGCTGAACAAGGATGGAACCTCTTCTTGAAGAAATTTATTCGATAGGGAGATCTCTAACTGCTTAAGTTTGGTAAACTTATCGGAACATATTTCACCATGCGAAATGATGGAAGACAAGAGAATATGGACTCGCAAAGAATGGAATTTTCTCTTGCAAATCGCCTTATTCTGCCCTAAGTTTTGTCAGTCTTTGACGGAGGAGAAATGGGCGAAAACTCTTTGGAAAAGCCTTGCTCCATCAAGAGTTAAAGTGTTTAGTTGGCTGTTGGTGTTGGGAAAACTAAATGTCCATGAGACCCTACAAAGAAAGCATCCATATCAAGTGCTATCCCCAGGATGGTGTGTTTCTTTGTAAAACTAAAGGGAGAATACCTCTCATCCGCTTTTAGAGTGCACAATGGTCCGTAAATTATGGTTCAGGTTACTTCATGAGTTTGGCATTCAATGGTGCATGCCTTGTTCGCTCAAGCGATTCTCGTATGCAAAGTGAAAGGAGGAAAGAGGAGCTCGTAACTATGGACAACAAAGAATCCTAGCTATCGGTCATAAAGGTGGTTAGAAAGAAATCAAGGATTTTTGAAGAAATTGAAGAATCGGTGGATAATATTTGGGGAAAGATCAAGTACTGGGTTGCAAGTTGGATTTTTAACACTAAAGAGTTCAAAGGACTTTCCTTTCAAGATCTTAGTAGAGAGTGGAGTAATTTTTGTAGTTAATAACTAGAAATTGGGACCTCACTGCTCTCTTGTAATGCTGTATACTCGATTGTAATTCATTTTTACATCAATGAAGTTGTTTCTGTTTCAAAAAAAAAAAAGTACAGACGAAGTAGAGCCATCGACTAAAGTAACAGATGATCAAGATGCGTGATTGAAAGGTAGAGAAGAGATTAGGGTTACCTGTCATATGATCTGTGGCACCAGAATCAATGACCCACTTGGCACCAGAAGAAAATAGACATGAATTTGTGTTACCTGACTCAACAATAGCACCAATGGGACGAGATGAATTTTTCAAAGCTTCTTGGTACTGAGTAAATTTAGCAAATTCTTTAGCAGAAAGAGTGACAGGACGTTCAGATGAGTTGGGAGCATTAGCAGTAGCAACATGTGCTTCTCGAGCTTCACGGGCTTTCTTATTCTGCAACTTCTGACATGTACGCTTAGTATGGCCCGGCTCACGACAATAGTAGCAAATTACACCTCCCGCATCTTGATTGTTTGAGTTTACCCCTCTGGAATTGTTCTGACAAGTGCACTAGAGGTCTGTATAGGTGGAGCGGCAGCCATACCAATATCAGTACGTAGAACTCTAGTAAACACTTCATAGAGAGAAGTAATTTCAGCGCCAGACAAAATATGGGATTTCACAACATCAAACTGTGAGCTATGACCAGCTAAGAAACTCATCACTGCGAGCTGCTCGCGTTGCTCCATTTGCACCCTCACATCAACACTAAATGGTAACAATTCATTCAACTCCTCATAAGTCTTCTTAAAACTCATAAAATAGGTTTGAATTGGCTGATCCTACTGTTTAGCACGATAAAAACCCTTACACACGTCATAAATACAGGAAATATTTCCCTTTCCCCGAGTACAAGAATTCCAAGTATTCCATCAATTCCTTAACATATTCACAATGATTAATCAGGTTTACCACTTCAGTATCAATGGAATTGCTAATTTGTAGAAATAAACGAGCATCGTCTCTCAGCCATTCTGGACGAGTCTTATCTGTGGGAGGTGGGGGATCATCAGTGAGATGATCATCTTTCGACAGACTGCCCAAGTAAATTCTGACGGTCTTACACCAATCTAGATAGTTTGACCTAGTCAATTTATGCTCTGTAACCTTAGACATCATAGGAATAACGTCCGTGACAACCGTATTCTTTGAATCTTCAGCCATCTTAATTGCAAATAAAACGAAAGACTAAACGACCAACTTTAGACCAAAGAAAAGCCTCCAATACGCACAAACCAACTCACATGTACTCAAATACCAAAGTGAAATCCAACAGAGGGCCACAAACACAAGGGAGTCTCGAATGAACAGTGCTATAGAGACCGAAAATCGTTCTGGACTCACACAAAGAGAGTAATCGCGAAACAAAGAATAGATTCAGCTTGAGAACTGACCGGCGATCTCAAGCACGAAAATTGAGACACCTACCGATGACCAACGCGCCCCCACGCGCCGTCAACAGCTTCGGACCACGAAGCTTTCCAGCGGCGCGTGTGACTTACGCGTAAGGTTTCCGACGACCTGATTTCACCAGTCACCTGATCAGTGGACGACGCTTCTGATCCAAGTGGTGGAGGAACTCAATTGAGACTCTAAACAGATCAAATACGAAACCTTAGCAGCGGCTGTATAAGTTCTTTATGGCAGATGCAAAACCCTAGACCAGCGACTGTGCAGATGTTGAATTCGAACCCTAAGCTCTGATACCATGTAAGAACTGAATGGATTTCCTCAATTGATTGATTATATTATGTGCACAATGCATTCATATGTATAATGTATAGGAAATCTAAATTAGGAAACTCTATATAAGGTAAGTATATAACCTAGAAACCCTACACTTCTATTCCTCTCAAGTCACACAGCCCAAAACACTATAAGAATTGTGGCAGTCCACGTATTGGTAGTTCTCTTGTCTCCAATCAGCTTACACACCAGTAGCTGTCTGCAAGTTTGGAGCAGACACCACTGAACTCCAAATTCTCTAAGCACCAGATACCTCAATCCAAGAACCATTGTACATTCCAAGAATAAATGAGAGACAAATTTCCTGCTTCTTTTACAACAAACACACCATCTTGGAGATATTGCTATGTAAGGTTGCCTCTTGTGGAAACAATCGGTGTTCTTTTTTTATATGGTGTAATATTTAGTTTATTAATATTTAGTTTATTTATTGTATAGGACTCTTGTATGATACGAATTCTTTTATAGTAGGTAGTTCATTCATGGTAGATAGGATTCTTTTTCCATATTTTAAGGAGGCTAGTTTAGGGTTTCTCGTGTACTATAAAACCACCATGTACCCTGCCATTCAGTGATGAATAATAAGAAATATATTTTCCTGTTAACTGCTTAACATGGTATCAGACCAGGCGGAGGTCTTGAGTTCGAATCTCATCGCCACCCATTTAAAATGAATTGTACATGTGTTAGGCTTTGTTTGGGAAAAATAAATCCCGCCTACACGTGAGGGGGTGTGTTGAGGATAGTAATTCAATAATTTAAATTGAAACCGATCTATCAGCTTAAACTTTTAGATCAGATGGTTTAATAACTTTAATACCTCTTCTGTAGAATTTCATGTACACTATTTCTTTGTCATCACAAGCCAGCCAAATACCTTAATTCTCGAAGGTGCAAGGCTTTTCCATAGAGGTTTAGTTCACTATTGTTCTGGGGATAAATAATTTGATCTAGAGCCCCGTATGCTGATTTACATGAAAAACCTCCACTAATATTAGGATTCCAGTTTCGGCTGTCTTCCAAGAGTTGAGAAAGTGAGAAATTCTCCAGCAAACTTATCAAATTCAAGCAGCTCAGGAGCTCCCTATCATTCAGATTTCTCCTAAAAATGAAATTCTATCCCTGTCCTTCACTTGACTCTCCTTCATTATCAACCATCATATCCCTAATGCTTTTGCTTTTGGCCAAAGATATTACGCTAGATCTGAAAATCTATCCTTCAATGCACAATCCCCAACCCAAGCATCCTCTCATAATCTAATCTTATCTCCCTATACCTACCTTATACTTAACCAGGCTTAAAAACTCTTCATACAATGCTGCAAATCGTTTCCAAGGGCTTCTATATAGGTTATTCCTTCTCCCTTCTTAGTGTCCCAAAAATTCTCAGCTTTTCCAAATCGACTTCTAATAATTTTGTGCCGTATTTTCCAATGGGAACCTCCAAAGCCACTTCATCAGAAATGCCTTATTCCTGATTTCAATCTTTCCAATGACTAATCCTCCCCGAAATCTCGGTTTGCACACCACATCCCACGAGACCAAATGACTATTACTGGAGAGATCACCCCCTTCCTAAAGAAAGCCCCGCATTTGTTTCTCCAAATTTGAGGGTATTTTTCATTAACTAGCTGTCAAAGAAAAGGTTACATAACAAATTTGGCACATGAACATTTTTTAAAATTACAAAATTAGGCTAGATAGTCCCTTAGAATGGGACCCATTAACTTAAAGATAAGATTACGAGCACTTGGTGATCAGATGTGTGGGAGAGATTTTTAAAATTTATGGTGGTACTAAGAGATTGTAAATTACTACCTTTTTTAGCTAGTGAACTGGAAGGTACCTTACGAGAATATTGAGATTGGAAATCGGAGAATATCTTGTATAGTTGTTCTAACTATTACCGCTTGAATGGACTATTCTCCGAATTGTAAAAAAAAATCTTGTATCTTCACATTGTGTTATATTGTTCACTCTTCCAGTAGGGTGGCTTCAAGTGCAAATCCCATCCGTCATTGATTTTATTGCCGAACTTTCAACAATGCTCACGTCAACGCTGCTTCATACTGATCCTGGTTGGACTCGCCAGGTCTATTTGTACTAGAGCCACCTAATTTCTGCATATTGGATTGTCGTCTAGCTTCATTTGAAGCTCCATTACAGAGTAACCTATTATGATTCGACCCACTTGAACTTTCCTTGGTGTGAAGGCCTATTTGTTCCTTGTTTGAAAGTGCTAGCAGCCCCAACTTCTCATCCACAAAACAATCGACGGGCTAGGCAACATCATTTTTTGGGAAGCTTCTCCTATCATAACCTCGACAACACCTCGCTGGTGGACGATAAGGATTTATGACCCAATATTCTGCCACTTATGTTATCCAAGTCTTGATTTACTTTAGGCAAGAACCTAAATATATGTTCCTTTCAAGTCATCTCTCTAAGTAATATCCTGTAATGTCATGCTCGCCTTACTTCACTTTCCGTGGTCTTAATGGTCTTTGTTTCGAACACCTATGATGTGCTCTCCATGTTTGAATGCCTTTCCTTTGCCGCCTCCCACAGGTCTTTTGAGCTTGAATGGATGTGTTTTGCTGATTGATCATTTTATCAAATTGGTAAGCCACACATTGACGAAGGAATTTTCATATTTCCATTTTTGTAGAGCTTCTCAAGTAGTTGCGGGTTTCTTTGTGTCGCCAGTGATGTAACCTAGTGTTATGCACATTGACTAATTTTATTATAGGGATTTACTATATATACTTTCCTTGTTTAGGTTTTCTATTCACTATACAAGTATACATTGTACCTATGTAATAGATGAAATAAAAAGAATTCCTTTGATGATTACATGGTATCAGAGCCAATTAGGCGTGAAAGTTTTGAATTTGAATTGTGGTCTACTGCTAGCATTTCTCAACCTTGCAATTGGAGTTCAATTTGAATTAATTCGGTTTCAAAATTGGGGCTCAATTTGGGATCGTGATTTTTGAGTACTTGTCTAACGCCACCGCTTGCCTAGGAAGGATCTCCGGTTGCAGATCTACCTTTGCCAAAGTTTCGGTGACCAGTAGCCGTGCGTGGGGACCACACGCACAAACGGAATTTTCTAGCGTAGTTGGCTTTCCCGGCACGTAGGAGGATGTGCGCCGTCGTCTTGTGTCCCCGCTTGTTCGCCTGAGGTCACCGGAATGTCCTTGAGGTGATTCTATACTTTGTTTTGTGGTTGCCATCTTCGCTTGGTTCCAGTTTGAATTTGGCTCTAGGATTCGATCTTGGATTCCCTTTTAGGGACTGTTTGAGGTGTGTTTTTTGAAGTTTGCTCATTTGGGGTGTTTAAAGTTTGTTTGGTCTCAGATTTGAGGTTTGTGGAGTCTATGGCTGATAAGAAAACATGAATTATCTGTTACTATTGTCTTAAACCAGGACATATGAAGCGTGATTGTAGGAAATTGCACAATAAGGGTCCACGAACTCGGATTGTTTTGATCTCTGAATTTGCCAAGTTCTCTCAATACTAGGAATCATTAAAGTCTTTATCTACTCCTATCATCACCATTTACCAACTCAAGAAAATCAAACACGTCTAGTTTCCTTGTCTTGACAATGGGTCATTGATTTTAGTGCAACAGATCATATTACAGGTAACTTAAGTTTTTTCTCTACCTTCCAGTCGCATAGATCTACTTCTTTTGTTACTTTAGCTGATGGGTCAACATCTTATGTTCTTTGTTCGGGCACTATTAATCCAACTCCTTTAATTTCATTGTCTTCTATCTTACACTTGCCGCAGTTGTTGTTTAACCTAATTTCTTTAAGTAAATTGACTAGTGACCTCAATTGTTATGTCTCATTCTTTCCTGATCATTGGTTAGTTCGAGATCTTACGTCAAAGAAGATTATTGGTAAAAGGCATGAGTCCGGGGGCCTCGACATTCTTAACACACAGATACCTAAATCTGTTGTTGGCTCTAGCGTCACATCTCATTTCGAGGCGCATTGTAGATTGGGTCATCCTTTTCTTTCTTTGCTCAAAAAGCTTTGTCTATAGTATAGTCAAGTGTCCTTTTTAGATTGAGAGTCGTATCAGTTTGCTAAACGCCATCGTGTTAGTTTGAGTCCTAGAGTCAATAACCAAGCTACTGTTCCTTTTGAGTTAGTTCATTTAGATGTTTGGGGTCCTTGTCTAGTTGTATCTAAATTTGGGTTCACGTATTTTATTACTTTTGTTGATGATCACTCTCGTATGACTTGGTTATATTTAATGAAAAATCGGTCTGAGTTGTTTTCTCAATTTCGTGTGTTTCGTGCTGAGATTAAAATTCAATTTAATATTTCTGTCCAAATACTTTGTGGTGAAAATGCTAAAGAGTACCTGTCTGAGTCCTTCCAATCGTACATGCTTCAGAGTGGCATTATCCATCAAACTTCTTGTGCTGATACACCGTCTCAAATTGGGTAGCTGAGAGAGTATGCATCTTCTTGAAACTGCCAGAGCCCTATTGTTTTAGATGCATGTTCCTAGACATTTTTTGGGCCGATACGGTCTCTATAGCTTGTTTTTTGATTAACCGCATGCCTTCATCTGTCCTTAATGGCGAGATTCCGTATCACATTCTGTTTCCTACTAAGGCTTTGTTTCCTATTGAACCTAGAATAGTTGGAAGTACTTGTTTTGTTAGGGATGTTCGCACTCAGATCACTAAATTGGATCCCAACTCAGTAAAGTGCATTTTCCTTGGATACTCTCGTGTTCAGAAGTGGTATAGGTGCTTGTGTCCTAGTCTTCACAAGTATCTTGTGTCTACTGATGTCGCCTTTCTCGTAAACATGCCATTCTCGCGTCCAATCCACTCATGTTGGTCAGGGGGAGGATGATGATTTGTGCTGTCTCATCCTCTGTTCCCACTTCTGCTCCAGATCCAGCTCCTACTTGACCTCCTATCACTCAAGTTTACTCCCAACGGCAGTTCCTTTGGAACCATGTTTTGCACGAGTTCCTTCGTCATCAGATCCCGTCCAAAGTGATGATCTTCCAATTGCTCTCTAAAAAGGTAAAAGACAGTGTACTTATCCCATCTTTTCTTTCGTGACTTATAATAACTTGTCATCATCTAAAACTTTTATTGCATCTCTCGGTTCTATCACCATTCCCAAAACTGTGAAGGAAGCATTGTCTCATCCTGTTGGCATATTGCTGTGATAGACGAGATGAATGTTTTTGATGCTAATAGTATTTGGGAGGTAGTGGATTTGCCAGTTGGAAAACAGGCAAGATGCAGTAAGTGTGTCTTGCTGTTAAATGTAATTATGATGGGACTGTCGCTCGCCTTAAAGCCCGTCTTGTGGAAAAAAGGTATACTCAAACATATGGAGTGGATTATTTGGACACCTTTTCCCTTGTTGCTAAATTTACGTCTGTTTGTCTCTTCATTTTGATGGCGGCCACTTATGATTGGCCTTTGTATTAGTTGGATATTAAAAATGCTTTCTTACATGGTGACGTAAGGCAATAAGTATATATGGAGCAACCACTAGGCTTTGTTGTTCAGGGGGAGAGTGGGAAAGTTTGTTGTCTTCAGAAGTCTTTGTATGGTCTTAAACAGAGTCCCCGTGCCTGGTTTGGCAAATTTAGTTAGGCTCTTGAAGACTTTGGCATGAATTAGAGCAAATCTAATCACTCGGTTTTCTATAAGAAGACTACAATTGGCATTATTCTCCTTGTAGTGTATGTTGATGATATTGTTATCACAGAAAGTGATACTATGGAATCTCGCCTTTAAAGTCTTTTCTTCATAGTCAATTCCATACAAAGGACTTTGGCTCTTTAAAGTATTTCTTGGGAACTAAAGTAACAAGAAACAAGAAGGGCATTTTCTTATCTCAAAGAAAATATGTACTTGATTTATTAACTGATACTGGAAAATTGAGAGCCAAGCCATATAGTGCTGCAATGCTTCCAAACCTGCAACGTATGAAAGATGGAGACCCATTTGAGGTGCCTTACAATAACTTATCCTGATATTGCATGTTCTGTGAGTCTGTGCATGTCATCCCCAATAGGTCACCATTGGGCTACACTAGAGCAAATCCTGTGTTATTTTAAAAGAGCTCCTGGACGGAGGATATTGTACACAAATCATGGGCACACTTGTATTGAGGGCTTCACCGATGCAGATTGGGCAAGTTCGAAGATGGACCGAAAATCAATTATTGGATATTGTGTCTTCGTTGGAGGAAATTTGGCTTTTATGGAAGAGTAAAAAGCAAGATGCGGTGTCTTGATCTAGTACGGATTCAGAATGTAGGGCTATGGCACAGTCTGTGAAAAAATGTCGATTTGTCAGCTCTTAACTGAGATTGGTCTTGAAACCAAAATACCAACAAAGTTATGGTGTGATAATGAAGCAGTTGTTCACATTGCAAGTAATCCTATGTACCATGAATGAACTAAACACGTAGAGGTTGATTGTCGTTTTATTTGTGAGCAGATACAGCAAAATCTTGTCTCTATTGGATGTGTAAGAAGTGGAGAATAGTTGGCTGATATTTTCACAAAAGCTCTTAATGGGGTTTGGGTAGATTACATTTGACATTTACGGTCCAGTTTGAGGGAGAGTGTTATGCATATTGGCTAACTTTATTATAGGGATTTAGTATGTATGCTTTCCTTGTATAGACTTTGCTTGTATAGGCTTTCTATTCACTATGTAAGTATACATTGTACCTATGTGATATATGAAATAATAATGAGAATTCCTTTGATGATTACACCTAAGTTTCCTTTCCCATTGATTACAAGTTTGGTTGATTGGGTTCACTTATAGTAGTTTTTCCGTCCAATTTCTCCACCGTGAGACGGAGGGATGAATTTTTAGTGCTTCCTGCATCTGATTGTAATTACGGGTTTGAGTTTGACTTTTCCGTCTCCTTTGGTGATTTTTATTTTGCCAGGGTAGCCTCCTTTCTCCAATATCATGTCGCAAGATGCTTTATTCAAAAAAATAGTTGTATGCGTATTCCTTGAATCAAAATAACAATTTGTAGTTATAGGAGTCGTCCTCAGTATGGGAAGAAAACATTCTAAAACCGGAATCTACTTAGTTAAGGAATATGATGTTTTAAGAATTGATATCTACTTAATTAAGAAAATACAATATTTATATCATTAACATTTGAAATACATTCACATTCGGAATTGAATGGGCTGGAATCAATCCTGTTCACATATTTTGTGGAATCTATAACTACTACTGACTTCTCTACCTCTCATTTTTAATCATTATATTCTCCATTCACTTTCAAATGTGGATGCAAACATGGGCTAAAACAATCAAGATTTGCACATTTTATATCAAATTGCGCAAGATGCCAAACTTGATTAACTGCAAGAGAGAACTCAGAAGTTACTCTTGCTTTTGGAATAGAAGATTTTTTGGTCATCCGCCTTGTAAGCTTGTACACACCTCTTTACTATCTTTCCTGTTAGAATCCCACATCGGGTAATCAAATATATAAGATCCAATATATAAGGTGAGGGTAAACCTCCTCTAACAAGCCGATTTTGTTAGGAGGAGTTAGACCCAATATCCTAAGATGGTATCCGAGCCAGACCCAGTTATGATGTTGGGTACCGCCAATATATATTTCCACAGTTGTGTGTCATCTTCCACGCTGTGCGTGAGGGGGCGTGTTAGAATCCCACATCGGGTAATCAAATATATAAGATCCAATATATAAGGTGAGGGTAAACCTCCCCTAACAAGCCGGTTTTGTTAGGAGGAGTTAGACCCAATATCCTAAGATTTCCATTGTCTGTGCGATATAATAAACACCCATTATCACCTTACTAGGCTCTTCCCTGTTAAAGCTCCACAAGCTGTAGTTTTTTTACTTTAGTGCCATCATCTTTTCTTTTTATAAATAGCTTTTTCTCACCTTTCAATAAATATTGCCTCACATATAAGCTCTTGGAACATAATCACAGAAAGATTATTGAAGGCTAGAAAGGGAAGATATTGCATGACATGAACAAACTTTGGAAATGGAATGCGACTTGCAAGTTGCCAACACCTATCCTAGGTGCAAATGTGGTGTCATGACTAAAATGGTTTGAATTTTCTGGACGAAAGCTTTACTTGTCTTCTACAGATTTCCTGAGGTAGGATAGACCTTAGCTCTTGAGCTTTATCTTGCGCGCACTTTGGAGGTGTTAAGGGGAGGAGCTCTTCGTAGGTGACAAAATAATTAGTTTTTTACATGATCTGCAGAATATTAGACATAGAAACCTCGCTGTCTCATGCCTCTGTCTATCTAACTGTTAATACCAAAAGAAGGATGAAAAGAAAAATCGATTGCTGCAAATATATATTTATCTTATGTTGACAGGTGCTTTAGATCCAGAAAACAGGGCTTGATGAGTAGGTTATTAGTTTGTGCTATGGACCTCTCTTCTTTCAATGGCAATGGGCAGGCCGCTGTGCATAGCAGTTATCAAGTGGTGAATTGAATTTTTTTCTGGATTTTCTTTCCTCACTCTTTCAAAATTGCTCTGAAGTCCTGCGCTTTCCTGATTCTTGGTTTTGCTCGGCTTATGTTCTAGAAAGACAAGCTTGCTGAAGCTTTACTCTTCTTTGGCTGCTATATGCAAAGTGGGGATGATGTTGTGAGAAGTGTTCATAATTAGAGATTTCTCTACATAGCATCGTGAAAGAATAGTTTTTTCTCTCTTCTTGAAATGAACAGCATCCTTTTCGCTTCAGCAATATCTTTTCCTCCCTTATGGACGTTCATGGATAGGAGCAATACAACATGCAAATAGCAGAGTCACCGACAGTACATTCGTATTCTTTGTTATTGCCGCCTTCATGCTATGAATGCCAGGACAAGCACTGATAACACAGCCTGTGTTCGTCTTACCTTTTCTACTTTGAAACTAACTTCTTCTTCTGGGTTTAAATCATACTTCAATATTGACACCAATACTACTATTACCGACATATGTCATGGTTGTCACAACTATTCAACACTGAAAAGTCAGTTTTTTACATAATAAAGAGTTTACCCTAACATACCTGAATTTTGTGGACTTGGGCTACGAGACCAGTCATTTACTAGAGGTTCATATATGATATTTTTACAAAATGGTTTTGCCATTCGCTGTACGTTGTTCGTTCTGTTATGCATTGAGTGATTTGAACTCACACCACGTATATGCAAAAAATGCTTGGATTTTTCCGCCTAAGTCACATGTCAAGTTCATCAACTGAGTAAATAACGAGTATGGCAAGGAAGTTTATCTATTGAAGTTAACAACTGCTGGTGTTTAGTAGTAATTGAAGCTCTTGCAGAATGTCCGGTATAGTAACTAATACACTCAAGTGCCATCGTATATAATTTATAATTTATAATATTATTTGTGTTTCGGTGTGACGAGTTGTTCTTTGATTTTCTACAGCATGCAATGATAAGTAGGAAATATGTAATTTGAAGAACCCTGGTCTGTTTAACCCTTTGCCGAACTTCAAATGTTTTATGGGCTGCACGATTGAATTTATGAATCATATTTCTTTAATTGCTAATGATAATGACTATTTTTATGTGGGTATTCTTTGTAATCTACATTAAAACTGTATTTTCCACAAGTTAATGTATTTATCCTGATAGTATTTTTCTTTTCTTTTGGTTTATGGCCGGTTTTCTAATGTAGGCGTTTCATTCTCTTCTGTTGGGACACAAGGGCATTGAGTTATTATGGGGTTAGTCATACTGGTATTCCTGAAGTTTGATTACAGTCTATTGGATGCCTGTGTGGCTGTGTTTATAAAAGCTTTCAATGTTCTTCCCAGCCTTCATTGCATCCTTTTCTACATAAGATCGTAGTTCCTATTGATGTATATTGACAACTGTGTCTTTTTCTAATCTTTATATAATTTTCCCCAATTTTTTAAATTAATTATTATTGCTAAATCTGAGAAAACAATCTATCTTCTTTGATGGGTGTTTATCTTGTTGCAACTCACGTTCTCCATGGATTTGTTCAGTTAATAGAACCTAAGCTGAATCTTGTGACGGTTATGGTGCATCCGTATATTATGCTTTTAGAAGTTAATGAAATGATTTTATTTTATTTTTTTTATTTGAAAGTAAATGATTTTATTGCTTGATACATGGCAGCTTGAGAAATATATATATCAACTTTGCACTGATGAACTGCAACTGCAAAAGTTTGTCATTAGTGTTTTGGCCTTTATATATCTAGACGAGAAAATCAATTTGCATGATCAAGTTAGTAGCACCTAACCTGAATCTTGTGAAAGTAATGGTGCATCCATATATTTTGCTTTTTGAAGTTAATGAAAGGATTTTATTTCTTGATACATGGTGGCTTGGTAAATATATATCAACTTTGCACTGATGAACTGCAACTGCAAAAGTTTGTCATAATTGTTTTGATCTTCATATATCTACGTGAGAAAATCAATTTGCATGATCAAGTTGTGAGAGGTTTCTGTTATTGCTTTTGATGAGGAGCAGCTGAACCAACGTTTCCACTCTAGTTCAGTATCTGGAGGGCTGTTTGCCACAGCTTATCCAAGCATTCATGTTTCTAGACTGTCACTTCCTATCACTCACTTGTTGATGTGACAACTTTTTCATATTATTTTAGAACTTCTCTTTACTTTTCGAACACACATTCGAAACTTCTTTTCTCCAAAATCTCTACCGAACACACACTAACTATCCTTCAATATGCTATTTACACATTTTCTCAAAATAAATGCTCTCTTTTTTCTTCCCTGGCAGGAACTTGTATCTGAAAATGAATACAAACATATATTGTTTGTGGATTTAGTTTTGCATTATTCTAGTTCTATAAGTTAGGCCAATGTCTATTTGTTCAAGTCTTTCATTCTTTAGGTCTCTTCTCTCTCAAGTTTAACTTACTGATGGCTTTGTTGAACTTATTCCTGCCTAAGCACTTACAAACCTCTGTTTCTGTGCAAGTATTTAAAACACCTCTAGGTGAAAGCATGAAAAATTATGACATTTAGAAACTATTGGTTGATGGTTTCAATGATGTGTCGAATGTTAAGTGTGCATAAAAACCCTATGCCGAAACTTTTGCTGCTTTTACAGTGCAGAATCTTGTAGGACTCCACTTCCCTAGCCACCCAATTATCCATATATTTTGATATCAATTGTTCCTGTCATGTTTTCAAAACTGTGGAAAGGATCCAGTTTAGGAAAGTGAACCTATATGAATTGCTTTGCTTCATAATTTTATTTATGACATTGTTCTGGACGACATTTTTATTTGGTAACTTGTAGTAATAAGGGATGGCTATGTACGTTTATTCTAAAGCAAACTCATTACATCAAGTACAGAATTTAAATGGATAGATAAGTATTGTCGTGTTCAGAGAGATACCATATATGCAATGCAGAACATATTCGTTTATTCATTGTCATAATGACCTAGAAAGCTGGACTTAGTTAGATTTACCTCACATGAGGAATGGCAACTCTGCAAAGTGTAGTGCTTAAGCCATTTTTAGCATTTAAAGAAAAGCTGTAATTATGGTTCTCTCCAGCATTATGTGGCTACTTGGCACCTTCAGACGGTATGCGTCTCTTTGTCATTGCAGTTGTAATCTGCTGCATTTTCGAAACAAAACAAGTATGGAATAAATATAGTGTTGAGCTATGTGTAATGAAGTAACTTAATCATGGGAGTTTGATCACTACCCCAATGTTGTTATTCCTGATGGTGTCTCCTGGTTCTGCTGTTGTGGCTGGCAAAGCTGGAGACAAACAGGTTCTTGTGCATCGTTTCTGACACTTAAGTTGTTGGTGAGAAGCGGATTACTGTTTGGTCCATTCCCATCCTTAGTACCATAAACCTGAAGAACAAGCTTTTGACTGAGGAATCTATTATAATTCTCTTACATAATGCCCTAAATATAGTACGCATTTCAGAGACATTATGAAACTTGTTTTATTAGTGGACACCACTACCTTCTTATACAATGCCATATTTTCTTGTTGAATGAGGTTTACCTTCTTATGCAGTTCCATATTTTCGTGTTGGATGAGGTTTCTCTGCAATAAAATTATGGAACTTATCAACTAGAATGAAAATATGTTGAAATAAAATGGAAGATGACCAAGTGTAATCTTTTAAGTAGACCTTTCGATTTAGTTCTTGTATCTCCGAAATTAAAATTTGGTCCTGCAAAAACATTAAAACGATGTCAACAATTTTGGTTGATGGGTGCAGCAAAAATAATTCACATCCTAAACCAAAGCAGGTGAAAATGTTGAACCTTCCTCACACGAACACCTTGGAGACTGGTCTCCAGCTTGTTTTCCAGGTTCTGTAGGTCTTTGACATTTAGACCAGAAAGATCTTCTCCCATCAATTGACTGTATGATTACGAGGAATGTATAATATCAAGGTTGTTAGTTGACCTGTACACATGCATGCATATTCACACATGATGTGTATATATGATGCATTCACACATTTATTTATTCAGGCACACATACGTGCTCATTCACACGTGATATGCTTGTATATAATACATTGACTCATTTATTTATCCACAAACATATGTGCTCATTCACAGATGTGATATGTATATATAATCCATTCACTCATTTATTTGTTGACAGGAAAAAACTAATGGCAGAAGTAGAAAAGTACCCAGGTCCACTAAAGAAAGAAAAGGAAAACTGAACTGAACATCAGAGTATTGATTGGTTTCAACTGTGGTGAACAATGATTGAGGTAATTCAATACTCCCTCAGCTTTAACATGACAAAGTCACAATGGGGTGGAGAACATATCATGCTGCTAATAAACTGTGCTGCTATTGTCTAACCATTTTGTCTGTGTTATATCTATTGCCTAGAGATTTTTTTGGTTGCTTCCAAATTTCAGAATTTTGTGTTGTATGGATTAACCAAAGATGCATGTTTCTTACATGCTACCCATAGATTCAGCCATACTTCCCTAGGAAATTGCGTTCTAATTCTAAGGAAAGTAGAAGTGAGTTTCATGATAATGTTTGTTTATTTATTTCTTTATGAATCGTAAAAGATAATGTTGCTGGATTGATGCAGCATAAATTTTCAGTTTTTCACAAATGCGTGATGAAAATGTTTGATGCACACGACTACTGTGTCTCTCTTACAAATTTAAGCATCTCACTACATGATTTTTTTTAATTTTTAAATTTTTAATTTTTTTTGAATTGCGGTACTTTTAATAGTACTGTCAGATATTATTATTATTATTATTATTATTATTATTATTCAAAAAAGAGAGAAGACTTTACCGATGATTCTGTTGCAAGTTCTGCAGTTGTTGCCTTAACAAAGTAGCTTCCCTTTGCCAAAACTGTCAAGTATAGTAGCACCATTTATCATAAAACTGTAGAAACAATTCAGCTGTTTTAAAATGGAAAGCTAATAGTTATGCATGATAACAGTATGTACATCCTGTATGTACCAAGAGTATATATGTATGAAAATCCATTGCAGATTCCATACTATGAAATAGTATAAAGGTAACCTAATTCACGATCATTTTGCCCCTATAGTTGCTCCTACAACTATGGTAATTATGATACACCCATAAAGTTAGATTATACGATTATGCTAATTATAATTTTACAATTAGCCCCTCAGGTGATATGATCACAACTCTCTTCCAGAATCCCCTCTACCTCAAACATACATACATAACTATTATTTCCAACTTGCTTATGCACAAGAGACGAGGTCAATGATATTGTGTGGTAAGAAAGATCTCAAATGTTTCCACTTGTAACAATGAGGATTACAAATCTAACCAATATCAATCTTCTTTCAGTGAAAAGATTATTAATTTTAATATGCTTTCTCATGTCATTGTGAACAAGATTGTGAGCAATGTTAATTGTAGCTTTGTTAATGAGAGACAACTCTTTGGTAATATTTCTGATAATAGTTTTCCTCCTCTAACAACATGGAATACAACAATATCAATTGTATCCTTGATAGAATGACTGTCAATTCAACATACTGCTCCTATCATGGTCAGTAGTATTGTGAGTAATGTTGACAGTAGCTTGCAGTCGGATTATTTACTTGAAGTTTCTTCAACAAAATCTTTAATCATACTAACTCATATATACCTGGAGTCTATTGCTCTGTACTCAGATTTAGAATTTAACACAGTGATGTCCTAGTGTTTTTACTTTTCAACTAACCAAAATTTTTCTGCAAAGCTTATATTATCTCTGGTTATAGACCTATTGTGGCTCACTCAACTTGGAACCAGAAAAATAGGACTTTTCCTAAGAGTTCCTTTTATGTGTCCTATCATCCATGGAACTGCTTCCCTGAGGAATTTACAAGGAAATTGCAATATTGGCCCACCATACTGACGACCCTGTGTGAGACAATTATATAAGGTCGTCAACCAATCTTTGTATTTACCTCTGTAACCCTGCAAGCATCTAAATTCCTGGCGGCATTGTGGTTTTCTTTTAGAGCTTGTTTTGTGCACCTTGTTCGAAAAACCATAGTTGTATAGCATCATTTTCAACGACTCATTCTATTGTTTGGCTATTCTTTAATTGTGTTTCTCAATACATTTTCTTTACTTCTCAACCACACGTCAGAAAATGACCACTTTTTTCAATAATCTCTATCAAACAAACACTTGTGTTCTATCTCCTGGTTTGCAGCCTAACATACTGGCTCAAAGAGACCCCAAACATGCATCCTTTAGGATTTGATATTTCCTTTACAAAGTGTTGCTACTTTAACACCCAGAACATGTCTCTCGAAACCCTTCTGCAAGCATTTTTAGATTTCCTCATCTCATGAAGTGCTGTGTTCCATGTAGGCACTTAATGCAATAATTTCTTCTCATTGTTAGAGTGCTTATTGAAACAGTTTCTTCCCATCGTTAGAATTCTCAAGGAACAAAGCCTGATCCTTTTTATTTGAGTATGTGAGATTAGAAGAGATTTGTGAAAATGTTGTGTATTCATTCATTATACAAAGGCATATATATAATATTTACAATTATCATATTGGGTTAGGCCCACACTAAACCCTAATTATCATAATACAATCTAGCATACAAATTGTAGGTTCCAAGCTTGTTACAAATATAATTGACTTGAGGACCCCCGAGAGACTTAGTGAATATATCAGCTAGTTGGTCATTTGATCGAACATGACTAGTAGCAATATCCCCTGAAAGGATCTTCTCTCGAATGAAATGACAGTCAATCTCGATGTGCTTAGTCCTCTCATGAAAGACAGGATTGGCAGCAATGTGGAGAGCGGCTTAGTTATCACATATCAATTTCATTTGCTGACACTCCATAAATCTCAGCTCCTGAAGTAACTGCTTCAGCCACATAAGCTCACACGTAGCTTTAGCCATAGCCCGGTATTCTGCCTCTGCGGTAGATAGAGCAACAACTGACTGCTTCTTACTCTTCCAAGACACCAAATTTCCTCCAACAAAGACACAATATCCAGTGGTTGAGTGTTCATCATGTGGGCTGCTCGCCTAATCAAAGATCTGAATATCCAACCACTTCGGTATACTCTTTATCTTCATATAGTAAACCTTTACCTGGTGCTTTCTTGATGTACTTCAAAACACGAATAGCAGCATCCCAATGACTATCACACGGAGCACTAAGGAACTGACTCAAAACACTCACAACGAATGAGATATCAGGACGTGTCACGGTGAGATAATTAAGTTTCCCAATAAGTCTCCGGTATTTGCTAGGATTTGATAAGGGCTCCCCCTGACAAGGAAGGAGCTTGACATTTGGATCCATTGGGGTTTCTGCTGGTTTGCAATTCAACATGCCTGTCTCTTCCAAAATGTCGAGGGCATATTTCCGTTGGGAGATAAGAACACCCTGTTGGGACTGAGCAACCTCTATCCCTAAGAAATATTTGAGTTTCCCCATGTCTTTAGTCTGAAAATGATGGAGGAGATGGTGCTTTAGCCTTTGTATGCCTTCTTGGTCATTCCCAATGATAACGATATCATCCACATAAACAACCAAATAGATGCAACAATCAGGAGATGCGTGACGGTAAAATATTGAATGGTCAGCCTCACTACGAGTCATGCCAAATTGTTGGACGATGGAACTAAAACGCCCAAACCAAGCTCGCGGTGATTGTTTCAATCCATAGAGGGAGCGACGAAGTCGACATACCAATCCAGACTCCCCCTGAGCAACAAACCCAGGTGGTTGCTCCATATAAACCTCTTCGCTTAAGTCACCATGAAGAAATGCATTCTTAACATCCAGCTGATAGAAAGGCCAATGACGCATGGCAGCAATTGATAGGAGGAGACGAACTGAGGACATTTTAGCAACCGGGGAGAAGGTATCACCATAATCAAGTCCATAAATCTGGGTGTATCCCTTTGCAACAAGACGTGCTTTCAAACGGTCCACGCCGCCATCGGGGCCAACTTTGATGGTATAGACCCAACGACAACCCACGGTAGATTTACCAGGAGGAAGAGGCACCAAATCCCAAGTGCCAGTAGTACGTAGGGCAGACATCTCATCAACCATGGCCTGACGCCAACCTGGGTGTGAAAGATCCTCTCGCAATGATTTAGAATAGAAACAAGAAGCAGACGCGACACAAAGGCGGTATATGATGGAGATAAGCGTTGATAATCGACAAAATTGTAAATAGGATAAGGATTACGAGTAGAACGAATACCTTTACGCCAGCCGATGGGACGATCCAAGGCAAGATCGGAGTCTGAAGGTGCAACCGCAGATGAAGGTGAGTCCGAAGGGCCGAGGCGAGAGTCGCTCGGGTGACGGAGGAGGATCAGGCTCTGGTGTAGAGGCAGATGTGGGTGTACGAACTAGTTTGGCGATGGCTCGGGGAAGTTGATTAGAGGGCCGAGGCCAGCGATGGTAAGTGATTAGAGGAGGCGGTGAGTCTCAGAGGAGGTGCTATACAATCGAGGAGGAGATATCCGGAGAAGGAGAATTAGTAGCCGAGATATCTAGGAGAGAGGAGGACCGGTGTCGGAGGTAAAACATGTGAGAGGTCGAGGCATGTGTGACGGAAGGAAAATAGGGTGTCATCTCGAAAGAAGGTGACGTCTGCAGAGACAAGGTATCGCCAGAGGTCGAGAGAAGCAACGGTAACCTTTCTGCAAGCGAGAGTAACCCAAAAAGACACACTTGAGTGCTTTGGCACGCAACTTATCGTTCCCCGGGGTGAGGTTATGAACAAAACAAGTGCACCCAAATACACGAGGAGGAACAGAGTAAAGTGGTTGAGTAGGAAACAATATAGAGTGAGGAACCTGATTCTGTAAGACGGAGGACGGCATGCGATTAATTAGATAGCATGCGGTAAGAACAGCGCATCTCCCCAAAAACGAAGTGGAACGTGAGTATGTATTAGGAGTGCGAGCCGTCTCGACCAAGTGTTCTGCTTACGCCCGCCACCCCATTTTGTTGAGGAGTATAAGCGCAAGACGCATCGATGAATGATACCGAGATGCCATAAATGTTTGGAACGAAGTAGAGAAATACTCGCGTGCATTGTCACTACGGAGAACACGGATTGTAGTACCAAATTGGGTTTTAACTTCGGAACAAAATGTTTGGAAGATAGAGAATAACTCGGAACGGCTTTTCATCAGAAATAGCCAGGTGCAACGAGAGAAATCATCAACAAACGTTACGAAGTAACTAAACCCCAAGGTGGACTGGATACGACAGGGACCCTAAATATCCGAATGAACCAAGGCAAAGGGTGACTCTGCTTGTTTATTGGCACGACTGGGGAAAGAAGCTGCGAACATGTTTTCCCAATTGTCAGGACTCGCACTCTAAAGTAGATTGACCTGTAAGATTTGGTACCATCTTTTGTAATTTCTGTAGGTTACGATGGCCCAAACGGTGATGAAGGATAGAAGGTGAATCGGTCGCAACACATGTGATAGGTGACGGTGATGGCGATGGCGATGGTGTAAGGTAATATAACCCACGATACTCACGCCCTACTCCAATCATACTCCCAGTGTTCCGATCCTGGACAAGAACCGAATTAGCCATGAAAGTAACAGAATAATGTAGTTTTTGGGTTAACTTCCTAATAGAGACTAAATTAAAAGGACAACTTGGGACAAAGAGAACAGAATCTAATAATAATGAGTGTGAGAGTCTTACTTGGCCAATGCCTTTAATCTTAATTTGAGAGTCATCAGCTAAGGTAACAGTGGAAGAAATGTTTGAGTAAGAAATATGGGAAAATAAATTTTTGTTACCAGACATATGATCAGAGGCACCCGAATCAAGCACCCAAGGGCCAAGAGGTGATGATTGTGAGATGTGGGCAACGGAGCTCCCAGTTGGATTTCCCAAGGTGAAAGACAAAAGTTGCTTGCTTCTCTTACAAGGTCGGCCATGAAGTTGGTAGCATCGTTCCACCGTATGACCAAATTTATGACAATGAGAGCAGCGAGGGGGATACACTCCTTTAACTAAGGCCGCCATGAAATACCACAAGAATACCACAAAAAGAGACAGAAAGCTGTGGCTGCTAGGGTTTTTTTTTTTTAATTATAAATTTCGATGAAGAGTACCCGCAGTGAATAGTGTCGCGATGAACAGTAGCGCAGTGAATAGTGCTGCGATGAACAGTGGCGCAGTGAATAGTGCTCGATGAATAGTAGCGCAGTGAACAGTGCCGCGATGAACAGTAGCGCAGTGAACAGTGCCGCGATCAACAGCAGCGCGGTGAACAGTGATGCCTGAACAGTACCGAGGTGAATAGTAGCACAATGAACAGTACCGAGATGAACAGTAGGCTGCTAGGGTTTGTGATGAAAAAAAAGGATGGTTGGAATGAAGCACAACCAAGTAATCTAAGAATTTTCTCACTGTTGCTCTGATACCATGTGAGATTAGAAGAGATTTGTGAAAATGTTGTGTATTCATTCATTATACAAAGGCTTATATATAATATTTACAATTATCATATTGGGTTAGGCCCACACTAAACCCTAATTATTAGAATACAATCTAACAGAGTATATTTAAACAGATGAATTTCTTTGCTGAACTTGAATCATGCTGGGGGCTGATTGTTTTTGTGAATATTAGGACTTCTTCATTCAGCACTTGCTTTCCGGACACACCTCAGAACCAAGTGTCAACTCATGGTCCACTTTTTCTCAAAGCTATGCCAGATCTCATTTGTCATATCAGGTTGCTTAATACGGCAAGTCAGGCTCACTTCAAGAGCAATAGGACTCGAATTAAGTTCATTTTGGCTTCAAGTATAAAATCTCTTCATACTCAACTACATAAGTCTGGTCGAACCTCCTTGTCACAGTTTCTCCTTTATGTATTGCAAATATCCTACCTGCCATATGTTTTACAGCAAACACCCTTTAGAACCAGCAAATCTCTTCATACTCAACTCCGCAAATCTCTTCATACTCAACTCCATAAGTCTGGTTGAACCTCTTTGTCACAGTTTCTACTTTATGTACTGCAAATATCCTATCTGCCATATGTTTTACGGCAAATATCTTTTAGGACCAACTTGTTTCTTTCTCACTGGAAGCAACAAGTTTCAGAGGATCATTCTTTTCCAGTGATACAATTTCTTCTTAAAAGCTTGTTCCTGTCTTGAAATGACGAGCTTTCTGCATCATGCTTTGAGAGAAATTACGAGGATATAGTCGGTGCTAAAGTTTTAAACAAAGGAGACAATTTATGATAGGGATCAGATGTGGAAGTTGAAAAGTCCTTACAAGATCTAACAGCTTTTTGATGAGCAGTTAGTGTAGTAGGATACAAAGAGCAAGATTTTGCTAATACTATGTCTAATGAGTCTTGTAAAAGCTTTGTGCATGTGATGCTGCATAGATTGTGTTAAGGACATGAGACAGAGGGAATAATTTTATGTGTATATTCACCAACACCAAACGTGTTAATATATAGTACAAAAGATACCAAAATTGTAAGATACCAAAAATACACTTAACCTACCACACAAGTAATTCTAAACCATAAGAACTCTAGATATAAAAGGAAACTAAATATTTACAATAATAACTTATTTCGATTATTTCCACACCCCCCTTCAAGTTGGATCGTATATATTGATCAGATCCAACTTGCTGGTAAGATAATCGAAATCTTGCTTGGGAAGTCCTTTGTTGAAGATATCTGCTACTTGCTCTTTGGTTGGAATGTATATCATGTAGATTGTACCATTCTCCACCTTCTCTTTGATGAAGTGTCTATCCACTTCTACATGTTTAGTCCTATCGTGTTGGACCGGGTTGTGTGAGATGCTTATCGCTGCTTTGTTATCACAGTAGAGTTTGACCGGAAGTGTCACTACAACTTGTAGCTCGTCCAGGAGCTTCTTTAACCACAGGGTCTCACACATCCCTTGCGCTACAGCCCTAAATTCTGCCTCAGCGGTGCTGCGGGCCACCATATCTTGCTTCTTGCTTCTCCAAGTTACCAAATTCCCCATACAGTTGTGCAATAACCTGTGGTGGATTTTCTATCCTCATTTGATCCTGTCCAATCTGCATCTGTAAACACTTCTACTGTCCTGCAGTTGGTTTTCTTAAAAAACAATTCCTTTCCAGGAGAGCCTTTGAGATATCTGAGAATTTTATGTACCGCCTCGAGATGTGGTTCCAACGGTGAGTGCATATGTTGACTTACTATGCTCACAGCGAATGCAATATCAGGTCTGGTGTGAGATAAGTAGATTAGTTTGCCAACTAACCTTTGGTACCTTTCCTTGTCCACTGGTTGTCCATCGTCCTTTACGTTCTTCTTTGGGTCAATAGGTGTATGACTTGGTCTACACCCCAACATTCCCGTTTCTATCAAGAGATCGATAATGTACTTCCTCTGGGAGACGCTGATCCCCTTCTTTGAGCGCGCAACCTCCATTCCTAAGAAGTATTTCATCTGACCTAAATCCTTTATCACGAATTCTGTTGCCAATACGCGTTTCAGCCTCCTAATCGCATCCATATCATCTCCGGTTAAGATGATATCGTCTACATACACAATTAGAATTGCCCTCTTGCTACCTTCTGTCTGTTTGAAGAACATGGTATGGTCTGATTGTGCTTGCTGGTAACCTTGTCCCCGTATTACCTTAGCAAATCTATCGAACCAAGCCCTTGGCGACTGCTTGAGACCATAGAGTGACTTTCTCAATTTGCACACCCTGTCATCTCCCTTAACGAACCCTGGTGGAGTTTCCATATAAACCTCTTCATACAACTTGCCATTTAAAAAAGCGTTTTTAATGTCAAGCTGTTCGAGAGGCCAATCCAAATTCGCAGCCAAAGATAGAAGTACCCGGACTGTGTTCAGCTTTGCTACTGGGGCAAACGTTTCTGTGTAGTCACTCCCATATGTTTGTGTAAAGCCTTTAGCTACCAGCCGTGCTTTATATCTCTCTACTGACCCATCTGCTTTAAACTTTATGGTGAATACCCACTTACAGCCAACTGCCTTTTTTCCTCTAGGTAGTGTTACTAGCTCCCATGTCCCATTTTCCTCCAATGCCCTCATTTCCTCCATTACGGCTTGCCTCCATTCTGGAATTTCCAAAGCATCATGAACGTCTTTGGGTATTCGTGTACTGTCAAGGTTAGAGGTGAAGGCACGAAAAGCAAAGGAAAGATGATTATATGATACAAACTTAGAAATGGGATGAAGAGTATAGGACCTAGGTGCTTTCCTGAGTGCAATTGGTAGGTCGCTATCAGAGGATGAAGGAATACCTGACTGAGAGGTTGGCTCATCGAGACTTGGAGCTATCATCGGGTCCGACTCTCTTGGTGCTTCAGCTATGAGGTCTGTCCTTGTCTTTGATTTCGGCCTCCTGGAATAAACAATAAGTTTTTCACCATTTGTGATCGCTTCCCCCTCTGTATGCAAATCATCTCGTGTATGTGAACCATTTGGGTGTACAGGAGAGGTGGTTTCCGAATTTGGGACAGGAAAGATATGATCAGTGACCAGGAAATCCTCTAAGGGTGAAACCTCAAGCATTCCCCGAGGTGAGGCCTGGGGAAAGAAAGGGGTGTCCTCGAAAAAGGTAACATCACTGCTTACGATAACCCGTTTTGTCGAGGGATCGTAACATTTGTAGCCCTTCTGTGTCGGGGAATACCCAAGGAAGACGCACTTAGTTGCCCTGGGATCAAGTTTGCTCCTAGCATTAGAGTGTATATGCACAAATATTGTACAACCAAAGACTCTTAGCGGGAGGTTCGAATACAACCGTGAGTGAGGAAAGTGACTGGATAGTGTTTCTAAGGGGGTTTTAAAAGATAAGACTCGACTAGGCATCCGGTTGATGAGGTAGGTGGACGTGAGAATGGCATCACCCCAGAAAGTTTGGCATATTAGTGGTGAACATAAGAGAACAGGCAACCTCAACTAAATGCCGATTTTTGCGTTCAGCTATCCCATTTTGTTGGGGGGTATGAGCACATGAGCTTTGGTGGATTATCGCGTGTTTGCGTAGGTAATCTTCCATGGTAGAGTTAAAATATTCAGTACCGTTGTCTGTTCGTAGAATTTGTATTTGGGCATTGAATTGTGTTTGAATCATTGAATGAAAATTTTGAAATACGTTTTTGACTTCATGTTTTTCTTTGAGCAGATAAACCCAACAGACCCGGGTGTGATCGTCGATAAAGGTGACGAACCACTTTGTGTGGTTACGATTGGGAGTACGAGAAGGGCCCCACACATCACTGTGGATTATGGCGAAGGGTTTGGATGGTTGATAATTAGACTTCAAATACGATGTACGTTGGTGTTTGGCTAATTGACAAATATCACAATGTAATTGAGAAATATCTCTATTGAGAAAAAAAGATGAGGAAACAATCGTTGTAAATATTGAAAACTAGAATGGCCCATCCGAAAATGCCACAACATGATATCACTATTACTGGAAAGAAAAACGGAATCACAAATGGCAGGTTTATTCTTGGAAACGTCATCAAAGTAGTAGAGCCCTTCATATTCCTTAGCACGACCAATCGTCTTCCCCGATGATAGGTCCTGAATAACACAATAAGAAGGGAAGAAATTAACTGAGCAGTTTTGGTGTTTTGTCAATTGACTAACAGATAAAAGATTGCAAGTTAAATTGGGAGCATGAAGTACAGAATTAAACTAATAGAATTGGAGAGGGGAATATTCCCTTTTCCAGCAACAGACGAGAAGGACCCATCTGCAATTTTCACCTTCATGTTACCAGCACAGGGGAAATATGTGTAAAATTGTTTATGTGACCCGGTCATGTGATCTGACGCACCGGAGTCAAATATCCAAGGGGGGTCAGTTTGTGAAGTGAGGAAGGCTTTAGAAATATTACCTGTATGAGCTAATGTACCTGAGGAGACATCTGGAGGCTTTCTGGAATTTTGGAAGCTAGTAAACACTTTGTAAAGCTGCTCCATTTGTTCTTGATTGAACATAAAATTTGTTTGTTCAATTTGGCTGCTCTGATTGTCAACTGAAGCTTGGTAGCTACGATTTTTCCCGGACTGTTTGGACTTCCAGTCAGTTGGTTTCCCATATAACTCCCAACACTCATCTTTTCTATGTCCGTGTTTTTTACAATGGTCGCACCATGGCCTTTTTCGTTGCTGATTAGGGCCTGTATTACTTCCATTCCCTTTGGCCCAATTAGCCGCTGAAGCATTAGGAGACCCATTTAAAGGCCCATTTTGAGTACCACCTTTAGCCTGCCCACTCGGTCCATTAAGGCTTCTTTCTCGGTTGACAACAAGCCCAGACTCCATCGGCCCACTGTTCTCGGCCTCCTTCAACATCACAGACCGGCGGTTCTCCTCTCGTCTAACCTCTGCGAAGGCTTCTCTAGTCGACGGTAATGGTTTTCTTCCGAGGATCCTCCCTCTAACGTCGTCGAGTGACGAATTTAGACCAGCAAGAAACTCGAATACTCGTTCGTTCTCAAGCTTCTTCTTGAACTTTGCGCTGTCGTTCCCGGACTCCCAGGTTTCTTCGCAGTTGAGGTCCAGTTCCTGCCACAGCGATTTCATCTCCAGGTAATATTCAGTGACATCTCTATCACCTTGCTTCAGATTCCACAAACGAGTCTTCAAATCGAAGAGGTAGGAGAAATTTTCTGTGTCTGAATACGTCTCTTTCAGTGCATCCCAGATGTCCTTCGCCGTTGGAAGAAATAGGTATGTTTTCGCGACTGAGGGGACCATTGAGTTGATTAACCACGCCATCACCATCGAATTTTCGGACTTCCATCATTCTTTGTTGTGCACCCTCTCGTGGTCTCTTTGTCTCGCCTGTAAGGTACCCCAAACGCCCTTTACCGTCGATAACCAACTTGATGGACTGTGCCCATTCAAGAAAGTTTTTCCCGTTGAATTTCTCAACTACAAATTGGAAAGAGGAGTCAAGGCCGTGTGTGTTCTGGACCTCTTTAGCGTCTGTATTTTTCCCTTCGTCTGTCATGGTTGGCTAGAAGAACCCTAGCTCTGATACCATAAAGACATGAGACAGAGGGAATAATTTTATGTGTATATTCACCAACACCAAACGTGTTAATATATAGTACAAAAGATACCAAAATTGTAAGATACCAAAAATACACTTAACCTACCACACAAGGAATTCTAAACCATAAGAACTCTAGATATAAAAGGAAACTAAATATTTACAATAATAACTTATTTCGATTATTTCCACATGTGTCCTACTCTTTTTGAAGTAAACTTTTAAGGTCCTATCGTTTATGCTCAGTGTAGCGGTGGGGATCGGTGATGGAGGTCCACAACTGTCAGGAGGCTAAGGTTGAAAACTCTAAATAGGAGAAAACTCATAATAAAAACTAGGAAGATGAAATAACAGCAGAGGTATTGGGAACTCATTAGTTGATTGAACAATGACATTAAGCACTATTGGAGGTCGCTATTGGAGGTTGGAGCTGAGACAAAGAAAACAGGTCCAGTGTCATCGTTGCTTTGCTATACATCTTGAAGTAGTAATCATATTGCTTTCTAAGATTTGATTAGTTCCTGACAAAAATATTGAATATTGAGATGAAATATTAAATATTTACTGTTTGAAGCATGTTGCTAAGATTGTGCAATTCTGATGAATGATCAGATTCTTAGGTGATCGTTACTGATGTTTCCTGTTAGCGTGTGTTACATTTCCTGGTGAAGCTTTTTTTTTTGAAATAAGTTCTGTCAACATGCTCTAAGAATTGACTTTATTGTGGAATTTTTTTTTTCCTCAGAAGTTTTTACATGTTGAAAACGCTTTTATGTTCAACACATTTCTTAGCCCTACAAATGTGTTTGACAATGCCATTGTGATCTGCCCTATGTTTTATTTTCCGGATCATTGTTGTTTCTGGCACGCTAGGAACATGTCCTATACAAGAGATGTCCCATTTTGTTCAGCTTGGAATCTCAAATTTGGAAGATATTTGAATTATTATGAGAGACAAATGTTGTGAGGGAAAATTTTACCAAGTAAACATTGAATAATTCCCATATCTACTCATATTTTTTTCATTGTTGGCACTAGTACCAATGGTGAACCGAAAATTATTGTTACAGCCAATAGCCACTGTAACATAAAAGATTTCGCCTTTAATAAAAAGTCAAAGCTGAAACTATAAAATTTCTCAAAGAAAAAATTTGTAACTACGATTTTAAAGGTTCTACAGGCCCTATGTTTTGATTTTAAAGATTCTACATGCCTATGTTTTGGATTTGTGCTTTTTGGATAAGTCATATGTCACTAGGTTCTGTTACTGTCCATATCTTACCTCCATGGGTATTGGTCTAAAGAAACCTTTAATATTTAGCAAATTATTTCAATGACTACTTTTGTCTCTTTTAAGTGAAAATTTCTATAGCTAGTTTCTATATCCAATGTTGATTCTCTTGGGGAGCTGAAATATTTCAAGAGTACTAACTGCTTGTTATTTTCTCCAGGAGGACTTGTGTTTTGCTGTCTTGTTATGTGGCAAAGTTAAAATCTACTTGAAGCAAGGAAAATAGTTAAAACAAATTCTAGTTGCGTTACAATTTACATTTCACAAATATGAGAGCATCTCTACGGAGCCGTGGTTGTGAAAATGTGGTCTCGCCTGACACTTTGAAAACTAGTTTCTTTGCATTAAACCTCTTTATTGTCTTCTTTATTAGCAAATAGTTGATAAACACATAAATCATTACTTCCTAAAATCCACACCCACTAATACTATGGATATGTTTTCCGTCATTTTTACTATTTGACACAATAATAGCAACCTACATTGTACTATTGGAGATGTTCTTAGAAAGTGGACTTGTCGATAATTGTGGATTTCAATTTAGTCTCCTCTTGGCACCACCCATAGCCATGTCATGCTATTCTAGGAGGAAATTGTCAATGCTCTCAATATGCTATATCCGTTGCACCATTGCATTGTTGCACTTAGTGTTGAGGGTTCTTGTGTCTAAAACCTGTCCATTTATGGCCCATGTGATCTACAATCTCACTGGTAGAAGCGTGCTACCTTTCTCCGGGACTTTCAAATTGTGTGGATGGGGAAGTTTGTTGAGTGGTGAGTAACCTATCTACTTTGGCTTTGATGGAATACCATAACTGTATTGTTTTTCTAAAAGAATACTTAATTTGATGTAAATTAGGACTCTTTTATTTCTTTTTCCTCATGAGAAAGTGGAGGAAAATGTGGCGGGTTCCACCAAATAATCTTGTAAATCTTTTGGCTTAAGTAATAGATTTATCGTTTGTGCTTCGACGGCTTTGCCTTATCTGGGGGTTGTTTGCTCTAACCTGTGAGGGTGTTCTCTTTGTTTGTACTTACTCTTGATGCCATCCACTATTTCATCTCATGGTATAATTGAATATATCTTGTGAATGCAATTGACAACTATGACACGTCCATGAAGAGGGTCTAATATCTCTGATTTTTGCAATCTTGTCAGACAAATGAAGGGTGAGCAAGATACCGTTGTGCAAGTTCCTCACATTAAATGAGAGGCTTACTTGGTGAAATGTAGGACTAGTGAATGATACTTGAGCTGTGAGGAATTGGCATCCTCTCTTCCCCATGGTACTCTTGACTTCTCTAATCTTTTCTTTCACTTGGGTTGCACTAGAGATACTAAAAAGTGTTGAAGATTTAATAACACAGGTTATGATGCTTGAGAAGAGAGCCTAGTCCTTCTTGTTAATATTATAATTTGATTCTTAGTACCTCTAAGTATATAATAAACTATATCAGGCATTTGCAAAGATGAGGAAAGAAACTATCCATTTTGATCACGAAGACTTTAGCCAGGTCTCTGGGATGTGTCTTACCGGGCTAACACCTTCAATTAATTGCAGGAGCTGCTGGCTCCCGCCAAAGTATACACCACATGTTGAATTTAAGGAGGTAAAACGTGTTGCCTCTGTAGCCCTCTCAAATTTTTGGCACTGTGTCAATGATATCGTACATCTTCCAGTGATGATCTGTCAAGAAAAAACGAACTATATTTTAATGGAAATTCCAGAGTCCTTTGTCGCTTCTCTTTTTTGTCATGGAGCTGATTTGTATCTGTTCCTTTCTCTCTGTTGCTTCTGTATCCCTCTCAAATTTTGGGCACTACGTGAATGATCTGGTACATCTTCCAGTGATGATCTGTTAAGAAAAACGAACTATAGTTTCATGGAAATGCCAGAGTCCTTTGCCGCTTCACCTTTTTGTCATGAAACTGATTTGTATCTCTTCCTTTCTTTCTCTTCCGCATCTGAAAGAGGATCAGATGTTGGAATCAGTGATTAGCTGATTCAGATGGCATTGCAAGCAAAGTAAGATATTGAATATCTAGCAGGGATTAGTGCTTCCTTGTCTCACTGCTGTCCAATGTACTTTTACTCTATGAGATAATGGGTGAAACAAATATGGAACCTTCAATACATCATTGGACTTCTTATGTTCATCTTCGCGTGATTTTGAGCGTATCTTTACATTCTGATTTGGCACATTGTGTGTCCCTTGCAAGATTAGCTTGTTGCCTAAACCTCCGAGATCAAGAGTTAATCTACTAGGAGGCGTTAATTCTATAGCTTGGATGCTAGGAGGCTTCACAATGATACAAGATGAAACATAGATGAAAGCTCAAACTATGACCAGACCTTATTCTTGTTCATTATGTAAATACTTCTTTTTTCTTTTGATCTCTGTGTAGAAGGAAGCTTGACTACATATCCAACCTATACATTTTGCTCTCACAGAGCCTTGGGAATGTTTCAACTGACTGAACTTCTGCAGAAAATAATTGAACCATTTTCAATGCAATTTCTGCAAATTCAGAATTGAAACTTGGATTGCATTCTTGTGTTAGAAATCCTTATCATATCTTTACCGGTTAAGGATTTCGTTCCATAGCTTTTGTGAGGTCTAAGCAGCGGCAAGCTCGATACAAGCTTGGAGATGGAAATAACCAACTTAGTAGTTTCATACCAAGTCTTATGTTGATAATGTCATTTGACTACCAAGACCAACAAAATCCACTTTGTGTTGTACCTTAGAATGTGGTGATAAATCTGGATTATTTTACCTGTCTAATATATTATTACGATTTTCTAAACATCCAGTGATTTTCCACTGAATCATTTCACATAACTCTTTTAGATATGATGAATAGAAATGAAAACCAGAATACAACTCGCAAGAATACAGAGCTGCTGTAGTCCGCTGGTTAAAAATACACGTTGAAGGGTATGGACTGGGTTAAGAAAACAATCTCTGGAGGAACTCGCGTTGTATAAGATTTCCACTGTGAAGACAAATTTTTGGCGAGCCCCAGAACTTGACAATAAAGCATTCCAACTATTAAAATCAAATCTTACTAGCACCTATGAAGGACATACATCACTTTCTCTTAAGCTGTATTGATGAGTTTAAATAGCAAGAAACTGTAGATAAGAGCATGAGGAGGAATCTTAATGGCTAGTTTAGAGCTGAAATAGGACTGCATGGATGTATTGAGCTGAGGACCTTGCATCTTGTCAAGTTAGTGCCTTTATCTCCAGTTACATAGTCCAATAAATTTTACCATGTACTTCAGCAGTATGCTAGTTTCCTAGCGTGGGCCCAGTCAGGGACAGCATCAGATGAGCTCTGATGGCTGGCTAGGGATAGAGGGCCGAGGTGCTACTGCTAGTATAGCATGAAAATGCTGAAAAGCTATTTTTTCTGCATCTGGAGGCATATGGATGGCCATTAAGTTTAACCTTTAAAACGCTTTGTGACATAGGCTAACTATGTCCAACCTTCGGCGCTTACATTAATTTCTGTAAGCGCCTTAGCAGAACGTATTTATGTTCAACACTCTAATGTATCATCTATCATGGTTGTGCAAAAGGTACAACCCATTCCACATTTTAATTATCAGATTTTCGTGGTAGGTAGATATGTGTTGTATGCAAGACGTACAACCCATTTCATATTTTAATTATCAGATTTTTATGGTAGGTCAATGTGTCTGTGATCTTGAGTGCTTATTGTTCTGATTACTAAACGAGTGAATCAGTGCACTGCACGTAGAATCTGAATCATATGTGTAATAATTGAAATCATATACTCTGTGAAGAGAAATGGGTTTCTTTGGGCGAATATTTTGTTAAAAAAGAAAAAAAAAAGAAGAAGTATATATGACCCCCTTAAGATGTGTGGTTGATAATTGGTTTTTGGAAAAATTGGTAACGGAGAACCCATACCAAACAAGCAACTTATATTACTATGAATTACTCCTCGTTGAAATAATAAATATCTTACATCTTGTTATATATATATATGAACTATGAGTAACTTGGGAAATTGTATGTCACAATGTGGACAATGCTAAAATACTTTCTTCTCTACTGGAAGTTAGAAAAGATGGTATCTGTCAAAAAAAAAAAAAAAAATTGTAAGACCATGGTTTCTGGTTTGATTTTTCCACCAATTTTTTTTGTGGATGTAGAAAACTAAGGGATTTCGTAATATTGAATAACAATAAAATATACTACAATATGACTATAAATAGAGACTCAAAACCCTAATGATAGAAAAGACGAGTCGAAACTCTAATCGTAACCCTAACAATAGAAAAGACAATATTACCCTTAACTAAGAGCATTATCTAACAGTGGATCACACAACGGTGTTTAAGCTTTTATTTTGTTTTATTTTATTTCTTTTGATACATTGCAAGTGGTTTTTGTTATGCCATGAATATAACCATTTGTGGGTTTCTGCTGTTGACCTTTCTTTGCGTCTACTATCTTTAAGATATGCTATACTAGTTTAAATGACAAAAGATGTCATTTAGACTTTGTTTGGCGATTTCTTGTGGAGAAAAGTGATTATTTTTAAGATTGTTGTTAATAAGGAAGGTTAAGGAATCATGAAATAATTATTTTTGGAGAATATGTGGTTCAAGATGAGTCCCAGAAATAGTGGTTAATATGTAAGTTTTTCAAACAAGCTCTTATTTTATCCCGTGAACTCCACCATTTAAGTTTTTGAATTATCTCATTCTCTCAGCACTTGATATCTTTTGCCAAGCTTATAATGAGCTTTAATACATACCTCATATTATGTTTTCACCTTGGTCTGGACTTGTAACTTCTTGCTAAGACAATGCAATGTACTACAGCCAATTGAGTTACGGTGATCAATCATATCTTACTAAGTTGGAGTGAACTTGATTAATATTGCATGCCATAAATTTAATCTATACTAGAAACCTTATTAGGTCGATTCTTAACGTAATTGTTTATTATTTTTTAAGCAGAGAAAAAAGACGCTGACCTACGTTAAGGAATGTAACTATTCAGGCATTCATTCCATTGCAATTTATATCGCATAGGTCAATGAAACAGCTTTTGCTCACATATTACTTCCGGATTTGTAATATCTCAGAAAACATCTGAGTGAAGTGTCTGCTCATTTTACACTATCAATCTGGAAGAAGATCAGCAGGCAGGGTAACTAGTAATTTGATATCTACCTTTGCTCTCTCTTTCGATCCAGAGATTTCGAAATTCTTCACTCTCATTCTACATTGAAACACATTAAGACACATCACTTCTGTGCTATTTAGCACACTGAGAGTTTTTTTCCTCTCTCTCTCTCTCTCTCTCTCTCTCTCTCTCTCTCATGAATTAGATGTTGACAACTTGGTTAGTTATGGAGATTACTTTTTTCTCGCTTTCAACGTGGGTCAAATCATAATATTTCCTAAGACTGAACATGAATCCCAATACGGCATTGAAGACTGTTGAGCTCTAATGAACAGCTAGATGGGATTAAGCTTCATATGAGCAGAGTGTGAATCCAACCGTGTGCGCCTAGATGAGCCACTATTCTTGTGAGGTATCAAATAAGCATAAATGAATATTTGACATATAAGAACTTGATTCGCTCGTGTTAACAATATTGACCTTTCATGTGGAACCCCAAGTCTTTTAATACCTAGCATTCTCGATTTTTCTTTTTGCTGTTTATATATGTATATAGGACACTGAACTTTTATTAACTAAGAAATAAAAGAAACGAAAGATTACAAACAAAAGGGTGAACAAGACATCGACCCAACAGACAACAAGAACCTGTAAAAAGTCTAAAAATCCAAATCAAAGACTAGGGGCTGAAAGGGACAATAGTACATAAAGAGCTAATAGGGTCAAGACTAAACAAGAAATTCTTTGAGTTGGCAATAAAACAATAGGGTCAAGACTAGATGTAGATGTAGATGTTACATGAAATAACTAGTTCTTATTAAGATCGTTGTGGTTGTAGGTTATGGTGGATGGCTTATCCACTTGTTATGTAACTCATGACTTTTTGTTGGCAATAAAATAATTTGTTTCTTATCAAAAAAAAAAAAAAGGGAAATTCTCCGAGCCACAAGAACCTTTTTGTTGTTTATATTAATCAATTTTGTTTTTTCCCCTTCTTTTCCATGTGTTTTTGAATCTGATAGTATAATTCCTTCTAGAGAAAATGGTAATTCTTCAGTTTAGTAAAAGATAAACTAAAGGAATCACAACAATTATGGAGACTTGCATGTGCTTTTCTTCTGAATCTTGTAGTATAAATTTTAGTATTGAAGTTTTCGAATCATCAAAATTATGAGCATCTATGATGGGTTTTTGATTTCCCCAACTTAATTTAGTTTAAATTATTTGATTTGTTGCTTGACTTTATTTGTATCATTTCAATGCTAATAATCTCTTCACTTTTTTGTTCTTAGATTTTACGACTCACAAGTTAAGCTAAGAAGGTATATCCTTAACTTCGGTTTTGATTGAGATTAAACTTGAGTCCTTCAATCATTTGAAAAACACTTGCAGTTTAATATGCTATCCCAGTTCTTCCATTGCTGGAACTAAGCCACTCAGCCCTCACCTGTAACTTTTCTTGTAGTTCTGAAGTCCACTTAAAAATGTTTACCAATCCACTTGACAAATATTTGCTTGCTCTGTCCTTGACATTAATTTTATAGGAATCTTCCAATCACACAATTGCTCTAGTACTTCTCCATCTCAATCAACCTGCTCTAATGCTATGAGTTATATCCTCCATTCCTGCTATTGACTCTCTCCACTCCGTTGATTTTTCTTGGCCAACATTGTAGTTTCATCTTGCTGTTGTGTTAACATTATTTGATAGGAGAGTAAATCATAGAATGCAATGGATCAAATGATCTGCATCTATCATCTAGGATCATCTTCTGTTCTGTCCTACTGATCCTAAGATCATACTTTACAGTTACACGCTTCCTCTGCTAACATGAAGCATCACCTGCAAACCTAACATAGTGTTCAGGACCACCCTAATGCAATAACAGGGACCCTAATGCAATGACAGGGGAACATTCTTTCCTTGGTCGAGGTTCTTCCTCTGTTACTTAATCAGGGCATCGCATGATGGAGTCTGTGCTCTAAACTTTGATTCTTTATGAGGTATCAAAATCTTTTAATCCTCGCAACAAGGGTCTTAAGTGAAAATGTAATACTCTAGTGACCTGTTTTATATGTTTCAATAAGGAAGACTTACTACTGCTGTTATTTGCACGGAGGACTGTCCACGTATTCAAACATCATTTGAAGAAGTTATACTGGATCAGCATCAGGTAAAAGCCAATGGGAGTCAACTTAAACATTATGTAAGATGTTTAACTGTGGTTGTGCCATCTTGCTTAGTGGCAGTGTGTGTGCTTTACACCTTTTGTTTTATATGGTTTGGTTAAGATTCCAGGTACCCAAGTCTAGATGGATATTCTATTGCAAGAAAAGTCGTATGTTTTCTTTGAAAGACGTATAGATAAAAGTTAATTGAAACTTTGAGACGTTTCCCCATGCATAATAGTGAGAGTAGGATAATGGAGATCACCTTTACTTCCGAAGTTGAATTGCCTGACTGTCCTTGCTCCTCAGTGGCTTTCTTGTATCGTTCAATGACCGACTTCATGCTGCATAAATAGTGCAAATCATGACATAATATAACTGTTTAATTTATTCTGTACAAGAGTATTAAAATAGGTCAATTAAGTGAGTATTATATTTACCACATCATATGGAGGTCGTTATTATTTTAGTAGATTTATGGCATTGTTCTTTACATAGGTAATGTGGTGAAATGAGTCCATTCAAACTAGCTTCTCTTCACTTGGTAAGTAAATATGAACTCATTCGTTGCATTCTCAATTATTGGCTTCAAACATGCTCTGATTATTTAGTTACAACCTCTTCACGGGAGTGCCTGTTTGTATGCATGTATTTCTTTGGATCCGAGGAGGCATCAACCATATTAGCAATGCATCTCCAGTTAATAGTTATAACTGAGATCAGGTATGCTGAAAGATACTTGAATTTTGGGAGCAAAGTTTTTGTTTGACACCGAGCTCGGGAAATCACATATGGACTCGTAACTTTAAGGCAAACCTCCAAAATGTTGTCTTCAAATACTGAATGCAAACCCAAAAAAAAAAAGGAACAAGAAAAAAGGAGGAACAAAAAAATTTCCGAAGTTCTATATACGATTTACCTATGCCTGCAGGTAGTTAGGACCATAGAATCACTCAAATACCGAAAGATGAATGTCACAATAAAATTATCCACAAGAAGATGATCTTAAAAACAGGCACTTCCTAAAACAATATGCATCCTCGAAAGTTAAAATAAAAAAAATAAAAAAATAAAATAAAATTGAGGGTTGAAATGCTGTTCTTTATTTGCTAATAGTAACTTACTTTTCACTACACGAGAGATGTGCCCACAAACAATGTGCTATGCAACGATATCAGATAATATCTGAAAGATGAAGTTAATTCTGTAATGCTTTTAAATGTGACCAGATGGACCTTCAATCAAAATGCTGATCATGTCCAAGCAATCTTTGAACTTATTGCTATTGGTACTTGGTAACTAGGATTCTTGTACAACATCTTTCCTTCAATAGTTCCTGTATGAGTGATAGCCTCTGTCCGTGGTTTACCTTGAGCATGCAAACTCCATTATTTGTGTAATGAATTGCCCAACCTAATGTGATTTTAGGTAGCTCCTAGAGTTTTTGTCACACTTTTAAGCTAAATAGCTTTCTAAACAACCTCTATAGATGTCATGTACTCTTTTCCTTTTACAGTCATAAAGTAAGTGTAGAATCTTACGTAGACTTCCAAGTTTCACCATGTGGGAATGCCAGCAAGACTCATATGAATGGCCGTTGATTCTTATGGCTGCAAAGTTCTGGAGTTGAAATCTCATCATCATCAGTGTCTTTTTCCACCAGTGGAATATCACTATCAAAACTTTAAGCACTATCTCAGCCAATAAAATTTCCCTCGGACCAGCATTACAAATATTACATATTTTCAATTGATAATCTTCTTCTGTTATTTGTTTTCGCACAATTGATTTATCTGAATTCTGCAAGATTCCTCCTATGAACAATGCTTTTTTCATCTCCAGTTCCAAATTTGACTGTGCTGACATTAGAGTACCCAATGAAATCAAAATATGCATATTAATAAAAATATGCAAGTGTTTTGTTCTTAATAAGATAATAATTTTACCCCTTCGAAAAGGAAAAAGAAAAAAAAAGGGAGAGAATAATAAGCATTAACAATATGTCATGCACATGCAATTCTTTAGCCCCAAGTGTGTTTTTTTGGTACACCGAGTCTGTACATCACTCCTCTAGAAAAGCAATTGATTCATTCTGTTGTACTTCTGCGGACAAAGTTGAGCATAGTTCTCTCAGATTAACATGCCTCATAAAACAAAATTTGTTGTTTCTATATACACCACCACTGTCCGTACTGGGCCTCTTTTTCTCCAGCATTTTGAGCCACTATCATCTTTTCCTCTTTGAGAAAGTATCTCTTCTCCATCTTCAATTTTCATAATATGCACTTGAACTCTGTCTTTAGTCATTAACGAGCTCATGTAGTAGTGCATACCTCCTAAATAAATTGTTATGGTAAATATCAAATTTGATATTGAAGATAATTCTAGGTCGCTTAGTCACCACATCACCATCTTTTTTCCCTTTTCAAGATCACAATGTTAGCTGGATTCTTAACTTGTGGGCTTTTCTGTCATTCAACTTCTCCGGCGCCAATTTCTGTAAAGCTGTGTCATCTATGTTATAGCTCAGCAATATCGTGGGTTTCACAGTTTGCAGAGATGACAGCTGCTGATCCAACTAGGGAGCATGGTACAAATTTTAGAATTACATCTCAGTTACATAGGCGTTTTTAGATTCAAAACTTTGTGTCAATGAATTTTTTAAAGATGGAGGTGTAGGTAGCACAGTGAGAGCTAGTTATGAATTTGACCAGATTGACACATAGGCATTGTAGTGCATTGGTGAGGCGTTCGTATTCATGCAACTCACTAGTTTGAGAGCAGCTTAATGAGTGCTTATCTAAGGTGCATGGTCTACACCCATGGAAGACAATTTTCGACACAAAAGATCAGCATTTTCCTCTACCCATCAGTGTCTACAGAACTGAATAATCTGACGTCACGTAGGCATGTGGCAATACATGACCTTTGAATAGTTCATAGGTTCTAAGTACTTGGAACAACATGTCAAGCTTTTTCCTATAATGTAGGAGTGGGCTTTTAGAACATGAGTCAGAACTACTTGATTTTCGCATAATCGACCTTGTCCATAGTTTCTAAACTACACGCTCTGGGGAATTAGTTTCTTCAGCAATTTCCCTCCCTTATGGACAAATTGAACATATTTATATGAAGTATATGATCTATGAAAGTACAGGAGTACACGTGAAACCGCTTCAAGTTGTCAAAAAGGTGGCTAGACCGCCAACTCTTAGTATAATGCTCTATTTGTCAAGATGCAAGCTCAAATACGATTATGTTTATCCCAGCATCTTGCTTGAACCTACTGCACCAACAAAATCCCAGCTTAGGTCACATGTATCTGACCAGCACAGTTGGAGACATATGCTAAATGCATGGATCACAACTGAAAATGTTGACTTCTGAATCACCACACAAAATTGAGAGTTGCGGAAAAGAGAGAAAAAGAAACTCCCTAGTCTCCTAGAATAAAAAACTGCTTTAATAATTGAAGGCAATATTTGGAAAATACGACAACGAACTTTGAAAAACCGCATTGTGAGTACATCCGTAAGCTGATACTGTAAAGACAACCCGAGTTCAATAAGATGCCTATACGCATCTATATGCTTCCGCAACCATGTCAAATTGGATTACGAACTATGTTACTTGTTGACTTTTGTCACAATACAGTGTCACTGGACCTTCCCACTTGGTTTTTAGATCTTCCAGACATATCTTCAGAGAGAAGAGGTAATAAATCCCTAAAAACCGATGTTGCAACTACCTTTTTTTTTCTCTCTTTTTTTCCCTATTGTTCCCAGGACAAGGTTTCCTCCCAATAACGTATCGGAACTTCAGGTTGCTCGTTTCATCAACGGATCCGTGATAATAGGCATCATTAGATTTGACAAGGCTCAATCTTCTTATCTATCAAAATTGTTGAGTGTGAGGGTGCGAGAATATATTCTTAGATCAATTAAATTTGCAAAAATCGATGGGTTTATACCAATTGGACTATTCCTCCTATTGGGATGAAACTCAATCCCTAACAGGGGTATTAGAGTTAAAGACCTATACTTTAGCTGTGTGGGTACATAAGAAAATATCACTACAAAATCACTGGCGTCTCAGGTGGACCAAGATATCAAGCAAAAAATTCCATGGTTGGCCCTTAAGGCGGTTGTTGAGACATAATACAAGAGTTGGGCTGTATTATAATATTTAGGAAAGTGGATAACTCTGAAGGCAGTTGCGCCTATGTAAGGTGATGATGCAGCCATAGTGGAAAAGCTAGGCCTTGATGAAAAAGATAGGTGGATGGACTATTGTATGAAGGGGAGCGACGATGATACATCTTTTATTTGGGAGCAAGATTGTTGGGAATGTGTGAGCAAGATCCCACATCAATTGAATTTGGAAAAACTAATGTGTTTATGAAGGATTTGACTTACTCCTCTCTCCTGATAGGTCAACTTTTTGGGATGGAGCCTCAAGCTCTAACAAAAATCCCTAATTCTATGATCTAATCTTTGAGTACTTGTGAAGTTCGTCAGGATTATGCCTAGGATTGGAAATTGCACTCACAAATATGCTATGTTTGTTTAGAGCTTGTTTAATACAATTTTTTCAAGCATAACTTTTCTCTACTATTATTTTCAACTACTCATTTATTGATTTGACAAATTACACCCGAGTTCTATCAACGTCATCACTTTGGATGGAGGAAATTATCAGAGCTTTACGCCTAAATTCAGTTTACCAAGCTTGTGACCCTGATTTCAATCACCAAATAGCTCTTTCAACTTCTCAATTTCATCCATATAATCCAATAACATCGCAATTCTTGTGAGGTTAGATGTTCGATGAACAAGGCATGACCACTTTGACTATGACTACTTCCAACATAGCATAATTGTGGCAAATCTTTTGGAGAATGTTTGAGGCCATACAAGGCCTTCCTCAATCTAGATACTAGTTATTCATTTGTAGAGTGGTATCCTGGAGGAACTTCTTTATAGGATTCTTGTTCAATATCACCATGTAAGAATGCATTTAAGAATGTTTGAGGCCATACGAGACCTTCCTCAATCTAGATACTAGTTATTCATTTGTAGAGTGGTATCCCAGAGGACCTTCTTTATAGGATTCTTGTTCAAGAGCACTATGTAAGAATGCATTTTTAACAATAATTCCTTCTCTTTCCATCCATAGTTCTCTGCTATCGGCAGTAACACTACTTGCATTCATCTTCACATTTTCATGACTTGGCCAAATGTTTCAGGGTAATCCATGTTGTGGGTTTTAATTTTGGCAACTAATATGTCCCTATACTTTGTAATGAGCCATTGGACTTGTATTCTGTTGTAAACACCAACCAATGCCTAAGCAGAGTATCGCTCCTTTTTTCAACTAGTATGTCACCCGTGACCCGTGTAATGCATGAAGTTGTTATTGGTGATGGTGATCTTGATAAGAATGCGTGAAATTTTTATTGGTTATACATTCAAATCTAATATAATGGCAAAATTGTTAATAGATACGTGTTTTATATACGTACTGTAATTAATCATCTTACTAAGAAAAAAATTGTTCATTCTTTTTTCTAGAATGCAAAAGGATAATCCTTCTGGGATCATTGGTTTATGTGATATGTAAATCGTAATGAACATCATTGCACAGTGGTTTATTTCTATGCAAGTTAAATGTATGATAAAATAATTATTGAAAACTTCATATTTTTTAAGTTAAAAAAGTGGGAATTGAAAATTTTAGGTTAGTTGATATTGCAAAATGTGTATTCAATAAGAACATTGGAAAATAAGACTAATTTTGCGTTTATTTCACATTGCAAAACGGGTTGTTAATTTATCAACCATTATACTTTATCCATTAATGGATTGTTTGGAGGGAGAGTCAGCAAAACAATTTGATAAGTTTTCTATCTTTCTATATAGATTAAGAATTTAAGATGAACTTCACAAGCAAAGCAAAACAAGCTCTTGTTCATTTTGGGAGTGGTGGAGCCGTTGAACACTAGACGAAATCTTGGCTTACCATCACTTCTTGGGAGAAGGAAAAATGAGATTTTCAGTTTCCTCAAAGATAGAATGTGGAAAAGGTTGCAATGTTGGAAAGGAAAATTGTTATATAGGGTGGGATGTATATACTCATTAAGAACATGGACTAGCAATTCCTACTACTGCATTAGCTCTTCCCTTCTCCCGGAGACTTGGCTGATGAGTTTCAAAAAATGATGAATTCGTTTTGGTAGAGGTCGAATGATGAGAGAGTTTGCAATTGGTATACATGGAATAGACTACAAAACATGGACGGTTATGCTTTCACAACCTTTGAGCCTTTCATTTAGCTGTGCTCGGGAAGCAAGGTTGGAAGTTGACATCCTATCCAAATGCTCTCATTTTTTCGCTTGTCAAAGCCAAATATATTCTCAGAGGGGATTTCGTATCAGCCCAATTGAGCCAGAATCCAAGTTTTACTTGGAGAAGCATTTGGACATTGTAGGTTATGCTAGAAAAGGGATGTAGATGAAGAGTTGATGACGGTTAAAGTGTCAATGTTTGGCAAGATCCATGGTTAAATGAAGATGAGTATCGGCTTGAAACTCAGCAAATTATGCAACTCAGTGACCTGAAAGTGAGTGATCTATTCATTGCCTGATACTAAGTGAGATGTAGAACTATTGCAAGATTACTTCACTCCTAGAACGTGGTTGCAATCTTAAAAATTCGGTTGATCAATACATTGGTGGTTGATGTGATGATTTTTCTTTTTACCAAGGACGAAAAGGACTCAGAACCAACTCAACCCGCTCAACCCAACCCTACCTACTCGGGTTGTATTTTGTTTTTCATTACTTTGGGCTGGGTTTAAAATTTTGATTTTGAATTGGGTTGAATATGGGTTTTACATGACAATCCAATTAGACCCAACCTAACACAACCCGCCAATTACTTTAAATATAAATATAAATTAAAATTTGAAAAAACAATAAATTGTGAAAAAAAGTGTGTAAAAAATCTAAATAGGAACTCAACAGTGGGTGGTTTTACAAAATCGTCAATGTATGATCTAGAATTGGATTGAACCAAGAATTGATTTTATATCCATTTAAATGCTAAAAAATTATATTATATTGTTATTAGGTCGAATTCTAGACCAACTAACCTAAACCGGCCTTGGATTGGATTGGTTTCTTGCTTGGGTTGGGTTAGGATTGATCTCAAACTCAACCCATGTCCACCCCTAGACTTAAATGGGTATCGTGTTGCAATGGCCATGGAGAATTTAGAAGAGGCAACTCAAGTCCCATGGAAGTGATCGCATGGTCGCGGTTATGGATACTTGCCCCAGCATTGAAGCATAGAGTTTTTCTTGGCCTGCTTGTAGAGATTGCTTTTTGAATCGTGCTAATCTATAAAGGGGAGGCTTGAGGGTGGATAATATGAATGTACAATGTGAAGGTGAGAATAAAGACTCGTACATGTTCTCATCCAATGTCCCCTAGTGAAAGAGTGATGGCGTAAAGTGGGCATCAATACGAAATCGCATTACTTCACTACCTGGGACGGATACTTCAGACATTGGCTATCATGAATGCACAATGGATAGAACGATTCCATGGAGCTTATGGTAACACAAAACGAGACACTCTGGAAGGGTGAATCATCATCTCCTTGCTACATTGTAGATGGCAGTATCAAGCGACTTGAGGAGTGGTGTGCAGCCCAAGCTTGTCATAGATCGATTGCTAATGCTTCTCTGATAAGAAATTCACTCAATGGATGGATGGATGGAAGAAACCAGGTGAAGGAAACTTTGTAACGCCATTTCCAATGGCAATGTTAATTGCCATTGTGTGCTAGTAGAGAGAGATAAAAAGAAGATGCTTATTCTATTTAAAAGTGAATGGAAAGAAGTGTGGGGAAAAAAGAGAGGGAAAAGTGAAAAAGATTAGAGAGATAAAAATAAATTCAAAAATAATAATAATAGTGTGGAAGAATTCTGGACGGTCGTCTATTTCTAAACGCAACATCGGAATCTATAAAGAAAAAGTAGAGAAAAAGTAGAATAATTGAGATAAAAGTGATTAGAAAATAAAAAATAAAAAAGTGGGCCCCTCTGTTTTTTTCTCCCTATCTCTCTCTACTACCAAGGGTGCAATTGAAGGTGGCCGTTAGAGATGGCCTAAGTATAACATCGATCGAGCCATTTTCAAAGCTAAAGAGCAGTTGGTGTGGAGATGATTCTTGGAGACGCACAAGGTGATTTGTGCATTACACTGCCAAACGCACTCGAGCTCATTTTGGAGTTTGAGAAGCCGAGGCATGGGGAGTCAAAGGCAATTTCATGGCTGTGGACGACAGAAAGCGAACCATTACTACTAGATGTTGATGCCAAGGGAATCATTGACGCACTGAACTCGCACGAGGATGATAGAAGTTTTTGCTTGATCATTTGAGATGTTAGGGAAATGCTTCACCAATGCCCTAACTACTCTATTATTAGAAGAGAGGCCAACGAAGTAGCTCATCTTTTAGTGAAGTGAAGTCATTTGCATGGCATGAGCTTCCTATGTTTATTAAGCTCAACCATTGTACGATAAGAATGATGTTAATTCATCAATAATTATAAGCTTTCTTTTGCGCCAAAAAAAAGGGAAAAGAAGAAAAAGAAAAGGATGAGTTGTCATTAATCCCATTTTCTTTTTGAATTCGCAATACGGTGGAGTAATTAGTGGAAGAATTAGAGATATATATTAGGATTTCTTTTAACGGATTATGAGTAGTTCCTACATACGTTGAATGCATTTAACACAATCTAAATTTCTGCAGGGTAACAATCAATTCTTTGATTTAACACAATCTAAATTCTGCAGAGTAACAACCCATTCTTTGATGTTGTCCGTTTTAAGATTTAACACGACTCTCTCGAACAAAAAAGTGTCTCCATTTACTGTTTTAGAGACCTTGTATTAATATATATGTTGAAACTGGAAGATATTACTCCTTTCGTTATTACTTCCTTCACCCTATTAAGATATACTTGTTTCATCATTCACAAGTTTCAAAATATGGGCCTTATTGATGTGTATTAAATTCCATTTCCGAGTATACCCTTGTGTATCGTACATTGTTACTAATGAGTAAATTATAATAATCTTCTAATATGAGGATATATTAGAAGTATACAAGTAAAATTTGTTTTCCTAAAAGTAGACATCATAGTTAGTTAATTTATGCAAAATTAAAAGCAAGCATATCTTAACAGACATGGGGAATATGGTAAAAGAGTATCATCTCTTGTTTGAACCAAAAAAAAAAAAAAAAAAAAGAGTTGTACAATATGGAGTTTCTGAAGAAATTATTCAACATTCTAACAGCATTCGCGTTGATTCTTTCTCCAAAAATTGCATCACAATGGGTTGCACTAAATTAAACTATTATGTGGTAAGGTATTTTGCTGTTTGAGGAAAGAGACATTGGGTTTTAACTCGTTGCATGTAGGAAAAGATTGTTGAGGAGCATTGGAGTTTGCTATCGTGCTTATTGTAATGAGTCAAACAGATACGGTGCAAGCACCTATTACATTGCCATGTCAGGCCTGAAGTGAATTGTCCACAATAAGAAGGTTTAGTGTTTATGTTTCGGGTCTCCTGTCTAGCACGACGCACTTGAACACCCAACCTATCTAAACATAACGAAGGCTACAAGCTATATGTGATCAACTTAATGGTGGACGGGAAGAGGGCATGAATGGTCATGTGACTTTGAAAGCAGATTTGTTGTCTCAAGGCTATCAGATCCAATTAGAATATTTTATATCTACGTCTTGTTATGTTGGTGGATTACTTTGATTGAATGAGATTGCTAAGGGACAAAGGATTTGGATTCTTTGACTTTCCGCCGCCTTTAGGGATTTTTTTTATTATTACTTTTTAATCATCCAAAAAATGTCGATTTTATCCTTTTAATATCTATTTTTATTATTATTTTTTATTTTGTTCACACTCCAATTTGTATCCTAAGCGTCACGTCCTCGCTTAAGAACATGGTTGGAAGTCCCAACACAACTTCTGTCTTTCTAAGCCTCTCTGGACTTTTGCGTTTGTCGCAAGACAACGGTTTGCATCCCTCAGTTGCAGCTTAGGGGAAGCCAACGTCCAGTCCTCATCTCCAAAATGTCATATTAGAATTTGGAGTCCAAATCACTAGTGTCATCTTCAAGCTTTAACGTTTTGTTTTTCCTCATTTTACACGCTAATCTTTGCATATGTTTGAGAATTGTTGGTATTCGTTAGGGATTTTTGAATTTTCATTGCGACTTGTTAAGGTTGTCTTAAGCAATTAAGTGTGAACTGTTTAACCATTAAAATCTGATTGACTTTCAGTATAAACGTATTTAAAGCCTATTGCACATTGCCTTGAATGATTTTCCTTATGATTATGTTGAATTAAGAAAATGAGTTCTGCTGAATAGCGGTTTCTAAATTTCAGTAATTTTATATTGACACTTTTAAGTGACACAACTTATGTGGCGCATCTTCAATGGGTATCGAAGGAGTATATTAGGTGATAAAGCACATGTGTACTTTTATATCACATAAAAGATTACATCAGTGACATATTGGAATGTCGTTTAAAAATATCAGTTACAAATGCATGAATTATCCAAACTCTAAGGGGCCGTTCTGTTTGTTTTGTATTTTCGGTTTTCATTTTCGAAAATGCATGTTTTGGTGTTATCTATTTTCAATTTTTGTTTTGAGAAAATTGAAAATGCGCTTGATTTGTTGTTTTGAAAAATTATTTTTGAGAAGAGAAAATAGAAAACGTGTTTGGTTTATACTTTTAAAAAAACATAAATTGGTATAATAAAAATTACAAAAAGGTTCTCAAACTATTCAAAATATTCAAACAAGCCCTCCTCGTCACCCCATCCTATCCCCACCCCATCCCACCCCACCCCACCCCACCCCACCCCGCCACCCTCCTCTCTCTCTTCAACCAGTCGACGACTTTATCGACGACTGTGGTGGTGCGAACCACCAACTCTTGGTGGTGCAAACCACCAACTCTTGGTGGTTCGCACCACCATAAACAGGTGGTTAGGAACCACTTGCTGGTGGTCGAACCACCTGCACTGGTGGTTTCGACCACCAACAGGTGGTCGAAACCACCTGTTTATGATGGTTGGACCACCAGATTTGGTGGTTAGCCACCAGATCTGGTGGTTTGCCGCCAGATCTGTTGGCCGGATGTTGGCGACGGCGATTGGCGGCGGCGGTTGGCGGTGGTCGACGGTGGCCGGCCGTGGTCGACGGTGGCGGTGGTGGTCGGCGGTGACTGAAATATAATAAATGTAAAGTTTAAAATCGGAAAACGCGTTTTCATTGTTTTCGACATTTAACACCGAAAACATTAAAAAGACGTTTTCGTGTTTCCTATACAAATCTTGAAAACGTTTTCGAAAATGAATTTTCAAAAATAATGAACAGAATGCGTTTTTAATATTTTCGAAAATTGAAAATAGAAAACGGGTTGAAAACAGCAAAGAGAACGCACCCTAATGGTTTTATAAATAGTGAGCTATGCAGTTTTTGAAGGAGTTGTCTTTCTTGTTCTTCTTAAATAATGAACAGAATGCGTTTTTAATATTTTCGAAAACTGAAAATAGAAAACGGGTTGAAAACAGCAAAGAGAACGCACCCTAATGGTTTTATAAATAGTGAGCTATGCAGTTTTTGAAGGAGTTGTCTTTCTTGTTCTTCTTCTTCTTAATCTATTGCCTGTATCAGTTATAAAGAAATGCTAAATGCAAATTCTTGTTATTTTGTAGCTTGCCAAATGTTACTTGGAGGAATATCTTTGATTAAATGGATGAAAATAATATTGAAGATGAAACAGATGTCAGATTTGAGAGGAATCTATGATATTAATGTCAAAAATGTATTCGGGTGAAACTAAGGATGAGGATGTTAGAGACGTGTGTGGAGTTGGTGGTGCAAAATTTTAAGAAGATATTGGGTGAAGAATATCTACAAATTTAGAGATTAATGTTAGAGATATGATTTGACGACGATATGAGAAAAGGAGAATTTGTCAATCTCGCCATGAATTTTCACTATGGGCACAAGTGAAATTAAAGATGGGTTCTATTCTTGGTATAAAAATGTCTGGGTTAATTAGAATCTAGTACAGTGGAAAATGATATAAATTTCGCTCTTATTGCTATCTTTTCGGTTAAGTGGTGGTTTATATGTTGAGATTGTGTGTTCTCAAACTATAAAGGGGCAGAAACTCTTCGAAGACACACATTGCAAAATCAAGCAATGCTTACGACCAAGCTCAAGTATTATCGATTGAAAAAATGAAGTAACAAATCATGTCTCAACAAGCGGTCAAGTCACAAGAAGTCCAAATTAGTACATCTAAATGCATCATATATCGTGGTCGATATCTTTTATGCAAGAGATGCCTTATCATGTACACGATGAACATGAGAATCGAAACAATGGGGGAATTTTTCTAGAACGACTGCATTAATTATATGATCACAATCTTAATTCATGTTATTTCACTGAAGAAGATCCAGGGAATCTCAGACTAACATTTCAAAAAGAATGGGCAATCATCAACTGTTCTCGATAGCAAGAAAAATGGCCATATTAAAAGTACCGCAGCTCTTTCACTCAAGGCTCCTATTGAACAATTGTCTCCAATTATAACTCTCGAGTATATCTAATCTTGTAGGTGAGTCTATCAAGTGAAACATGATGAAATTAAATTTATTTTTAGATGTGTGGTTGAGAATTGGATGAATATTAAAAAATATTGTCAAATGAATTAATGTATCAGTAGTTGAAAAGGATGAGAGGGAAAAAATAAATTTAATTTGATAAAATTTAATGCAAATAGAACAAGGCATAATATGATAGATCTTGTAACATGCTAAGTACAATGGTGTAAAAACACCTATTTGAAAAAATGCAAGAGCTTAATGCAAGTAATATTTTGACAAAGTGATACTTTGACAAGCTCGGTGCTAAGCTTTTGATTTTGTATTTAATTTACATCTCATGAGAAATATTTTGGAAATTACAAATGAATTGCTAAAACCGTTACAAATGAGAGATCAAGATATTATCGATCAATGCAATGAGATTGGTAAAATCATGTGAATAACAACTCAGAACCATGAGAGATGAAGGGTGAGATTCTTCTTCCGATTTCAGTGGTTTGTTACTTCTATAAAGCTCAAGGAATAGCATTTTGAACATCAGCAATATGCTATTCTTGTAGGTCGTTAATCGTTCATAGTATATCACGGTGGCACATTTGTACAACTTTTGTGCGGAAATATGTTCTTCATGTATACGGACGAAGATTTTGGAGGATTGCAGACCTCTCACAGCAATTGGTGTCTAAAAATAAATATCGAGGGTGTAAATTAATCTATAAGCTTGTAACATTAGTCGTAATTCTTCTCGTGACTACCACATAAATAGAAAAGATATTCCATGCAATGACTTACAACAAGACTCGTATGCACAATAGAATAAGAGATCACGATTTTATGATAGTTTTAACTATTTATAATGAGAATGATGTATTTGATGTAATACTTAGAATAAGGTGCTTATGAAACGTCATCAAAGTAGGAAAAACTTATCAAGAACAATCTGTAAATAAAGTACTTTTTTATTTTTTGTTAACTTAAATTGTCTTGTTCTGCCAGCAGTCGTCGTGCACTTAGGGGGGGGAGGGGGGTGGGGAATCAAGGAGAAAAAAGTCATTTTTGTTGGCCAAAGTAACTATAAGGGATCATGATTTCTATTAACCCAACTATAATATGAGACATTGGCGGAGCCACATGGGGGCTTGTGGGGTCGAAGGACCCCACTGACCACCCCCCCTCCTTTTTTTTTCTTTTTTGCTTTTTTTTTCTTTTTTCCTCCCTTCTCTCTCTTTCATGTAAAACTTCGATGGCTGGTTCTACTTTTTCTATGGGTGTTCTTTGAAATTCTCTCCTTGGTGGGGGTTTTGTCTTGTCTTATCTTTGCTTATTGTCGAGGGTTTTCTATTTGTGCGAGAAGGATTTAGCCAATTTGAGTCAATATAGAGATGGGTTTGGAAAATCTCACTATTTCAACGGGTGAAGAGGATGAGTTGGTGTTGGAAGTTATAGCCATATATATTTGTTGTATATAATTTTCTTCCCTTTTCGTTAAATACTTAAATTTGCTTAATTTAAATAGACATATTTGAAATTTATAATCCTAATAAAATTAAACTAGTGTAAACTTTTTTATTTCAATAATATTAGAAAAAGAATTCCCCCGAATCCCGAAAAGTAGGCAATCCCCCTTCCAACATCTCATGCTAGAATTTTTGGCTCCCAATCCAATTAATTCTTGGCTCCACCACTGATATGAGATGTTTAGGACAAAAAGTTGACTCTTATCTTAGTCTAACGATATGATAACTAATGCTTGAACTCGCAGCAAACAATGTACTATCAGTTTCAAATGACAAATAGTAGTTGAGATCCCACCATTGTTCTCGACATTGGAATAGTTCTTTAGCGAGCTTGTCACTCGAGGGCATATCACCATCGTTTCTGGCTATCTTCATTTTTTTTCCATCGTGGACATTGCACAACACGTAATGATCAATGCAAAGCATCAACATATTACAATGGACCACCGACGAATCATTTGGCGGGTCTATAATATATCCTGCTTCCATATTACATGTATGTTTTAGCATGAGCATTGGGGTGGAGATAATCATAACTTGGCACCAACTTTGAATATATATTACTACCTTTTTCACCTTGTCCCTCCTCTCATTTGGTGTTAGTTTTTTTGGCATGAGGCCACCCCTCTACTCATTCTTTGGTGACTCTAATATTCTATAGGTGGAGTTGAAGGACGCTCCCAATGGCATCTTTTTGGATAGGAGGATGGATTTAGTGGATATATGGGTGGTGGTGTGATTTACTCTTTTCATACATTGTATCTTTTAATTGGGGACTCCAATATATACAGACTTTTTATTTAGATCCGGTGAGAGGTTTCTTTTGATAGAGATCACGTATCCCATGATTCACTAATTCCCTTGCTATAGAAGGATGGATATATACAACATACATCGCAAGTACTCTCTGTGATGAATCGCTATATAATTATTTAGTGTTTGTGGCTTATATATAATTAACTGTTTTCATTTTCCTCTTTAGGTATGGAAACTACATATGCAGGATGAAGATTGGTTTAGAAGGGATAACATAACTAATATAAAAGGGATAATTATAGAGAGTAAAAACATTATCCACTTTGAAATTAAGACAACACATCCTTGAGCAAGTTACATTCTAAATTCTATAATTTCATCTAAAGCAACCTTAATGGATTCTCCTACGTTTGAGGTGCTTGTTTGAGGCCATAGATAATCACCTTTAAGCATACAATTATAGCCTCAATTAAGTAGAAACAAATTAAGAACTTATGCGATCCAATTCATGAGTCAACCTTGAACTTCCTATGGATATATATATAGAGAGAGCTATAAAGGCTCTCATTCATACCATACAGAATATGCAAAAGAATTGCAGCTTCTGAGCTCAACTTTTTTTCCTGATTAATCTTCTAAATCTTCCACATTTGGTATCTTCTAATCAGTGTGTGTGTGTGTGTGAAATAATTAGAACAAAACAAATAAATTTCAAAAAAAAAAAAAAACGAAGAAGTAATTAGAAATGGGACCTGGTGCTCGCGAAATCATAGAGTTTGGATGTGCTGGAGAAGATGATGACTCCAACCTCAGCATCGCACAAGATCGCAAGCTCCTTCGCCTTCTTCAACAATCCACTTCTCCTCTTCGAAAACGTCACTTGTCGACTCGTCGAATTATCGATTCTCCTTATCACTATTTTCCCTCTCCCCATTATTCTCGATCTTCGATCCCCTTTCTTCACAAAAACCAGAAAAAAATTTTACGAAACAGCTTTATCTACGAAGGAGAGATACTAATTAGGGTTTCTGATTTGATTTTTGAGCGCAAATTTTGAAAACCGTAAAACGAAAGGGGGGGAAAAGAGGAATTATACTTACTGATTTTATGCAGTACAAAAGCAGGCACGGTAATGGCGGTTTCAGAATACTGCTATTTAAGGAAAGTATTACCAGAAGACGGAGGGAGAATGGAAAATCCGCTTATGGAAATACAGCTAGTGGTTTTCTGGTTTTGGTTTGAGTTGAGTGGACACGTTACGAGTTTTGATTGGATGCGGTTTCCCCTCAATTACTGGACAGAGCCGACAGCCATATGGATGGTTGACGCGTGGGGAGGTATTCTACTTCAATGATGGACTTCCTATTTTAGGACTTTCGATTATATCGAGGTATCAATTTTGGTTTGACCATTCTACCCTTTATTGTCTTCTTCTTGATTAAGCTAAGCTAATATTCTGTAGTTTAATAAATCAAGGCCATTAACATTAGGTATGACTGTGAGAGCAACTTCGACCCAAATTATTGAGAAAGTAAAGCGTGAAATAAGTAAATAGACAACATTTATTCAAAAATATTTTTATATAATATATTAATTATTATGCGAAGTTGATGCAATACAAGCAAAAATAGATAATATGAGATATATAATATCTACATTTAAAAATCAGGTGCGATTTTATAACTAAAAAATTTTGTTGTTTTCATTAATTAATTCAATTTATTTATGGATATATTATAGTTTCGATTTTATATGATCAAAATTAATGTGTAGACACAACGTCGAATATATTAGAGAGAACTTTTTAGATCATGCCGGATATGTAGGTTTAAATGTATTCACAATAATGTCCTGAGAACTAGTTTCAATTACTAATGAAATTTGGGTGTGGAGAAGAGAGTGAGATTTGATTTTAATCTATAAATAATTAGTTAGTGATATGGTTACTCCTTTAGAGGTAATGGACTATTAACTAATCAACAAAAATATTAACTGACTATTGGCTGTTAGAAAATAGAAAGAATGATTCTACATAAATATTGTTATTTGACATTTTTAATTGATGCGGTCATATATTAATTGTTTATTGAGTGATAAACATGTGCATGTGATTTATTATTTTAATTTACTTATCCATATCCAATGAAGATATGACAAATAATCGTGTCGATTAAAAATATTAAATTAGAATGTCCGTATAGAATTATTCAAATGAATATAAATGTCACTACGACCCTATAAAGTAGCATTCAAAAGTTTAGTTGGGGCTAATTATATACTCACTCTGTTCCACATATATAGTCCACTTTGTTTTTTCATAAGAATTAAGAAAAGTATTGGAAATGTAAATTTTACAATCAACTTCCTATATTACCCTTATTTAAATGAATACAAATCATTAAATATTTTATATTTCCAAGTATATAGGTATGGGTATAATAGTAAATGAATATAAAAAATATTACTAAATATAGAAAAGATTATATATGTGGGACAACTCAAAAAGGAAAAGTGGACTATAAATGTGGAACAGATGGAATATCATTAATCATAACTTTCTTTGGAACATCACTCTTTTTGCTTAAGATGGATAAAGTTTTTCCATTTCTTGAAGGAAAGGGTAACAATATCTATATCATTATCTATTCAACTTTTTCTCTTTTTAATAAAATATCATTTAATTACAATCTATCTAGTTATATCGATCATAGGTAAGTTTAAGATCTCATTCGTTCAACTTTAAGATTTTCGATTTTACAGTGTCACGGAAGTGGACTTTCTAGCGACAAAAAAATAATGATAATTACAATAACAATCACAACGACAACAGTATTCAGGTCATTTACAATATTTCTCATCTCATTACCACTGTTATAAAGGCGGGAGAGATAACAATGATTTTTATTATTTTCGATAAAGTGAAAATTGTGGAATATGTGTCTCAAAATTAACTTTTATATTATTATAAGAATTTTAATAAGGTGAAAATTAAAGTTTTAATGCATCATAAGATTCCATCATATTATTTATTTATTTTTGAATAGTTCAGTCATATTATTTATATTTTTTGTTTGTTTCTTCTTCAAACAATAAAAAATAAAATGTGGACCAACACTTATTTAATTCCTAACGTTGTATCCTTATGTGATAAGTTTAATTATTATTATGAAAATGAAGACAACAAAGTCGTACAAACTCAACTGCTCAAGTAATTTAACATAAATTTGAATTATGATAATTTAACCCCACTAATATTATACTAGTAGCATTTACTATACGCGCAAGTATACATTCGTTTTTAGCTGTGGCATGTGGCATCCTATAATAATGAATATATAAAAGTTGGGCAAGTTATTTTTGGGAAACAACGCAACCCGCCTGAGATATGTCACTTCAGCAATTCTGTCAGTTAAGTAAAGGAATACATAGTACAATTTGATACTACCACAATGGCCTGTATTTTGGGGATTTTAAGGTTACCAAATTAGGAATTATCAAAAATATTGATGCTTTATGTTTATGTACTTTTCTGCCCATCAAACGCACTCTTTCGCTTCCCAATAATGTCTCACTTTGTGTTCTACTAATAGTAATTAATTTTGGGATGCCACAGCAATTTTACTCTTCTTCCTAAAAAATAACCAAGTGGGAATACATTAAGATTTTAGAGTTAGAAGTTGGAAACTTTTGACGTCATCAAACGAAAAGCATAATTTCCTCGGATATCAATTTTATTTTAACTTAAGATGATAAACAAATATATTATAATAATTGATGAAGTGTATACATTCAAAATAAATAAATAATTGATGAAGTGTAGACTAAGCATTATCTTTATTTGTCAAGAGGTGTTACTTAAATAGGTAAAATATTAGGGCAATTTTCAAATTAATTACAACTTGTATTTAGGGAAAATGGCAAAGATAGTTAAAAAGAGAAGTACTAATTTTTAAATTGACATTAATTAGAGTGCATTTGTTGACAATGATATCAAGAATTTGGGCAGAAACGGGAAAGAAAATGAATTTCAAGAAATTGTTAAGTCCTTAAAATTTATTTTCTTGGGAATTGAAAGTTTAATCATGTGTTTGAGTGGGCTAATTTTCAACTTAGAACGTGTTGTTCTTGTTTTGGTGTCTAATTGGTAATTTGTTCCACATATCGTGTTAAAATTGAGTTGGACAATTGATGTGGACGATAATTGATGCAAATGATGTGGAACTTTGCCCTACCGTGATGAAATGGTTTCCTCATCTTCATGGTTTCCTCTCCTTCCAAGCCATTGGGTCGATCATCAGCCCCTCTTCATCGATTTCTAGTACTGAGAGAAAGAGATAAAGAGACGCACATGTATGTTGAAATCGAGAGAGAAAGGCATGACAACATGAGTAATGGGAGTCCAAATCTGTTGTCTTATTCTTTTCTACTTGTTTGTCTAGTTCAATTAGAATATCACACATACACAACTAAACATATTAATTCGACTCCATCTCTAGCTAGACTCAATCCTTGCAGTTAATTATATTAGAAATGAAAATATTGGATTGATGCTTCAACAGAAAAGCTATGGACATAGTTCATTTAATTAAGCAAAATAAATTCAAAAGAAAGATGTGTGTGTGTGTGTGTGTGTGTGTAAGTTTTAAAGATTTTTAATCAATCTAAAGAAATAATTGTTAGACAAAATAGCTAAAAAAACTTGCATTTTTTTACAGGAATATGAGCACATAGGTCCATCAACTCTTGAGTTGACCACCCTTTCTCATGCCTAGCTACTAAATATAGCAATTCGTGCCCATGGAACGAGTAAACAATACCTTTTTAAATAATATACATATGTATTGATGTGAGTTTGATAGTGCGTTACATAATAGAAGCACATATGACGACACTATATTTATTGTTTTGAGTATAACATCGTATTGAATATTGATGAGTTTTTCTATATGGTATGTGAATCACGAGGATGAGACCATGTGGGCAATTCTGAAAATTATGCAAATAGTCTTGAAACTGATCAACATCACATCTTGAAGGACAAAGACAACTAAATTTATGTTATCCTAAGATCATTAATTAACAATAAAATAAGATAATTATAGATTACCAATGCTTAAACAACAATATCATGTCATAAGTAGCTCTTGAAGTTCACCATGGACCACGAAGTGAACAAAAACGTTTTAAAAAAATAAAATAATATATATATATATATATATATATATAAAAATTGAGACCTTTTAATAACGCGATGTACCCTCATTTATTCAATCTGTCCCATTTTTCTTTTTTTTTTTTTTAATATAGTGACGTCACTTTCATTCATCGATAAAAAATTGAGTAGAACTAGTATATTAGGCCTACACCGATCGGCTTACACCCCTCCATGATGGTTGGATTACACCAATACAAAAGGTATATGAAATTGATATTTTTCTTGATCCTCTATCAAAGTAGTGTATTTGGGTGTATATAATATGAGTGTACGCTTAAATTAAATCAAAAGAAATTGTCAAAATCAAAATTGAATAGATTCATGATGACCTAGCATAATTGAAATAATAATAATATAATATTCCTTGGGAAAGCATCAAAGCAGCATATGACGTGACTATCGACTTAGTGGCAATACCCACATCTAAGGAAATTGCAAAATGATTTAAAATTTAAAAACTTAAAAACAAATAAAAAAGAGTCAATTATGACTACTATATATATAGGAATCAAAACCCATTATTCCGTGTCAATACCGATATAGGTGATTAAAAAATTTTAAAATTTCTTAACCAAATATATATATATATATATTTTTTAAAGTTTCTTAACCAAATATATTCTTTTAGAGCTTGGAGAAATTGGAGAAACCAACAAGATTCTCTTGGAGGTGACAACTAGCCAATGGTGTCAATTATATAGTATGAACAACAAAATCAAGAAATGGATTAGAATAATTAATGAATTTTTTTTCGAAAAAGAAAGGACAAGTGTCAGTCATCAAACAAATGACAAAGATCGCACAAGCCAAGGATAGAATTCAAATCCCATAAAAGGCCAATGAAAATCACATATGTTTTTAGTAAGAAATTGTGGCCATTAAAATAACAAACCAGCCCCATCTTTCCTGTAAAAGGAGGTTTGTGTGTGAACAAGTGCATAAACACTGAAAAAATGAAAGATTTGTTTTTTTTTGGGGGGGTGGGGGCATATTCTCCATATTTCAAGTACCTAATATATATATTCTAACTCTCAATACTGGTTGTCTATTAATAAGATCATAATGTGATCCTCTGTGAATAGAAGATTAAGCATTTGCGGTTATGATCTCCTCCTCACTATGGGGAGGAGATTGAATCCGTAAGCATGTGTTCATATAAACTTTTTTCACCTAAAAACTAATTTTTTGGATGAATAGTAATGGGGATTGTGAGATGTGTGGATAATAACGAGTGATGATGTGAAATGTGTGATGGTTATTGATGTTTGACTTTGACTTTGAGTAGTAGGTGATTTTTACGCAGAGAATAAGTTAACACGAACACTTGGAAATATTAATTAGACTAGAATATTGAGGCTTGGTATCTCAAAACAACTAAAAAATTTGTGTAAGAAACATCCCAATATATTGTTATAAAGGTCGTCAATGTTTTGCTTCCCTTTTTTGCATAAAGTTGTGGACCGATCATAATGTCGATCAGATTTAGAAAAAGAATAAGAGATTTTAAAGATAACCTAAATCATACTAGTACAAAAAGGAGTTTAGGTGGCGATTGTTTTAGATTTAGGGTGACAATTTTTTGATCGCCACTCAAAATGGCGACACCCAAAGTCGTCGAAAGGGTGGCGGTTGAAAAAACGCCACCCAAAAAAGACTTAGGGTGGCGGTTGTTAAAAAGCAACCGTCATCCCTAAGTGTTTAAAAAAAAAAAGACTTTTAAAGACTTAGGGTGGCGGTTGTTTTTAACAACCGCCACCCTAAGTCATTTTTTTTTAACACTTTGGGTGGCGGTTGTTTTTAACAACCGCCACCCTTTCTACCTTTTTTTAAAAAAAAAACTACTTAGGGTGGTGGTTCTAGTGCAAAACCGCCACCCAAAATCCACTTTTTTTTTAAAGATATGAGCGATGAAAAACACATAATTAAGAGTGCAAGTAAGAACGAAATAATTTTTATTCAAAACCAATCGCCTCTAATTACAACAAAATGAACAATTTAAGAATAAAAACACAAAATTATAAGATGAAAAACTAAAAATTACGTTTTGAGGCCTTAGACGACCTCAGATCGACCTAAAACATGGCGCCATAGCGATAGCAGTGAGTGTCGTAGATCTCGTCGCGAAGATTCCGGAATGGTGTAGTGGGTTGAAAACGGACATCGTATGCAAAAATTATGGCCATTTAAAGTTTGCATGCTCAAAAATTCGAAAAAAATTATATTAACTATTACACGAAAATACACGAAATTGGAACCAAAAGATAGAAGAAGCTTACCTTGCTTAAAATGTGCCATCAATTTGTGAAGAAATTGCACTTAAATCTGATTTGAAGTCGTAAATATTGTAAGAAATTGCGAAAAAATTTCGAAAGAAGAAGGAAAGAAGCGGGAATATGGCTATCTGGTGAGTTGATGAAATATTTAAAGAGAAACGGTGGCGGTTAGTAAAAACCGCCACCCAAAAGTATTTTTAATAATAATAAAAATAAAAAAATGGGTGGCGGTTGTAGTACGGAACCGCCACCCTAAAATATTTATTATTATTATATTTTTTTTAATGTAGAGAATGGGTGGCGGTTGTAGAAACAACCGCCACCCTTGGTGCATTTTTTTTTTTAATTATAATACTTTAGGTGGCGGTTCTTGAAAGAACCGCCACCTGTTGTTCTAGTTTGGGTGGCGGTTCTTTCCAAGAATCGCCACCTAAAGTTTAAAATAATTTTTTTTAAATGCATAAAGGGTGGCGGTTTTTTCTAACAACTGCCACCCTTTATTTTTGGGTGGCGTTTTTCCATAGAACTGTCACCCAATGAGCGACGTCCAATATCAATTGTGTACTAGCGTGATATGAATGCTAAAAGGGTTGTGAATACGCTAATAATTATGATCATGGTAAAGAGCGATCTATGGGTCATACATATTTAATTTGAAATCTTAATCTACAATACTTGTATCTGACTTTCCATATGGGTTAGGTTAGATCTGTTTATTGTTTAAAGTTTAAAGAATTTATAAAATCGTAACCATTACTCATGTCTTGCAGCAATTTTCAACATCTAGACTAGATAATTTAAAATTATCTTACCGCGCTGTATAATAAAATGCAGCTTTATATATTTATCAATATAGACGACACATGAACCACTTAAGAAAATGTAAGAATGGGAATTCGCATCTATATCATGTTATTTTATATATATATAATAATAATAATAATAACAACGACAGAAATGTCAGTTATTGTATAAACTATATAAATAAAAGAAAAAAATTGATTTAGTAGTGTAAAAAAAATCGTTTTGGCATAGGTGTTAGAGTGAAATAAAAATGGAAGATGTTTGGTGCATTTAAAATATTATTATGTAGTTATAAACGAGTTACATGAATATGGTCAAGCATTAGATTATAGGTAAACCCAACCCAACTGACAAAAGTGTTTTTAAATACTAACAATTACTTGGGAGGACAAAGTCTTTAAGAATCTTAACCTAAACAAAAATCATAACTGATGTTAATTATGATTAATCAAAAATAATATTAACCATGATTACCATTTATCACTAAAAGGAATAAAATAAAACAAACACCACTTGTTTGCATCATGTTTTCCTCTCTCTACTATGGATTTACTAATTACTGGGATAGATAGAAATACCTTCTTTTTGTTATGACTGGAAAATTAGCAATACAACAAGAAAATGTGAATTTACATTATTGCAAAACAAAAAAAAAAAAAAAATCACACACACGATAAAAACTATTTCTTAATTTATTCACAACTGTCAGGAGTTATTTCCTACTTTTTTATGTTTCTTTGTCACTTAATGTCTTTTTCTTCTATTTATTTATTTATTTATTAAAATGAGTCATTTAATGTCTTGTTGTCACTTTTATGTGTTCATTTCATCACTTGTAATATCTTATATTATTGTCACTTCGCCCTTGATAGGATTATTTTTGTGAAATTGACCCAAATAGTCCCAAAAAAGTGATTGATGACTTTAGTACGAAATTAAAAAAAAATGTAGCTCGATTAGTCCAAAAAAATTTTGAGGTGCGAATTTAGTCCAAATGGATGGAATCCGTCCATTCTTGCCATTAATTCCTTTAATTTTTTCTATTTTATCTTTTTCTCTGAGGAAATGATGTAGGCACGCCTACAACTTCAATAAATTCTCGGATCGCAAATAATATGAACGAAAACTAAGATTGTTCTTATTAAAACGCAACCGCCTCAAAACCCTACATGTAGAAGTCTTAAATAAACAAGAAATAAACCCTACTGGGCCAGCAGACCGACATTGGGCTGGGCCTTATTAAATTAAACACGAAACGAAAGGAAAAAATATAAAATTACAGTTTTGACCCCCTAAACAGCCTCGAAACGCGAAAATAAATCCTTCTTGCACGATGAAATGGTGTGGGTCAAATCCAACTTCTCACGACCTTTCCGGATTGGGGTCATGGACCCAAAACGGACATCGTATGCAAAAGTTCGCCCACTTCTTGAACGCAGGCCAATGGCATAATCCATGAACCCATCGCATCATTAGGTTAGCGCGATTGGGCACCGTAACGGCCGGTTCATCCCGCATCGCCCGATTACGCTACCAAAAATGGCCCACTTGGAGCTCGATTAGTGGCGCGGCTCAGCAAGCGGCAGCGTCCTACCTATTTAAAGTTTGAGAATAGGTCGAGGCGTTGCGCCCCGATGCCTCTAATCATTGGCTTTACCCGATAGAACTTCGCTCGAGCTCGGCTATCTGAGGAAACTTCGGAGGGAACGGCTACTAGATGGTTCGATTAGTCTTTCGCCCCTATACCCCAAGTCAGACGAGCGATTTGCACGTCGATATCATTTGCGGGCCTCGGCCGTCCAATGGAGCAGTGACGACTTAGAATACTGCGTGCGAAGGAACCCGATCCTTCGTAGGGGGCCCAAACGAAATCGCCAACTTCAAATTCCACGAAACGACGGCGTTTATCGGACGCCTTGTACTTACGACTTGACTCAAGCAAATCGCTCTAGCTTCCTCATGAACTCATTGCAAATCACGGATGAAGTCCACGGCTCGGCCATGTAGCCGAGTCTTAGACGGAAGGTCAATAGATCCACCCAGTGCGGCGGAATGGTGCTATACACCACCTGGAAAGAAATTTGAAACCGATTACTACGATTCGCGGCATGATTGTGGGCAAACTCACTTTGGCCGAGTCACGATCCCATGAGCGAATGTTCTCCCCACTAAACAACGAAGCAAATCACCCAAAGAACGATTGACAACCTCCGGTTTGACCATCGATGCAGTGGATGGTAAGCACTGCGAAGTTCAAAGGCGTAGTAGAATTCCACAAACTCCGCGGAAATGACTCAAAAATGCGGTGTCACGGTCGACACAATAGAAGTAGGAAGCCCATGGAGGCGGTAAACCTCTCGGAAGAATAATTGTGCCACAAGCGGCATCTGCGGTTTTCTTACAAGGGATGAAGTGCGCCATTTTGAAAACCGATCAACAACTACAAATATTGAATCATTACCGCTGCGTTAAGTGGCAAGCCGAACAAAGTCCATCGCGATATCATCCATGGCGCTGAAGGGATAGGTAGAGGCTGATAGAGACCTGCATTAGTAGTTTTGCCCTTAGCTACGTGACAGATGCGACAGCGTGTAACGTAACGCCCCACATCGCGCCGCACTGTGGGCCAAAAGAATGACAGTAAGATGAGGGATAGTGTTCGATCACGCCCAACATGCCCCTCACCATGGTATTCTTCAATCAACTTCAGACGAAGGCTGCATTCTGGGACACACAACTGCACTCCTTTAAAGACAAATCCCTGCTCTAACACAAATGGAGGATGTGGCCCCAACAACAAACGGGAATAGATGGGACCAAAATACGAATCATCTGGATAGAGCGAAGCGAATGTGTCAAACCCGATTACGCCACTTGTAGCGTGTCAACAAACTATGACGCCGGCTTAGAGCATCGGCCACTTTATTAGAAACCCCTGACTGGTGCTTGATGACAAAGTTGAATTGCTGAAGAAAGGCAATCCATGAGGCATGACGAGTGGAAATTGCATCCTGACTGGACAAATGTTTAAGGGCTTCGTGGTCGCTATATAACACAAATTCATGCTGAAATAGATAGTGCCTCCAATGACGGACAGCTTGCACAACAGCAAAGAACTCAGCATCATAAGTATTGTACCGTCCTCGTGCGCCTGCCAATTTCTGGCTAAAGTATGCCACCGGTCTGCCCTCCTGACTAAGAACGGCCCCAATTCCAACCTTGGATGCATCACAATGTAGAGAAAATGGCTTCGAGAAATCCGGTAGAGCTAAAACAGGTGCAGAAGTCATTTGCTCCTTAATCAGCTGAAATGCCCTTTCTGCTTCTGGAGTCCATTCAAATCGGGCCGCCTTCATGCAATCAGTGATGGGGGACATAATGGAACTGAAATGCCGAATGAAACGCCTGTAAAAAGACGCCATGCCATGAAAACTACGAACGTCTGTAACAGTTTGTGGGCGGGGCCAATTTCGAATTGCGTCCACTTTCGCCGAATCCACAGCAACACCACGAGCAGACACCACATACCCCAAGAATAACACACTATCCGTAAAGAAAGAACACTTTTTCTGGGCGGCATAGAACTTTTCTTGGCGCAACACAATAAGCACTTCTCGCAGATGAACAAAATGGTCGTCTTCTGACTTGCTATATACAAGTATGTCATCAAAATATACTACAACACACTTACCAATGAACGGACGAAGGGCTTGATTCATCACCCGCATAAAGGTACTCGGCGCGTTCGATAACCCAAATGGCATGACAAGCCATTCAAACAGTCCCTCTCGGGTCTTGAAAGCTGTCTTCCACTCATCCCCAGGTCTAATTCGGATCTGATGATACCCGCTCTTTAGATCCAGCTTTGAGAATACACTCACCCCGGCCAGTTGATCCAACAAATCATCGAGACGTGGAATCGGGAATCGATACCGAATGGTAATTTTATTGATTGCCCGGCTATCCACACACATCCGGTAGCTACCATCCTTCTTTGGCACCAGCAAAGCGGGCACTGCACAAGGACTAAGGCTTTCTCTGATGTAACCCTTATTCACTAATTCTTCCACCTGTCGCCTCAACTCTTCATGCTCCACAGGGCTCATCCTATAATGTGGCCTGTTAGGTAACGCCACCCCTGGAGCTAAATCGATATGATGTTGGATGTCCCTCAGTGGTGGAAGTCCATCCGGAAGATCTTCTGGGAAAACCTCAGCAAATTCAGACAATAAAATAGAGGCCTTGGGATGTACAGCCGTCCTTTCAGCTATATCGATACCTCGCTCCCCAGCAGCTTCTATGCCAATCAACAAATACACCCAACCAACTTCCAACATCTCCCGAACAAACAACGAGCGGGAGAGAAGATTGCTACTGTCTCGTTGCAAAGGGACATCACAAGCATCCTTAGAAGGTAGTAGCACGATCTTCCTTCCCGAAAATGTGAAACTATAGGCATTCCTTTTACCCTCATGCTTAACATCTCTGTCAAACTGCCAAGGTCGGCCAAGCAGCAAATGACAAGCATCCATTGGCACCACATCACACCACACACTATCCCGATATATGCTACCAATGGAAAACGGAACTAACGCTCGTAAAGTAACGGAAACTTTGTTACCTTCTTGAGCCGGCCAAGGTATGCGGTAGGGTGGGGTTACGTGGCTAGCGTAACCCGAATAGCGACCTCGATATCACATTTTCACAGCTACCTGAATCTACGATAAACCTGCACACCTTGCCACCAATGGTACAAGTAGACATGAAAATACTATTTCGTTGCAAATTCTCAAGCGATCCCTTGATTGCAAGGCATGTTAAATCGCACCACCAAAGAGAACTGTATCTCTGTATGTACTACCTCAGCATCTTCAAACTCGACTTCCTCGTGGATAGGATTAGCAGTATCTGTTTGGGTAGTTTCTCCAACCGCCAAACCTACTCGTGGCTGCCCTTGGGAAGGACAATCCCGCTTCAAATGGCCAAAACCACCACCGCCGAAACACTGGTTACCACGACCACGTCCACCCGAAGGAGCCCGACCACCGGATTCACGAAGCGCCGGCGAGTGTTCGGTCAACACCCTACCACCCCTGTTTGTGGGAGGTTGGGAAGGACCAGATGTGGGATTTGGGGCGGCGCGTCGACCCCCACCGGGACGATCCACGAGTTCCCTCATTTCGCCTCAGCTGCGACTCTGCGCTGGCGGGCCCGTTGATGAGCCTCGGAACCACGGCGGGTGAAAACATGTTCAGAACATCTTGCAAGTTCCATCGTAGCCCACCAATGTAGCGTGCCACTAACTGATCCTCGGACTCTCCAACATCATTCCGTGCAATCAACTGATAAAACTCTGTAGAGTACGCATCCACGGTGCGATTGCCTTGTCTCGGATTACGCAATCATTTGGTACATCGTCCTGGAGTAATTAAATGGAAGAAACGCTGCCCTCATCTGTTTCTTCATCTTCTCCCATGATTGTATTTTCGACTTGCCCTGACGAAGTCGATTACATTTCAGCTAACGCCGCCACCAGGCCGCCGCGACCACGCGTGTAGCCACCAAGGAAACCCGCTTATCATCAGGCACCTCCTTGTAATCAAGAGTTTCCTCCACTGCCGTTAACCAATCAAGAAACTCTTCCGCCTCTATCCCGCCATGAAATTCGGGGATATCAACTTTAATTCAGGCCTCCCACATTGCCTTTGCCGGCGGCGTCCATCGACGACGATCGCTTCCGATCTGGCTGTATCTTCGTCAGGCTCGCTCTCCCTTTCCACCCGAGGTCCCGACCACGCGGCTGCCACGGGAGGAGTCCCATTACGGACAACGTCGATCGCCCAAGCCATAAAGCGATCAAAGCGAGTTGTCAGCGACTCGATCGATCTGCAAATTAGCAATATCGGCATCCACGATCACCATGGCCTCCACGACCACCACGAACTCCACGTCCTCTTCCTCGCACCATGCTCACGATACCAACCGATGTAGGCACGCCTACAACTTCAATAAATTCTCGGATCGCAAATAATATGAACGAAAACTAAGATTGTTCTTATTAAAACGCAGCCGCCTCAAAACCCTACATGTAGAAGTCTTAAATAAACAAGAAATAAACCCTACTGGGCCAGCAGACCGACATTGGACTGGGCCTTATTAAATTAAACACGAAACGAAAGGAAAAAATATAAAATTATAGTTTTGACCCCCTAAACAGCCTCGAAACGCGAAAATAAATCCTTCTTGCACGATGAAATGGTGTGGGTCAAATCCAACTTCTCACGACCTTTCCGGATTGGGGTCATGGACCCAAAACGGACATCGTATGCAAAAGTTACGCCCACTTCTTCGAACACCGACCAATGGCATAATCCATGAACCCATGCGCATCAGGAAAGTATGGTCATTTTACTTAAGGTAAATTGCACAAAATGTCCTAACTTTTAGAAGTTATTACAATCAGGTCTCAAAGTTTGAACGTGTATATTTTAGTCCAAAATTTTAGTTAAAATGTATAATTTAATCATTTATTATATATATATATTTATTTGGACAGTAATTAACTTTATCGAATTAATTTAATACTAATTCAATAGTTTTTATCGAAAATATTCAGCATGCCAACATTTGTTCACATCTGAATTTTCTAAAATTTTCTTTAACATTATAGACGCCGACACATTGATTTTAATCGACAGTTAATAATAAATATAATTATTATACCTGCATAAAATTTTATTACAAATATATCGTTGGAAGAAATATACTGAAAGTAGATAAATAATAAAAATAATAATAATTCCTAACCCACCCACCTCCACCCCTCCCAAGAGCCAATGCCTCTTTTTTTTTTGAAGGAAGAGAGATGGGGAGCAGGGGTGGGTGGGTTGCGGATGGTTAGGGTTTTTTTTTGTTATTTTGTTATTTTATTATTTCTTTACATTATGTATATTTTGTACAGCAATATCTTCATACCAAGAATTTATATAGGTATAACAATTATATTTATTATTAACTGTAAGTTAAAATCAAAATGTGCACTTCTGCAATGCAAAAGAATTTTTTTAAAAGTTACCATATTAATGCAAATAAAATTAATTAGTATAAAATTAATTACGGACCAAATAAATAAATATATATATATATATATATATAATAAAAGAAAAATGATTTAATTTAACTAAAATTTCGGACTAACTTATATATGTTTCAAACCTTGGTGGAATTAATGGTAAAATTGGATGAATTCCATCCATTTGGACTAAATTTGCACCTCAATTTTTTTTGGACCAATCGAGTTACAATTTTTTATTTCATACTAAACTCATCAATTGCACTTTTTTGGACTGTTTGGGCCAAATTCCCTTGATTTTTTAATGAATTTTGATGTGAAATATGAGAAATAATGAGTGGAGTTGAATGGTGAAAATTTGTATAGTACATATAGGCGCCACGGGTTACGTGGAAATTTCGTTAGTATAGTATTTTCTGAAATATTTTTTTTCCCACAATAAACTTGAATTTATTTTATTTTTTTGACAGGGCATAAACATGCTTAGGTAACAATTTCATGTTATTATCATTTATTATTCACGGAAAATATCGGCATTCTACATCATGATATGTAGTTCAAATTTTAACAAAAATAAATTATTTATGTAAAGTGTTAACAAATTAAAAAACATGTGGCTTAATTTGCACTTCCTAAACATATGTTAGTGCTTGTTGATAAAAAAAATAAAATAAAATAAAATAAAATCTTTTTAATGATTATATGTGGTTAAAAAATTAAGGAAAAAAATTATGAAAACGTGAAAACTTAAATTTTCTTGTTGAATGTATAATAATTGATAATAAAAGTTAAAACCTGATTGGACGACGTTTTATCAGACATGCTCATAAACTGAAATTTATTAAAAGAAACATATTATTGAAGCATTCTATTTCACAAGTCAAGTCATCGAATATCTTTTGCTCAAATCATAAATATTTAAAATATAAGAAATTTAAAAATAAAATTATATGTTATACATATACCATTTTGGTACTGTTGCCCACGCTTTACTTCTTACATTCATTACATTACAGTGCACGAGTTTGATACGATCTACCCAACTCAAGCAACTACATAGATGTAAAAATAATAATATATTAAAAAAAAAAAACTACGTGGATAACTGATAATTCTACTTTCTTGTCCGCACTTTTTTTTCCCTTTCTTCTCTCCACTCTTTATTATTATTATTATTATTATTATTATTATTATTATTATTATTATTATTATTATTATTATTATTATTATTATTATTTCTTTTCGAACAGTTTGTAATCCTCCAAAGATGGCTCTCTAGGTAGTCTCTTTATATTTTTATTTCAACAAATGACTAGTTTCTAGGCATTTATTACAGATCACTTTTTTCATAATTAATTAATTCACTACTTATGCACTTGTTGGTCTTAATTTTTTTAATCAAAAAATTAATTTTTTTCAAAGTCAAATATTAATATCAACCACATATAGCATTATCGCTTATTATTGTTCTCGCATCTCGTTGTCTTGACCAATGTGCAACTTAAAAAGTTAATTTTTAACTCAAAAAATTTACCCGAACACGCTGTAAAAATTTATTTAATTTTCTGCCATGATTTGTCGAATGCCTTCTAAGCGCAAAGAATAATGGATCGATTTTGAGCAATGACCAATAATAATCTTAGAATTTGTCAATGAGGCAATCATAGTAATGAGCTAGAAATTTACCCAAGATTGTGATTAAGTAATAATCTCAGAATGAGCAATGAGGCAATCAGCTGCGTGGAGTTGGGTAATGGATCGATTTGGTCATGACTAGTGAGTCATGAGTCATCTCATTGGACCTCTCAATTGATTTTGGGCCGGACCATTATCCATCGGCCCGTCACCTAAGCTTGGGTGTCCTGGTCCAGGCCCATAAGTTTGTATAGAACTCACACAGAGCATATGTTAACATTTGTATGGAAATTGCTAAATTAACACAATGTAGAATACAGTAAATAATATAATGATAAGTGATTCATATGATAATCATCAATTTAAGGCCTTGTTCTATTGGGGGTTTACCAAATTCGCACGCAATTCCGTATACCTCATACTCATTTTCAACCACACACACATTTCCCAAAATAATATTAACCACACATTTTTACACGGAATACCGCGCGGAACAACTAAACCCCCAATCAAACAAGGCCTAAAAGTGATATGATGGATAAAAAAAATGGAATGATGGAAGTTGTATAAGTATGCAAATATCTATATCCTTCACTATGTTGATATTCATTTTTTTATAACATGATTAGGGATGTCGAACAAGTCACTCCAGCGTGTTCGTGTGGGATTTTTTTTGGTCTAAAAAGTAGCTAAAAGTGGTTTTTTTTTTTGTAGATAGTGGTGGGGGCCACTAGATGTATGGTTAATAATGAGTGCTGATGTGAAATGTATGATTGATATTGATATTTAATTTTAACTTTTAGAAGTAAATAATTTTTAGGTAGAAAAGAGTGGAGGCGAACAAGCACTCAAACTCAAACTTGGCATAGCCTGTGTTGGCGGTTAGGGTCATGGTGCAATTTTCCACCCCTATCATGATTCATGAGTTGCAGGGTTAGGTGGGTCTCGGATTCCTAGACTTGACTTGCTCTATTGGAGAAATTATTTTTAATGATTACTATTTCATTACCATCTTAAAAGTGTGAATAAGGTGGACGACCATGTCAAAACAATGTCGTTTTGTTTAGTCAGGCACAAAAACAATGTTGCCAAAAACAATGTTGCACAGGCGGCTGCGTATTCAGATATTCAATTTTCAATTCTTGCAAGTCTGATCCGACCCCATTCACTTACATACTTTAAGGGACTATTGGAGATATGTCTCCGTATGCAACGCACTGTTGAAAACAGATTCTAAATTGTAGATTGGCCATACGTCTCCACACG